>NNCF01126870.1:96916-182619 GCA_002313205.1 Laupala kohalensis | reverse complement strand
CGTCTTGTACTTTATCACGCCATTGCTGTAGCACTTTTTAAATAACTTATAACAATTTCAAAAACTATTTTCTTGCATGATTGTGTTGCCGTTTGGCTCATATTAATTTAGTTTTATGTTTACTCAACTTTGGCACGATTGTATACATAAATTCTGTAGCCCCATCCTGGCCCGGGTTTTTCTCCGTTTTTCCTTCGGGAAGAGGCGGATTTCTTATACAGGTTCTCTAGGCTTTGTCTAGGGGTGTGTTTATTTTAACAATACACGTGAATTTAGTGTTTTTTTTAACTCTTATGATTTTTAAACACTAAACTCTGATTAATCTATAGTTCGATAATAACTTGTACATGTAAACTTACAAACATATTTGCGTTAAATTACAAACATATTGACATTATATATGTATAATAACTCGCAGCTAACCTTTTATCTTATCTAGGAACTTTTGCTGAAATTTTTGAATCCGCCTTTGCCTTAGGGCCCTTGATCGGAATTGACGGGATGGTCTTTTGCTTGCTACCGGTGACTAAATTAGTTTATTGTCCTACACGTGGTCATACGCAATTTGTACTGGTTTTTTGACAATAAATTTATTATTATTATTAAACCACATACCTGGAGTGTGAGGATTTGTATTCTAATGTTACATGATATAAATTTCCCGTCTTGTTGTAAGTGGATTCAGCATTTTTAAAAAAATAAGCGAATTGTTTCTGATGTGTGCAAATAATTGTGGTGAGTATGCAACAATTAGACTTAGATTTACACCTCATTAATGAGAAAAATGCTCTTCAACTGTTGAAATATGACCTATATATAGTTTGTACTTTTGAAGTGAAGGTCACGTAGAGAAAAAAGAAATATTTATGCCCTATTCACATTTAGCTACTGTATTCTGAAGACAGGAACATTCCAGATGTCCTTAGTAACTTTTGAATGCTTTGTTTTGAAAAACCTCCCCCTTTTTCATGGACTGTGATAAAACAATTGTATCATACATCATACTTTTTACAGTTTCAGTAAAGTAGTACTATTTTTATGTTGATGACTTGCTTAAGGGCAAATATCTTTCGATATTCTCTTCTATCTTTCCAAACTGTTTTGGGTAGTAATACAAATTCTTTTTCTGTTTTGTTACAACAAGGCAATATTAAATGTAATGACATTTGACCTACAGTGGTTCTTCTATATTATTTTGATTGTGATGCTCACTGTTGAATTTTGGTGATGTGGAGAAATTTTTAGGTTTTTTGAATGAGAAATATAGATACAACAATATTTTTAAAACTTGATAATACAGAATATATATTGGTGGAAATTAAAGGTAGTACTAAATATCTTATTGAATTTTAAAGAATTTATGTAGTACATACAGATCTTAAAGGGAGTAGGTGTGGCTCTGTGGGTAGAGCGCCGAGTGGCTGGCAGGATGGCCGGGGTTTGATCCCCGGTAGGATGATTTTTTATCACACCCCAACATGCAGACTGACTCCTAGACCTACTTAGCCTTCTCTAAAATGAGTAACGGGGTATCCTATGGTCAAACCGTCCGAAGCGAGATGAAATCTCCTAGTGCCAAGGCCAAGAAATTGCAGGGATCTACCCTCAGCGAAACCCTTGAACGCCTTTGGGGGCTGTTGTGGGATAGTTTTCCTTTTTCACTGGTCCTGAGAAGTAGGAGTAATTTAAGAAATATGTTCAAAATAATTTTTTTCTTGAATACACTGAGGACAGTATTTTTTAATATTACAGAATTTGTAAAGAGGTTCCTAAAAGTCATTAACAAGAAAATTGGTGCTGTCTTGAAACAGAGACAATTGATTAATTTTTCGATTTCACGGCGTTTCATGTGACCAGGTCTTCACTTGTAAGGGTTATCTCATTACTCGGAAGTCCGTGTTTGCCAAGAGGATCTGGTCTGTTACCCTTTATCGAATTCTAATGGTGAGGGAACTGTGTGGTGACAACCGTGCAGATAGTCCCAGCGCCGTTACTAAACACTCCCTGCGATTGATCGTCAGACTGTGAAAAATCATTTTAAAAGATTAACGTCGATATGAAAAATTGTTCCGTAGTTTGCAGTTAACTTAGTTAAGACAACGACACACAGAATCTAATTTTCGTATTACTTTGGCAATTCGAACTTAGAAGATTAATATGAAATATAGGCGAATTCTTTAAAGTTACAAATATATGACTAAGAGAAATAACCATAAGCATCACAATAAATCAATACACACTTAATTCAATTAATGATAGAATAAATTAATTTGGGGGACCCGTGGCGTAGTACATAGCATACTTACCTGTACTCAAGTTATCGAGAACTTGGACACCAAAAGAACAAAGATAGCGAACTCGAGTTGTTTTTCAGGATAGTCACCACCAATATTTTAGTACAGAAGCCCCGACACTCGTTTAGACTTGGACTGCCTCAGATTGTCGTTTGATAATAAAATCATCATTTGGTAGCACTTACTCTACCTTTCGGGTGTACCAACGCTACGGAAACAAGGAAGAGACTACCGTAAAATGAATTTCGTTGAAAGTAGATTAAAAAATTAAGATTTCTTGGATAATTTATGCAATGTATTTTATTAATAGGAATATTAATTTTGTGTTACTCTACAAAGGATAAAAAACGAATATTTTAAGGACAGGCTCTCCTAGAGGTATTTTGCCAAGTTTAGTGGTAGTGAATACAACGTATAAGATGAAAATATCTCTGAGTCGTGTATTGTATGACACAGGTGGAATCAATTGAGTAGGTTGGCAGTTCTCCTGAATTTGGTAACTTTTCGTACGGCAGCTAGACTTTACCTCTCTTTCAGACCCTGTCTGATTCAAGTCGAATATGCGATGATGGACTAAGAAAGTTCGCGGCAGGTTTTCGTTTCCCATGCGTATCATTCCATCCCAGTCATCATAATTCGCTCTTATGTTATTCATTAATCACCCGCCTCAGGAAGAGCATCTGGCACATTGAAATTCCTCTGCCAAAACCTCGTCTCCGGTCTCATCAATAAGAGGAAAAGGAGTGAAGGCAAAACATGGAATAATACACTGTCGAGATACGCGCGTGAGGAATGCTGCGACCAGTAGGGATGCTCTTCCAACCTTGCACAATTGTCAGCTGTCCCAAACATTGTAGTTACGTACCCACATGTTGTTGAGAGAAGAGATGCACGAATTGTGCTAAATTGAGTCCCACTGTACAGTTAAAACGTATCCCAGTGGGTATGTCGCCAATAGCGGCATCGGGTAAAGTGCCGAAGTCAGTTTTAAGTGCACTTTGCATCAAGTTGGCGCAGACTCTGTTGATGATCACTCTACGAGCAGTAAGACACGTTCCATAGGGGCTGTGTCCTGGAACAGGACCAGGGAATTTTTCAACGGGTTGACTGCTAACTCACATTCAGTAAGTGCCACTACCATTGGTAGGCGGTTACACAATTTTGGCGGTTATTAGGGTTCACTAATCGCCAACTGTAAGACTCTCCCTCACATCGCATCAGTGTTGTCGCAGACTTCCATGTTACCGTGAACCCCAGACATGAGGCCGTGCAGACTAGCAGAAGGTCACCTCCAGAGATAATTACCACATCTTCCTTTGTGGTGTCGGTCTCCGAGTACATCTATAGAGACAACAGGGGTACAGCCATCAATGACGGTTTTTGCTGGTTCTCACCGTACGTCCTGAAAACCTGGCATTATGGAGTGGTTTGCGATTTCATATGACTCCGACGCTCGCACGATATATAGGATGAGAAAGTCCTACAACTGGGGTTGCGACGGTTCGTGAACGCCTGAAACCTATTTCATCACGACAAAGCGCATCGTCATACCACGGCTGCATCCACAGTGCTCTTTACAGTAGTGGAGACATTGCCATGGACAGTTCCATCGTCTGATATCTTCCCTGCAGATAATAAGTGGGATGCTATGGAGAACCCACCTCTACCAACTTATCTACTGGAACTACGTATTTTGGTGCAAGCTACGTAGGATAGACTATCCCAAAACGTCATTCTACGATCCCACCCCGCGTCGTCCCAACACATGTACTCGTCAATAAGGCGACTCGACGCCGATGTACCTTATTTGATTGGGTATATCAGAAAATATAGATCCTCGAAATGAATGTGATAGTATAATTAATTTGTGTATGTGGCGTCCTCTATCTGTCTTCCCAAAATGATCGCAATCCTTCTCGTCGTTTGGGACGCGGAGTTTTTTTGCGATGACTGTATGTTAAAGAATTCTGAATAGTGGTATTACAGTTATTACTATTATTTTATTACTATTACTCTATTACTATTACTCTATTCTATTATTATTACTCTATTATTATTCTCTGAGTTGATGAATGAGCAAGTCATTCGGTCACTTACAATGAAGTAGTATGTACAGAAATTACACAAATCTAAATTCAAAAGATACCTCAAATTCTTGGCTTAAATAAAACGAATTAGTTTCTTCCAGAATAGAAAAAAAATTACGTAATAAATCCATCTTCCTCTCTTTGATAGTGAAACCAAAATTCAATTCATCAAATGTTAGAGATATTTATAAAACAACATGATTTTTTGTGGAAATGGGTGTTAGTATAATTTATTTTTCTATAGTATTGTCTCTATAATTGACAGCTCTATTTCTAGAAAGCTGGACTGAACAGGATGTTAAGGGACCGAAAATTTCCAAAACTGTTGCTGTGTGTAAGAAAATAGCAGTCAGCCAAATGACAAAGTGTGTATATTCTATAAAGAGTAAGTAAAAAAACATACGTGAAAGTGAGTTAGCTTTATATTATGTTTCTCACCGGTTTAACAAAATAAATTCTTCAAATCCATTACCTTTTTAATTGCCTTTACTTCAGGTTTTGTTAAACCAACAGGACAGTGTGGAGGGTTGAAATAATATTCTGGTGATTTGTGCGTATTACTATGTATTTTTCGATTTTTACAGTACTGTTAAGATGTGCGGCCAAATGATGACAAACTTCTGTACATATTGTATAGGGAAAACACCTCAGTGTCTTTTCTAATTGTCGTCCTCAGTGTATTTTCAGAGAACAGTCATCCATTAATAGCTACGAGTTGTACAGTCTTCGACCTATTGCCTTCTAATGACCGATGGTTGCTTCAGTCAAAAGACGTGATGTTCTGGGACTTTGGAAATCCACAATACCAGTAAGATAGAAGGATTTGTTAGAAATCTCCGGTAGTTTTAGGTGCACATCTATTTCTTTTAATTTTATTTTTTTATGTTCGTAGGTCGATATTTACACTAATGTAAATGAAGGCACCAAAAACAAAAGACCTTTATAAAATTATATTTGCACGTGAACACAATACTTCCTCGATTCTTTTTAAATCACGTTACCTGTCACAATGTCTTTTGCGGAAATAGTTTCCCGCATTTTTCAAAGGAGTCTTGTTTTTAGTGATGCTCCCATGATCTGGACAAGATTGAAGCCCAATTCATTTTTTTGTTTCCAAATAAAAGTGAATGAGTAATTTCAATACGCACCATGTTACTTTCAACCAAATAGCATCCAGTTGGGCATTCAGAAACTGTTTCATTCATGGCATATCTTGAAAAATTTCAGTTGCAACGTCACCAACATTGCTGGTACATACAATGTCCATGCAGTTGACTGGTTGTTCAGTGCACACGGTGGATCCTAGGCGATATAGCAATTTCACACAGATACCGTACGCATGTGCTGTGACACCTTTCTTTGCAACACTATTTATCAGAGACAAAAATTCGGTGCTAGTGTCCAGCAAAGCAGGAGAGAAGGAAATTTCCATTTCATCTAACTATAACAGCTGAAATATGCTATCAAAGGCGCAGGTATTTAGAACCATGCAAAGTTTTCCATCTATATAAATTGCTTTTAGTCTCAAAATTATCCATTTAAAAGTAATGGATTAATTTTAGCTTTTTATGCATATTTAAATTTTCTGGGTTGAATCTTGAATATTTCTGGGTTGAATATTTTACAGCGATCGCGTTTTTTTCACCCAGTCCTTTCCACGATATTATTATTTAGCGCACACAAAGAGCACATAATTAGCACAAAATTATAGCATAGGACTTTTAACCATAAGTCTTATTTCTTCATAGGTGGGGGTGCTAGGTGAACGTTCCGCTAGCACACCAACTTTTGTAATAGATTTTCATGTGTTTTCCGAAAGGACACAGAATTATTTTTAGCGCACACAAGGATCACATAATTAGCACAAAATTGTCGCGTAGGAGTTTTTTTCCTTAGTATTAAATTTTAGTAGGTGGGGGTGTTAGATGTACGTTCCGCCAGCACCCCAACTTTTTGTTTTCGATTTTTTCTGGTTTCCAAATGAGCACAAATTTATTCTTTATCAGACGAAATTAGCACATAATTAGCACATAATTAGCACAAAATTATAGAATGGTTTATTTCATTTTATAACAAAGTGGGGGTGCCAACTACACTGAGTAGTTCACCGAGGCGAAGTTAGGTCCCAATGCTGAGCTTCGGAAATGAGTAGAGTTGATGAGTGGACGTGAGACGCCGGAATGATGAGAAACATGTCGGAAAGTCGTTCGATGAAAACGGTCAAAATTTGCTCTTTGCGGAGCTACGATGTAGACACCACCGCTATTTAAAAAAATACCAGACGAAGAGTGTTCGCAGGATACGCCCGAAACTTTCGGTGTCCAGTATGATATCCTTTTTTTTTCATTGTAGTATTTGTAAATAACAAATGAGTGAGCTATTGAAGCTTATCTACATGGCACGATTGGAGGTAGGAGGTGGATGATAGGGCTATTGTTAGTAGGTAGACCGGTTAGCTGGGTTTACCTGCAACTTAGCCAATGGGAGGTGATAGTAGGAGTCATTAGGAACAGTGACAGTTAATGAAACAAGGAGTAGTAGGAGTAGTAGAAGAGGAATGTAGGAGTTGACTTTTCAGTAGGCACAGCTGCATAATTGAAGTGAAAAGCTGCAAATATTTTCTGGGCCCTCCGGAAAATCAACTCAGAGTGACTTGGTTGCTAGCAAGCACGCTACCCCTGAGTCAACTGAAGGGGTTCCCATTTGTCTCAAAACTCTTTTCGCCGTCGAGTTTGAAACTTGCCTTATGACTTGTTTCTCTCTATAACGAGGTTTCATGAGGTCTAATAGGGGGCTTTCCTTTTGTCCTGTGTGAGAGCTCCCATTGGTCTCCACGCTCTCTATCCCAAAAAGCTTTCTCGGTATGCTTTTTCTCGATTCCGTATGAAACTGATCTAAGTGTCGACGACAATAGTACGGTAAAACCTTTTTTGCTTGTTGTAACTAATTAACGTTAATTTAAAACGTGTCTGTTTCCAATTAATTTTATTCCAGGTCCTTGACATTTACCTTATTTTTTTACTGTCACCTCCATTTTTTAATACTTTTGAATATTTTTGGGGAAATATAAAAAAAACACACTTTATATTCTGACTCTCTACCTCATTCACTCACTGGCTCATTGTCAGACTCACTGACTGTCACACATTTATTGACTCAGAACAAAAACTATAAGAGAGGAACTTGAAGTTTGACCAGAATATTATCTGGACCCACTAAGAGTGGATGTTTCAAAACGCCAAATTTAAAAGAATGAAAGTGACATTTTTTTTTGCCATTTTTACTGTTATGGAATAATTTACTTATCATCTTAAGTTTTATACATAAACATTATTAATTTAAAAACACAAAATGGTTTCCTGGGTTTTTCGATATTTATTAATTGGTGCAAAAAGTATTTTTCATAAGTACATGAAAAAAAAAATCATATTTTTTCTCGCCAACAGCATGGTATTTATTTTCGCTGTCCCCCCCATGAGATTTAGATATCAACTGAATTCTAGTGTGTAAATGTTGCCAAATTAAATATCTAAAAATCAATTTTTGAAGTTTTCAATATTTCACTTCGAAAAAGTTGAAAACCGTATTTGGTGTGTTGTTCTGACTCATTTATCAATGCTGCTAGAAAGATATATGAACTAGATATTTTGAAATGATGTTGCATTGTGAATGCTCACTAAGTGGATTTTTTTAAATTTTGATTTGGATGGTATTTTTTAAATTCAGGATTTTTATAATTTTTCATTTTATAGTGGTGATTCAAGGTGATTTTCTTATTTTAGCTGGTTTTACTTTATTTTGTGAAAATATTTAGATATAATTTCTGCTTTTCTCTGTAAAGTGGGTTAAATGAAATGTAAAAAAAAAAAAATTTATTGAATTTTGAACGGGTGAAAAGAATTAAGTTTTTTTTTTAAAATCCTGAATAACTTATTCATTACAAAAGAGAGAAAATTATTGAAGACAGGAACTTGAAATTTGACAGGATGTTACTTATGTTTTGAAGAGGCTTACTAAGCTATCATAGTAATTTGTATTTTAAAGGAGTGGTATAGGGTGAAATTTTTTTAATGGAATTTTTCGAATTGTCTCAAAATATCTCGAAATAATCAAGGTTTTTGAGCGTAATTGTGCATTTATTTTTTACAATACATTAGAACGAAGTGTGAACCTCAACAAATCTCATGCGAAGCAAGGGCTGGGTCGACAGCTATCCGGCATCTTCGCGATAATGACTGTTAATTTTTAAAAAAGCTGTTTTTAATTTCTTTTCGTTGCTAAGCCCTCGACGTTTGCCATAATTCGTTACCGCACCTGTATTATCATAAACGAATTGATGATATTCATGGATATGTTGAGTGGATAAATGTTTCGGTTCGCAAAGGGGATGGTAATAGATCCCATCTTCCACAATGGTACTGAACTTTCCTAAAAATGATCTATATCATTTAATCTTTTTAGACAGATTCATCATACTCTAATTTATTAATTGATGAACCCTGTTTTCAGAAGAAAAATAATCTAGTTCGGAAAAATCCCTAATCCGGCCCCTACACGGTGTCTTTAACACAGTGGGTCTCAATTAGGGATGCCTGGAGTCCCGCCAGCAAGCCAGATTCAAGAGATTCTAGTGAATAATAAACTTACTTCCGGAGAGTGAATTGCCCGCTCCGTGTGATCGATTTTTCGATTTCGTTTTTGACAATGTACTACACATTATGTATGTGATTGAGGTTATGGAAAATGCAGAAATTGAATTTACTATAACTATATAGGGTATCATCTTTCTCCCTTAAGAAAGGTATATAGTTATTATACAAATTTTCATTGTAATTCATCGGCGATAATTTTGTGCGACAACGATCGAAATTTCTTTCCCCCGCCTGTTACTCGTTTCGCTCTGGAGATGGTGTATAATGAAATCATACAATGGAATGCGGAAAAGTCAATTTTGATAAGTAATCGTTAATATGTTTGTGCATATAGGAAGAAAGTAGAACTGAAAATTGTTTTTTTTATCCAGTGTATGTGAATCTAGCTGGATACGAGTTATGGGGATACACTGTTGGGAAGAGAACCGATAAAGACGGAAATCTCGTAAGTATTCATTTTCCACATGTCCACGTCGTGTCATCGTCAGCGGTTTACATTTATCCACTAAAGTACTCATCAGTCTCCGAGTAAAAACGAAGCACGGTCATTTTCTCGAGTTGAATATCACAGCTTAATCTTGCCCATTTCAGTTTCATCTTGAGTTCGATTCCTAACCGGTCACGACTACATTTCGTGTTTTCCATTTGTCTAGACAACTTGTTGGTGAAGTATTTAATAAGAAAACGCTGTATTCCTATTTTTGATAGATTTATCACGAGTTTGCTTCATTATGTCTGGGCAATGGGAAGTTGTTGGAAAATCGAAGAAGAAGCAGAGCAACGGGAAAGGGAAAATTCTCAGCAAAAATGATCAGAAGAAAATTGAAAATGGACCGAAGATTGCTGAAATATGTTTGTTAAATTCTTTCATTCTTGTGTGTATGTATGTTTTATTTCTGTGTTTACTAACCATTTCTCACCTTTTCAGTACCCTTGTCTCAGGTTCAAACATTGTATGATGCTCTAAATATTGATTCCAAAGAAAATAAAAAACCTGGGAAGGAGAATCATACTAAAGAAACTTCCAAGAAACTAAAGAAGACTCAGGTGAAAAAGAAGGACCCTACTAAAGATAAACCTGTGCTCCCTAAAACTGTTGAGACTGCTGTTAAGATGGTATATATATAAACAATTTCATAATGAAATATTAGTGCCTCAGTAATATAACATTTTTGGATTCTGTGTTGTTCAAAGTAGTTTTTCACTTTTTAGATCAATAAAAAGGAATTATGTTCTGAACTAGATATGGGAAAAGCAAGTTTTCCTGATGCTCCTCTTGTGTGGTTGAAGGGATTAGTGGGATATTTGAATACTCGGTTAACTGTAGAGAGTGTTAATCCTACATTTGAGGACAAACCATACGACTTTCCCCTGATTGTCTTAACTGCAGAACTCAAAGATGTTTTAAAGAAATCTGTCCTTAATGTAAATGTTGGGTTGTCTCAGACTTTGTTTGAGTGGTGTCTTACTGCAATGGCTAATGACATAAGCCGAGGAGATAAAGGTGAGTTTTATTACAAACTGTTGTTGAGGTTATATCACACTATGTTGTGGTTTTTAATTTTTAAATTTATTGAACACATGTTACTTAAAAAACCTTTCATTATTTTGCCGTGGGACAGAAATGTTAAATCCACCTCTGCTTTTGGGCCCTTTGATTGGAATTAATGGGATGGTTGTACACTTGCTTCCGGAGATTTAGTTAGTTTATCCTCCTACTTGTGGTCTTACACAGTGTGTAAGACATTTTTATCAGAAAATTGTGTATTATAATTAAAAAATACTTGAACTTCAATGTTCATTGGTTTTAAGAGCCAGTTGTTAGGAGGTCACTCACCAATTTTACAGACTTCTAATCCATGCCCTGAGACAATATTTATGGAAACTGCATTATGAGAACTGTGATAAATTATATTGGAGTGACCTGCTTTAATTTACTGAAATAATTTTATGTTTTCTATCTCTTCATTGCTGTTAAGTGTTTTTTTTCCTTCAGGTAGTGGTGCTGTGATAGGTTATAAATTGGTCATGCAGCTATTGGCTTATGACAATCCAAATCTTGTGATTTCTTCTATCAGTAAAGTGAAATCTCTCTTGGCATCATATCATAATCGTCAGATCATTGGCCTTTCTCTTTTATGGGCCATTGGACAAGGAGGTTATCAAGATCTTGGAGTTGGCCTTCACGGTAAATTCACTAGTACCATGTATTTTGTTTTACTATTATTGGATAGTGTAGGATATACTTTGATTTTCAAATTAGTTTTAAGACTTCTAGAAAGCTGAAGACAAGTTCACATTTGAAGTGACTTGTCAATATTGTAGAATAGTATTTATTGATATGTTGTTATGGATTTATTGGAATATGTTATGTATTATATATAATGTGTGATTGTCAACATTAGAGACTCTGTATGTTTAACATACTAGTTCAAAATGAAATCTGTTAAAATTTCAAGAATGTGTTAAAATGAATGAAGCTGAAGATGCAAGGGAATACTATTTTGTTGTGTCTAGAAAAAAGAAAGAACAGTAGCAGATTGAAAAGAGTAGGGTGGTTCTGTTGCTAAACAAGCTGACACACTGAGGAGAAATGAGCTATACAGACAAGAATTACAAACAGATTCAAATACGGTATCATTTAAAGTAAGATAGTAACTGAAATGATGATGCGCACTACACTTAAGTGATGAAAAACAATTTTTGAGGGACTAGGAAAGCCAAGAATAATGACATTTGATATAGTTTTATCCAAGAGAAAGCTGTTGTCCAGCTCCAACACCTGTTGATAGCTGGAAATTATTTTGTGTTACAGTCTAGAGCCTTCAGTCTTTTTACAGTTACAGTTCAGATGTTGAGCAATGTGTAACAACTAATTAAATCAGTATTTAGAGTAACAAATTTAATATATCTGTTGAGTCTTATAAGTTCCAACACCTCAAATATCTCCTCCTAATTTGAACCTGTGGATAAACAGAAACATGGATTATGTGGGTTAGAGAGTAGGAAAGAAGTAGCCCAACTGAGGAGATACAGACCTATATTGAGTAGGAGATGGTGACTGAAGAATCACAAAACAAAAGTGGGAAATGATCTACAGATTCAGGCATTAGGGAAGATGCTTCTGGATAGACATGGAGACATGGTACTCAAAAACACAAAAAAATAGAGAGAAATGATAGTGCTGGTACAAATTCCCATTCTATATTATATTTCTAGAGAGAAAGTGAAGAGAAGTTCTGGAGGATGAAAATGTAATGAAGGAACTGCATATTCAGGTTCTAGATATGTTATACCATATGTGTATTGAAAGTTAAGTTTCTCTGTGGAATTTTAGGTTTTTTGTGTTAAAGTCAAAGAAATTTTGTTTCTGTGGAGTTTAGGTTTCAAAAGTTACTCAAAGAAATGTGTTATTGAAAAGTGAATACATACATTTATGGGGCTCTAATGTCAGAGATGTTGGCAAGCCCTAAAGCACTAATTTAAAAAAAATGAAGTTAGTGTCATTTCACTACTGTTCCTCAAGATGCTTCCAAATCTATTAAAACTTCATTTACCAATGTTTGTGATTTATTCACTGCTGTGATAAGCTGTTTGGATTTTGGGAGTATGAAAGTAATATGTTACTTTTGGCAGTAAATTTGTTGTTAGTTAAAAAGCATCTCTTGATTTTGTTGAAATTAATTTTTTCATGTGTATTGTTTTACAGTATGTTCTATTAGTAGTGGAGTAAATTTGTATCTAATTGTTGATACATATTTTAGTTATATTTATGATTTAATTGTATATGATTAAAACTTTGTTAAAGATGAAAATGATTCTAATAATTATCTTTTGTTTGATAGTATGGCAAGAAGTAATGTTGCCTCTCATGGATTTAAGACTTTACTCTGGATATGTGCTGACATACTTACGTGGGCTATTGTCAAAGCATCCAGGAAAACAAGAACTTAAATCAGAATTTCTTTTGCCAGTTCTTAGGCTACTCAGTTTACCTCCAGAATCTTTACCTGTGAATAGGAAAAAGGAATTACAGGATCTGGTTCCATTATTAGTAGTGAGTACTTTTATTTACTTTTTGACAAGTATTGAGCAATATGGGAGATTCAGGACAAGTATTGAGCAATATGGGTGACTTAAAAAAGCTTAGTCATATTCTTAATTTTTATGATATAGAATGTTGATAATATTTTTCTTCTTGGTGGATTAATTTATGAGCAGCTCTTCAATTTACATGTGGAAGGCAATGGGAAATCATCATGGGTTACATCTAAACATTACAATAATCCCTATCCCCATCATTCCTGAGTATAGCCTTCTCAAATGGTGAGTCTGGGAATAGCTAGACTCACTATTTCAGGAGGTTCAAATCAATATTTGGTCTGTGGATCAGGAGAGAGATATACTTAAACTTGAACTTTTAGTATTGTTTCATACTATTAAAACAGAAGAGTAATCTAAAAATTCAGAAGTGCGTACTGTGGAATGTCTTTAACCCTTCTCTATTTTTGCATAATGATTAATTTATTCATCACTATTTGTCTCAACCCTTCCAATTTTATATGTGGATGACTCAATTTTCATCAAGTAGTTCTGGCAAATGAAAATTTAATCCTTTAAACATCTAAAAATTTGTGTTTGTAGATGCAATTATATATGCTGATAGTGATTTTAACTTTCAAAACTCATTTTACTGACCATTTAAGGAGAGTATAGGTTATTTAAAATTTGGATGAAATACCTTGTCTCATGAGAAAGGACCTTTTTTTTAAAAAAAATAAAAATAACTAACATTCAAAGAAATTTAAATATTAATAAAGAAGAAGATTAGACTTGAATGCTTTGATGAACATTAAGCAGCAGAACCATTGTAAATACCAACTCTTGACTTTCTGACTCAGTACAGAAGGTACTGTGTCACAAGTTGTTGTTCGTTCAAAGCCAATGGGTTTTTAATGAATAAATATAAAACCGAACATAATATGTAAAGATTGAGAAAGGTATACTTTTGATACGTTATCATGGGAGTTGCATTTCAAGTTCATTCATCTGGGCTGCAATGATGTGGTTATTTGTAAATCCTAAAGCTCCAATAATAATAATAATAATAATAATAATAATTGAAGTTCATTTCAGCAAACAATTCAGAGCAACATATTAATTTAAAAAAACTGTAAAGTTGCTATCTGTGTTGACACGAGTATATCTGTGTTTGCACTGTTTTGTGGAAACTTTAAAGATTGAATCATTTATTAGTAATTTCTTGTTTTCTTAATGTAGCATGACTTCGACTTCTACTACTCCTAAACTTCTAGGCACATTGTTGTCTGACATAAAAAATACCAAACGAGACATTTGTACATTCACTCACTCTGATTGCAACTGCATCTTATGACTCTTATATTTGACAGTTCTTATCCTAATTTCGTACAGCAAGAAGAGAAGCTATATCACTCTTCTTAATTAGAAACTTCAAATAAAATAAAATTTTATTTAACTTTTATAGTGGAGAATCTTCTCTGTTAACTTACAATGAGAACCAAGATTTCATTTACATCCAATGATTATCTTCTTAATAAATAAGGTAAAAAGATGAATTTTCTTTTTATTTTAACTTATTCCCTTTTACTATCTTCAATCTCTGCTTCTTAACAACTTCAACAAAATGGATAGATTTTTCTGAAATTTACAAAGGCCTCTTTCCTCTGAGAGTTGAATTTCTCAACCTTTAAATGATTATTTTTCTCTTTGGTAGTTAGATCTGTGTATTGCTTTTTTTCTCCTGACCATGAACACGGGACTTGCTGTATGTAGTTACAAAATTTTTGCATGTAACTTCTGAAAAACATGTCATTCAGTAGTGTGTGTGTGTATGCAATCCAGAAATCTTTTTGGTTGTGTGTAATTTTTTTATGTTACATATATTAATAACATTCAGTGTGGTAATCCTTTTTTATCTTGTTTCTCTTATATTTTAGTCTCAGATTCAGGAGTTGCCATATGAGAAAGCTCTTATTCCTCTCTTCCCTGTTCTCCTCAAAGAACTGCAAGATACAGCGCCCAATCGTTTGTGCAGGGAGGTAAGTTTGTGATTAAATTAACCCTATGTGAGAATACACTCCTAATATTTTGAGTGTATTACTTAATTACTTAAATTTAGTGCTATTTATTACTGCTTCAGATCCCCAACTCCCTCAGTTAAACCAATATGTCACACAGATATTCATTTATCTCTGCAGGATGCCTGTATATTGTTGTTTTATAACCAGTGTTCGAATTAAAGAAAATGTAGTGAGGGGGGACTTTTAAAACTTGTCTTCTAATTGTTAAATATAGTTTACTAGGAAGAATAAAAGTAAGCAAATCTACCAGTTCAATGCATTGGTGCATATAAACATGGGAGTCTACAACACCATGAATTAACTGCCTTTGTCTGTAAACTTAGGCTGTATTCTGAAGGCTATGCCAAACACAAGTTCATTGTTTCATCCAGATACTGGCAATATGTCATCAAGACACCTGCAAGAGTTTGTCCCTGAGACGATTGAAACGATGCTAAAGCAGTTGTCATTTTCACAACGTCTTGGATAGGTTGGTCATAGGTTCAGCTGGCAAAATAACGTCCCTTTCCATACATAATTTTTATTACTCTTTAGAATATTTATTACCCTCGGCAGGACATTTTTATGTGGTCAACAATTAGAAAAATTTGTCAGTAATTCTTAAAAATGAAACATTGTTGGTACATTGGTTGAAATTAATGCTTAATTTTGACAATTATTATTGATTGTCTCGATGTGGAATTGTTATCCCCTGGTTGTGAATAACCATAAGAGAAAGTGGGGAAAAAGGGTCTGAAGGGGGAAATTCTGGCTTCCCACACTTAATGCTTAATTTTAATCCTGATTATAACATACGTTTATTGGTGATACTTAACCTGGTTCAATAAATAAATATAAAATGATTAAAATAAATAAATAAAGACATGTAATAAAAACAATTTATCAATTGGTTTGAAAAGGAATTGTGATCAAAAATTTAATACCGCTTTATTCCACAATGTTTTAGATATAGTGTTAGTATGTACCAATGGGCTCTGGGAGTAAATCAGTATACATTATTACAGCATTAATTATCCATGAATTATTGCAGCAATCTTGATTGTCTTATAACATTTGGTGATGCTGACAAGGGAATTGAACACATTATCAATGGTCCTGTGAGACCTCAACTCAATGTGAGGCAAGGTCGTTCTCTTCTCGTTCATTATATTGGGGAATGTTAAAATACACTGTTTAATGCTATTTCACTGTTATTGTGTTAGATGTTGTGTCTTTGCTTTTGACTTTTTTTTTAGCTTTATGTAGCACTGAAAAAACATACATAGATCCATTAAAAATATTGATAAAAGTTGATATTGATAAAATATTGATGTCGCATACCTCTGCAGCTTAAAAAGCTACAAATCATTTAAATATATCAATTTATTAGGCTTGTGGCACGAATTATTAACCACTCTTTGATATGTCTTTCTCAATTCAAGAGATATTTCAAGGTAAAACAATCTTATTAAATGGTCCTTATTTTATGGTATTTCAAAAACTAGATTTGAGTTTTTACAATTCTTGAGTGAAAAAGTCAACAAGCAAAAGGAAAGAAAAATGTTTTGTATCTTGTATTTAAAGTCTGTGTTCTACTGCTTAAAACAGGGAGACAAATTAATCATGCAGGTGCAAGAATGGGGTAAGTTGACTTATCCCATTCATGCTGAAAATATTGTATTCATTTTCCCTGATTTTCAGTATGCAATACTGGGTAAAAACTGCTCTACCAGTCTCATACTCAATGTTCCACAGCTGGTATGCTGGCTGGTCAGTTTAAATGATTGTGAAGGATAACAATATGGATATAACTGATTTCACAAGATGGTATGATGTAAAACTATGAGAATGTTAATATTTTGTTTTTATTTTCAATTCCTTTCTTAAACTGGTGAAGTTACCCTTTACAAATAGTTTATTTTTAATCTATTGACTGTATCTGGAAACACTGGATACAACAACATTAAAATTACAAAAATTATTCAATATTATGATTAATTAAAATGAAAAATTTTGATCAATTGTTCCTTGAAGTTCCTCCTTAAGTTTGGAAACAGAAAAATTATCAGGGAATGATTTGGACTGTATTGACAATGTAAAGCACTAAATAACAAATTATTTGGTGCTTTGCATTGAAATAATTACGTATGTGATTTAATCAAGAGAAAATCTTAGAAACCCAGTAGAATATCTTATAACATATCTGACCAAACAACAACAAGATTCATGGGCTCGAATGACCTCGATGTCAGCGAGCTGTAAAGCCCCATACAAAAAAACAACAACAACAACAAACAAAGAAGATTCATGGTTTGAATCGTGCTGTGGAAATTTAATTTTTTACTTTATTTTTGTCAATATGAAGATCTTCCTAGTGTCTGTAATCATAATGTTCCCCAATTCTGTAATTATAATGTTTTACCTGTATTCATCATTGCTATCTGAGATTGTACAGATATTATTTACTTATATGGAAAATGACCAAATGTCCAATTTAGCTAGAAGTATTGCTTCTGACTGCGCTCTTTGAAGATGTGAGGTTTAGCAAAATCTGGGTGGACGTATATCCTGAAATGCGACCACAATCAAGACTTTTACTGCTCCACCTCTGTAAGCTCTTTCTTCATTGTATATAATGATCTTGCTCAAAGTTCCTATTCAAAATTTTCTGCTGGTTTGCATGAAATTTAGCATGGTGATATACTGAATTTATGAAGATTTTTATGAAAATTATTTTAGGTAAAAGTTGGAACAAAGTACCCAAATCTGTGAAAAAGTACCTTGGCAAAATGTTAAAAGAGTTTGAAGGTGCTAATCGTATTATGGAGAAGCAGGGTATTAGAGATTCACAACTGATTTCTTGCAAAAAACTTGTAAAGGTAAGTTTTGATGAAAAATTACTTTTGTTTTTATTGTAGTATTACAGGTTCACCTGAACCTGAGGTTTATTATTGGCTTTGATAATTTTTTTGTGTTTCAATAATGCAATTTTTTTTGTACATTCAAATTTTTTCTTTATGTAGAAAATATATTTTTTTCCATAAAAAATAATTGAAATTCATTTCTCTATATGTATTTTTACACTGTTAGGTGGTGATAATATAAATATTATTTTCAAGTTCACTCTCTTAACTGCTGGTGGAGCACAGAAGTTTGTCTGACAGGTTTTCATTAAGGTGCTAATCCTTTCTTCTCTTATTGTGCTGTTAGGGTTTTCTTTGCTCTTACCACTTCATATTAGTGTTTCCTACTGTAATGAACATTTCAACTCATGCTTATTCTTGTGAATTTTGTTTGAAAGTGCTTTTTAGAATTTGGAGACGTGAAATTTCTGTTCCAATAAATTTCAGTACTATGAATCAAGTGAGAAATATGGTTGTAAGAATGAAGAGTGAAATATTCACTACGATGAACAAGAAATACATGAGATACTGCAAAATTGATAAAATATTTTCAGAATTAAGTTGACTTCTCTGAAGTTGGTCTCTCGGCTACTACTGGGTAAATTACCAAATATTTGGTTGTATATTAAGTGTTGGTTCTTTTACCAAGCATGAGTATGAATGTTGGTTTATTATTTCCTGTATTTGTGTGTGCACAAGGTTAAGCGTGAGTTAAATGTGTTGTGGAATTAATGGTTTATGAAGTATATTCCTTTTCTAACATTCCCTGCTTGGAAAATGTTCTTCTTTACTATGTTATTCTGCATTTTAGAAGTGGGTTGTGTATGCTCTGTTTGTAAAATTAATTTTCATGTGAACATTTTCAATATGGTATTATAGATTTGTTTGATTTCTTGAATGGATACATGTTAATAACCTTTCCTTCTTTCCTTTCACTGTTGACAAGACAATTTGAATTAATGAATAGTCCAAATTTTGAAACGGAGAATAGTGTATATTATGTTTTATTTAAAATCTCGAAAACTGCACGTAGCATAATACACTACAATGGGTTGGAGCCTTAACATCTCACCATTGATCAACTCACAGATTGTTGTTTTTTCTGGCCATTTCATGTTTTGGTTTGAAAAACAGATGAAAGATAAGACATCTAAAAACAAGGCAAAACCATGCATGTTTGATATTCAGTCTTATCTCATGAAGTTTATTAAATCAAGAACTTCTACCAATGAGAATCTGTTAGTTGGTTATTAATGGTGAAAACAACTGGTTTTCTTAATGCATGATTAATTTTTAATCTGTGAGGAGAAACCAATTTTATTTATTTAGTTATTTATTGTGTCATTATATTTTTACAATTTAGCACCATAATTGAAAAAGCACACATTTGTAATTGATGTCAATCAAATAATTGAATAAGTATAATTTTTCAGCCAAGAAGTCGTTTGGCATGTTTAATGCTACCACTCTGTGAACCATGTAAAATGTAGATTTCAAAGATGCTCTTCTTTATAAAATTTGGATTAAGACAACATAACATTGAGTATTCTTTAAGTAATTTGAACGTAGTCAAATTTAAAAAAAATCAAAAGTCACAGTCATCAAATTCTGAGCATTGTTTCATTTTAGATGTATTCTGCCATTTCTATTCGAGAGAACAATTTAATTTTTGTTTTTTAAAAACCCTTTTAAATCATATCATTTTAATGTCTCCTTGTTTTAAGAAACACACTATTTAAATCTTCTGAAAAATAAAAGTTTTCTAATAAAAATTCATATTAATAGATGCTTAAGTTTGTATAACATTTTATATTTATATGTTTTACTTATCAATTTAGGATTTTCAATCAATGGGTCATTCTTAATGGATGAAAATTTCTTTAAATTTATTTATTCGCTCTATTTTTATTAAATTCATTATATATTAATTTTTCTGCTCTCAGCATTGGTGTCTTAATAATCAATAATGATTTTAAGCTTGCCATGAAATGTCAGTTTTTTTTCCCTTCTTTCTTTCATAATATTCTTAGTTTCCTGTGTTTTGTTTTACGTAGGTGATTTTGTTGTTGTTGTGATTTTAACTTCTTTGGGGTTAGTTAATGAATAAAAATCTCTACTGATTCTTTCAAGGCCAAAATTCTGAAAAAGATGACTGAAACTGTAAAGTTAAAACCAAAAATACATCATATTAAATTTTTGATTTTTTTTTCTTAATAAATTGGAGAAATATATTGTCATTTATTAATTATCCATCCCAAAATTTCATGGATGGAAATTCATCAATAGTAAAGATTAATTTTCCAATTATTTATCTTGGAGCTGCTGGAAAGTTAAGGCAATTAAGATGTCAGTTGTATCATACAAAAAATTGAACAATTTCATCAGTTTTATAAGTCAAAATGCAAATAAAATTATCAAATTAGCATTTTTTTTGTTTCATTTCTTGAAAATATTCTAAAAAAATATTCAGTTCAAAGTTGTTCATCATTTGCTTGCATACTTCCAAAAAGTATTATTCATGACAATGGGGGAAAAATTTGTGAATATTTTGTTGAAGATGATGTATGTTATTTGCAATACCTTCTTTTGATGTATAGGCAAACATAATGCCCTCAGAGTTGTTTTCACCCATGTTAGTGTTTATCCATGTTGAATATTATATTAATGATCGTGTGGTAGTTGAAGACTTGCTTGGGGATGCTAATCCAAGTGCATTCTAAGACATTAAACTGTCCTTTCCCATGGGCAGTTTAAAAAAATTATGTTGTGCTGAAGTTTTTTTTTTCTTATTAATTTGGTATTTTTGAAACGACTATCTCCATTGTGTTTTGACCTTCAATGGGAAAACTAGTATTATCTGTGCATTTACTACAATAACATTTAAATATCATGTGTAAATCTTTTGAAAGTGAGAAAGCAAAAGATAAAAAGCTTGAAAATAAATATTTTAAAAATTATTTTCTGGAAATACAACTAAAAAATTTATATTCCTATAAACATTTTGTTCCAATTGGATTTGTTCATTGTTTAATTTTAGATTTTTTTATTATAGATTTTTAGTTACCATAATTTGTTAGGTCTTTTATGTTGAAATAATTCTCTGAACCTTTTTCACCCTTGCATTGGTGTGATAATTTTAACTCTGTTTCCTTTCTGATTTTTCTTACTATTTTTTTTTCTTAATTGTTTTCTGTGCCTTTTTACTGTTTATGAAAGATTTAATATATCCAATTGTTTCAATGTTTTAATTACATGATTACTGTGTACTGGTTCAAAAAAAGGGGTATTGCATAGGTCATGGTTTGGAAAATTGCATGTTTGATTGTTACTGTTTCTTTTTTATGTAATTTTTAAAGAACCTCAAGTTAAAATGATAATGTTCATTTTTTTAATAATTTGGGTTTACAATTACTTTATTTGCTTTTAAGGTTTAAGATGTTGGATATTGATATTAATGGCTACATGTTCAAATGTTTTGCGAATCAAATTCTCAAACTATGAAATTTTTGTAACTTAAATTAGTCCAAAACTGAAATTTTGTATGAGTTGGTTAGTTGTTTGTTGTTTTGGTAATGGATTTTATAACAAAATATTGAATTCATGATAAAAAAAATTTGTACTTGAGTCCCTACTTCTTATTATTTACATTTAAAGCACTCGGGAAAGCTTTATTTTACTTAATGGTTTGCCATATTATCTTAATTAGGTGTATAACAATTTGAACTCTAGTGTACTAATATTTTTAATTTTCTCTTCATGCAAAATGCTGTTAGGGCATAAAAATGTAATTTTTTCCCTTGGTAATATTTGCTATAAAAGCTGCCAGAAATGTAACCGTTTATTTGTGTGAAATATAACAGTATGATCAGCTTCTGCTTGATTTGTTAACATATTGAGGTATATAATATTGCAATTGCAAATATTTTGTTATTGCTTTTATTCTGCTGTACTTTCCAGTACATTATTATTATTATTTTCCTAACTATTATTACTAGGGCAACCACATTTATACACTACAAGATTATGCTTTTCATTTTTCTAAATTATATTTTATATTGCTTTTTAACCCTGATGCTCTGATGAAGTTGGAATAACTTTAAGTGTGGCCCTCGCTTTTGTTGAAATCTAGGGTCGTAATTGAGGGTTTAAAGATTTATATGATTAATGCTTATACTAAATTCTGCAATGTTTTGGTAAAGAGTCTTTGTATTGGCAACTGTCATTGCTGCAAATCTAGATTCCTGTGTTAAATCAAAAAACTTCAGAGAATTTATTTCAAAATACAAAGGATTAATCAATTAAATCAATACATAAACACTAATGAAGAAGGGAAATTACATTAAACATGAAACACATTACTACTTGAAACTAAACAACACTCTCTTTCAAGGATTTTATTTTCTTAATCACTGATAGCATCAATATTGTTGCTAGCAATGAACTCTCTTGTTGAAAGCAAGCAGCAAGAGAACTATAAAACATTATGCAGTATTTCTTAAATTCTTCTTCTTTATGCTTACAAAAATTACATATTTACAATTGCTTAACTGTCATGATTTAAGTTGAGTAAGCAACTATATGTGTTAAATGCTTTTATGCTTTTTTGCTTTTCCTGGCTATAACATTATTGGTGTTAGTTATTTTCGCAAATGTAGGACTTTTATGTTGTTTTCTGTGAGTTGTCATTATCCAAAATAGGATCGTATCTGCATTTTTCTTTATCATTCACTTGTTAAGCTGAACTTTTCTCTTGGTTTTTAAATGAGAATGTTATCTCGTTACGAAACAGAAAAGGCTGAATATCTTTTTGTTGGAGTCTCGTCATGTTTCGTAGTTGGCGCGTCGACAAATGACGTCAGAGGATTGTAGAGTGGGAGAGAGGGTTGTTTTGGGGGAAGGTACGACAGGCGGCTGCTTAAGCGCCACAGGTCGATACGTAGGGAAGAAAATATAGCTTGGCTCTATAGCGTTAGAGTCGTCACGACCGCCCTCACGCTTTGCTTCCGTTGTCCCCTCCTCGTTGATCGTCGCGTCGCTGGCAACGAGACTGGCAGTAGACACACGCGTGTGAGTCGGAGAGAGCGGCAGCGTTGTCTTTTCGCGTTTATTCTTCGCGTCGTTGAGGTCTCATTATCTTCACCAACGTTACGAGCTTCCCTGCGACGAGCTGCGGAGGCACGGGGCTCCGCTTTGTTCCCTTCTTAATCGAATCGTGCGTTTCTACAGGAGCTGCAGAATAGGATGGTCACTGCTCACGCCAGATCGGGCTTTCCCTGGATGCGGGCCAATATCTTTCTGCTGGCGGCCATAGGCACGCTGCTCCTGTACGACGTACGACGACACGGCTCTTTACGAGGTATGTATCCTAACAGCGTCGCGACGCTATGTAACGCGAGATGGACGTGAGCAGAGCGCGCGCGGGGCACGCGACCCGTGCGGTGCGGACGTGTGGTGTAGGGGCACGGGGTAGGTGGGAGAATAGGAGGAGGGGGAGGTGCGGCGGATGTGTGGCTTCCTTCACTGGAGGGGGTAGTAAATGGCTCTGGGTTCATCGACAGGTCGTTCTGCAACATTCCACAGCATGATCATTTTTCTTTCCCTGTTTACCACGTTCTGACAGGTACAGTTTTTCCTGTGACTAATTAAAAACATGTTGTAGGAGGCGCTACTACCTAGATTTTTCCATATGCAGTATTTTGAAATTATTTTATTAGTTTTTCAAAATAGTTGAAGTTTCTGCAATCATTTGATGTTAATTCTTCAGTTCAGTTACTAATATATAATATTTAAAGTACAATAATTTGAAATAAGCCTCCTATTTTCAATACGAATGTTAAGCATCTTAACGCCAAAAAAGGAAGCCATGACATTAAGAAAATTTACCAAAACTATTAGCCATATTCCGATCTGCTAGTGCAGAGTCATATGAAGGGTTCATGAACGATTTCTTTCGATTTTGATTTTCTTGAGCGGATACTAATCATTTCGTACTTTTTTGAAACATCTTGCTTCAACATTTGGTTCAGTCACTTTAAATTAATGAAATTTTAATTAATTGATTTGATTTGTGTTCGTGAATATATCCTTACTTTTTGGGAAACAAAATAACACTATCTGGTAAAAGAACAGTTGTTCTGTTTTTTTTGTATTGTTTCTAGAAATTAATATTAAAATATGTATACTCAACATTAATTGATAAATTTTTAACCCCTTCTTGTATTTTATATTTTTATTTTATTTCATGTCTTATGCAGGGTGCCCAACCCCCAAACCCTATGATGCAGACCCCCCTCCTCCCCCCAAAAAAAGAAAATACCTCCCTTCGATTTGACTCACTTCTAAATCACATTCAAAGTTTAGAAATACTTTAACAACTTTATCTCTCTTATTTAACTTAACTCCAGTTAAAAGCAGTGTTCAAAACCAATGCACATGCTTTCTCATTTACTTTTAAGACCCTTATCTATACAGTTCGCAAAACTAACTTTACAAAGAAAAAAGCAGTCATATTCATGCGTTCTACGCTGATATTGACAACAGCAGCTTGTTAAATTTTCGTCCCATGCTATATTAAATCCACTCATAAATATTTTTAATAGTTCTTTATCGGAAGGGGTGTTTCCTAAAATATTTAAGGGAGCTAAAGTGAAACCTTTACACAAGAAAGGAAACAAACTTAACATTGGAAATTACCGACCAATATCTCTACTACGCACTTTCTCAAAAATTGTTCTATAAGCGTCTTCTAGATTTTTTATAAAAAAATAACATTCTCTCTGACGATCAACACGGTTTTAGGAAATCCTTTTCCACTACAAGCGCCATATTTTCCTTCTTAAACGATGTTACCACATCTCTAGACCGTGGAGAAAATCCTCAGGGTGTTTTTCTTGACTTATCCAAAGCATTCGATGTCATCGATCACGAAATTCTCCTTTCCAAATTGCATTCTTTAGGCATTCGTGGACTTCCACATCAATGGCTAACTTCTTATTTACAAGATAGATATCAACAGGTAGAAATATCCTATACTAAAAATAAAATACTTGAGCATTGTCTTTCAGAATCAAAGCCACTTACTTGCGGAGTACCCCAAGGATCAATTCTCGGCCCTATACTCTTTTTATTGTATGTGAACGACATGTCATCATCCACATCAGATTGCAAAATGGTTCTTTTTGCTGATGACACTAATTTACTATGTAAACACGCCAATGCTCAAAACGTTTTGTCTAATCTTTCGACTTGGTTCCATGCAAATCGTCTCATTGTAAACACTGACAAAACAGTGTATGTCATTTCACAATAGTAATACGTATGTCATTTCACAATAGTAATACAAAATCTTTACGCCAGGTTTTTTTTCTTTAAACGGAACACAATTAAAAACTGTTACGAATACAAAATTCTTAGGTCTCCATATTCAAGACAACTTCAAATGGAATTGTCACGTTGACAATCTTAATTCCCAATTAAGCAAATTGTGTTACGCATTCCGAAACTTAGTTAACGCAGTTAGTCCACGTATTTCCCGTTGCGTATATTTTGCAAACGTTTACTCCCATTTACGTTACGGCATTACCTTCTGGGGTAATTCCGGTCAGAGTATTCAAACTTTCAGAATTCAGAAGAGGATAGTTCGGATAATTTGTAAATCTCACCCCCGAAACTCTTGTAAACCTTTATTCAAGGAATTAAATATCTTAACACTTCCCTGCATTTATATTTATGAAACGGTCGTGTTTGTTAAGACCGAATTACTGAAGTGCCACCCTTGCTTTATACGAAACAGTCTCGTTCACGAACACTATACACGCAATAGTAGTAATATTCATCGCCCTAGAGTGTCAACCACTCTTTGCCAAAAGGGACCATACCATTCGGGAATCGTTCTATATAATTCCCTGCCCAAGAATATAAAAGATATTATGAAATTGAATATCTTCAAATCCGCGGTTAAAAACTACCTCCTGCACCAGTGCTTCTACACTGTAAAAGAATTTATTGATTTTAACAAAAGTTAAATTCGTCTTGTGCTTTATCACGCCATTGCTGTAGTACTTTTTAAACAACTTATAACAATTTCAAAAACTATTTTCTTGCATGATTGTGTTGTCTTATGGCTCATATTAATTTAGTTTTATGTGTACTCAACATTGGCACGTTTGTGTACATAAATTCTGTAGCCCCATCCTGGCCCGGGTTTTTCTCCGGTTTTCCTTCGGGTAGAGGCGGATTTATCATACAGGTTCTCTAGGCTTTGTCTAGGGGCGGGTCTATTGTAACAATAAATCGTGAATTTAGTGTTATTTCAATTTTTAAGCACTATACTCAGAATAATCTATAGTTCGATAATAACTTACATGTAATTTTTTGCTTAAAATTACAAACATATTGACATTCTATTAGTATTATAACTCGCAGCTAACTTTTTATCTTATCTAGGAATTTTTGCTGAATTTTTTGAATCCGCCTCTGCCTTAGGGCCCTTGATCGGAATTGATGGGATGGTCCCTTGCTTGCTTCCGGAGAGTAAATTAGTTTATTGTCCTCCACGTGGTCATACGCAGTCTGTACTGTTTTTTGACAATAAATTTATTATTATTAAACATCTCCATATAAAATAAAGGGAAGGATTGCTTGAAAATGGTTGTTTGGTATCATTTTTCTTTGAATTTAGTGTAGAATCCAAAATTAAACTAATTTTTTGTCTTACTCTAGCACGGTAAAAAATAATTTGCAGTTAGGATTATCCAGTAGGAGAATCATCCTGCCGTCAAGTTTAAGGATATTGTGTGAGTAGTAGGTGCAGTGTCAGAGAACGTCTCTGGGTCACGACATCTCAGAACGAGAAAGTGGTGATAAAGTGAGGGAGGTAACCGGCCGCCTTCCGGAATTTTACCACGTGTATTTTGATGTATTGTGCTCTCATCAATTTTGCAATGCGTCTGGGAACCGAACATCCGACAGAATATCGCCTCCAGCAGAGGGAAAGAAGAAACCAATCGGAAACGATGAGTGAAATATCCCGGGTATTTTGCATGTTTATCATGAAATGAACTTGGAAGATCTTCGAATCGTTTGCTACACCTCTTGTGTTAACACATTTGACTTCTCAAACTAACATGTATCAATGCGACGTAGTAGTTGCCCTTGGGGGCTGCTCATGACACGTCGAGGCTTATCTTATCAGCGCCTTCGTTGTGTGCTTAGTAGTAACTTATTTTTCCTTTCCGTTTCACATTTTAGAAGTTGTAATCAATTATTTTTAAGAGGGCGCATTTAGTTCTCTTTCCGAGAGGCCAGTCCGAACCTGTAGGAAAGTCCTCAAGAAAGATGTTGCATAATTTGTAAAGAGTCTAGTTGTGCGCGACTGCAAATTTTCGTGAAATAAATTTATATTAAGGAAGACACTATAATGTACAATTCGAGAAACGACAGTTTTTATTCCACCTCGTTTCTTACCTTAAACTAGACGCAGTAACGCTTGATGCTTTCTCAGACTACATTTCACAAGATCCAATACCATTACACTTCGCTTATATACACATAGCTTGTAAATATGAAACGACATTCGCGCGTTCACGAATTTCCATTGAATTTCTCGAGGGTCAGTCCGCATGCCGCGCCATTGTTGCCGTAGATGCTATATAAAACTATTCATTGCAATATTTGTAACGTCCTCTTTCATTTGACTCCTCATTCACTAGAATTGACCCCATAGTTTTGACGCTAACCGTGTAACTGCGAGGTCCTAAATATCCTCCCACCCTCACAAGAAGGGTGAAACCCGCGGAGGAAAGTGCGAGAATTTTAGTATGTTGTTCTAGAAGGTTTTTACTTCAGTTACTCAGGGGAAGGCCTTTTTTGCTTATTTTCTCTGGGCTAGAAGAGCTCTTCAACGTAAACGCATGATTCGGGCGAAGGAATTGGGGAGGAGAGATGTTTGGTTGCGGGGGAAGCTAAGGTTGCGAGCAAAAATCCCATTGAAAACCTCAATAAATCCGACTGAGCAGGAAATTGAACATTAGCTTTCTGCTCGGCCGTTCGTTGGGAGCGAAGACGCTACCACTAATGTGTCGATATAATTTGTATTGTAATGTAAAAAGATGCACTTTCAGTTAACTTCCTCGTCGACGACATATGTTTTTACTCTCGAAAAAGCACCAATCGGAGGAATTGCCGATCCAAATCCAATATTTTTTTGTGGGGGGGGGGGGTGACACGAATGGAACCGCCGCATAGTAACTAAATTATCTCACGCTGTTCAGTTACTTTATACTGTAAATGTAATTTTAGATGGAAACATGTCATACTGATGCATTTACCGAGTTTATTTAATGTTACCATAAAACGGTATAACATTTTTACAGTTCAGTGCACTATGGGGTGGACGCAGAGGCTATTTGGGGCATCCCAACACAAAGTAGGAGAAGTTGCTGTTGAATACATTTATCTTCTCATCCTGCAAGAAAAGACACAACGAGAAGGAAACTAAATTTTTTTTATCTATTAAGGCTCTTAGCTAGGGAGAAACATGTTTGTCATTTTAAATTTGTACTATTCTTGTGCCATTGAACAATTATCTAATTTCCAAGACTTGAATTGTGAGGAAAGGCAAGCGTGCTGTGCCAGATTTAGCAATGTGGAAACTCTCACGTCAGAGCAGTTATTATGGAATAGCCAATACTCCCTTTCTGTTGGCAGTCCAGCAATCTTCCTATAATTTTAAATTACATTACAATTGTGTCAAAAGCACCTAGAACACAATAAAAATATAAAGTAAGAAGAACACTCATGTACTCTTACAAATTTAGGTCACAATCTGGCCAAGTCAATGTCATTCTTTGTTGCTTCAGACAAGTCCTGTACACCGCATTGCTTGGACAAGTTGACACTCAAGAGGGTGGGCAGTGCTTTGTTCCTCCCCACATTCACACACTGAACTTTTACAAGGAAAGCCCTGCGTCTTCCTATTAACTGTTGACCTGGCAAATTCTGTTCGAAGATTGTTTATGGAAGTTTTTATGTCCATGTTGGCCAGTCCTCTATATGATTGGGAAAAGGTCCTTAGATTGTAATATCCTTTCTCAAAGATGGTTATTAGGTGATCCCCAAATTTTTAACCTGGTCTGATGAGGATGAGATGTGTCAGTGAGGTCTTCTGTCATGTAGAGGAAACTCTTCTTAGATTTCAGGCGGTGTGGAACTGGCTGCTGTCTGTATAAGGGGTGGGCTTTAGATGAAGATGCTATATGTTTTTCACTCCTCTCAACAGATTCAGGTGGTGCTATGCTAAATTTAAGTGCAAAATTGTAACTGTTAAGGCTGTAAAAGCTCTTATTTAGGTAAATAGAATCATTGGGATAAAAAAATATGTTAACACCAAAGCAGTAAGGGAGTGTTGCTCCCACATGCTCCTGCTGTACTACACCCCTGATGAATGAAATGCAAGTTC
Organism: Laupala kohalensis; assembly: GCA_002313205.1. NCBI lineage: Eukaryota > Metazoa > Arthropoda > Insecta > Orthoptera > Trigonidiidae > Laupala > Laupala kohalensis. The sequence goes on along the minus strand of NNCF01126870.1, from coordinate 153,124 downwards.
ATTCATAAAATTAAAATTTCATTTTTCTGAAAAGTTGTGTTCTGTGTAGGATTAGTGCAAGAATGTTTTGAATGCCTTTTGTCTGTTGAAGGAAGTGTACTTAAAAAATATTGGATGTATTTTACATACAGTGGGCCTGAGTTCATTGGTGCTTTAGAAGCACTGAATGTTAACGGATTTTAACCACTAATGAAAGTGAGTCAATTGAGTTGGATTTTTGTGTGTTGATTATAATGAAAATAATAGGATAATTTGTTGGTTGGATGTGCTTATGAGCTTTTTTATCAAATGTAAATTCTAACATGGTCTTGTTGAGGTGTTCTAGTCATTTCCATAAATGAAGAGACTTGATGATACATAGTTTTTCTTGTCAATTTTAATTTATTTTTACAACTGTCATTTGTATTTTCTTAATATCATTGCCACTTTTTGTTCTGTAAAGAGAGATCTATTGCTAGCAACAGCTACACTGAGTCAATTTTTAAATTTTTTGTCAATATTAATATAAACAATAATTTTATACTGTGTTATTGATGGTATAGTGAATAATGAAAAATAATAAAATAATGTAGACAAAAATTACCGTATAAAATGAAAGTTTGGTTCCTGAAAAGACTTAAAATAAACCTAATGTTTGCAATTTTTTAGGTTCTTTCTTTGTTTTGTCAAAGGGATATTCATACTGTTACACACTGCACAAAAAGATTCTGTATACATTTCTAATGAATGTATTTTGTTTATTAGCTAATTGTTTGGGCAAGAATTTTAATCATCAAATGACATTGCTATTTACTGTTTTATAGTTTTCTTATTGTACATGTAAAAGTATATACCTTTGTATTCCCTTTTAACTCTTGTAAATTTCTACTAAATTTCCTTTTAACATGAGTTCTTTTTCTGTATGTGAGCAGATTCAAGCACAGGTCATTTCCTTCATGATCTTGGAGCCTTACCTTACGTTGAAAAAGGATGGATTTCAACCCAGACCTATGCCCATCAAAGTTATAGGTAAGTAGAACATCATTATGTATTGTAAGTTCTATTATCTTATTATGTTGTGCTAAACAAAGTACTCAATAAAATGCTAATTAATATATTTTTGTGACCTTGGACTTATGAGGCAAGTAAAAAAAAAAAATTCAATGAAAGGTTACATATTTCATGATATATTAACAATATTACTCTACTTTCCCAAATACACTCCCCTCCCCTCCCCCCCAAAAATGTATGCTAAGTTGGATATTATGGAAATTTCCTGCAAGTTTGAAATCATGTTATTTACCTGTAGAAAAGATCAAATTAATTAATGACTTAAATTACTTCTGGAATTCAAAGGGGAGTCACTACAATAATTTGTCAAATTAATTAAGAAATTATTGGGGAACTTTCCATGATATTGTAATGTTTGTAAAACTTTTGTTGAAAACCAGGTTTACGTTAATGAATCCACTTCATATTTCGAAGAAATTTTCAGAAAATTCACCAATACCACCAGCTGAATTTCTTTACACTTTCTATAATATGGTTTACTTCTATATAATGTTTTAAAAAGAAAGTGATCTCTTAACTCATTTTCACACATGAAACTGTGAATGTGCAGCTTTCCTCTCCAAAATTCCAAATATAGTCCTCCCCTGCATTTTTAGACAATTTTTTTTTTTGGGGGGGGGGAAGTGGGGATTATATTTGGGTAAATACACTAATATTTCTGATATTTTATTGTACTTGTTGCTTCAAAAACTTTTGGAGTGTACTTGTAAGTATATATTATACTAAATATTTTGGTTGTTTGTCTACTCCAACTTTCTATCAGAAGAAAGGCAATTGATTGGATTATTCATTGTAGTGATGATGATATATTATTTTTATTAATTAATATATGTAAAATACAATTGTCCATCACAATTTTATTTCATATACTCTGTGTTATTATAATTTAATGTTATGATAATAGGTGGCTGCAGAAACATGGCCCAGGATATTATCAACAAGCTTGTGAAGTGTCTCGACCTTATCTTCTGAAAGCTAATGAAATTGCTATCGCTGGAGGCTCTTACATCATGGCTGGTTGTCAAACTGCTTATGTTTATGGTCAGGAGAAAGGTCCACTTGTTTTGGAATGGGTAAGTCCACAAAGATAGATACGATATTCTAAAGAAAATTACCGTATTTACCTGAATATAGTTTCTTCTAAACATAGTCCCCCTTATTTATGACAGCAAAATTTAGAAGAAGAAAAAAATGAAGTTGAGTAAAATCAATTTTTTTTAAATTTTTTTTTTGAAGGGAAATGCTAATTTAAAATTCCATGTGAAATGGTTGGCTCTGGTAAGTTTAATCAAAAGTACTTGAAAAGCTAACTGATGCAGTTCAACTTCTCCTCTTGACGTCGCCAGATCCACGCGGACTTCGGCTCTACTTCGAATTCTCGTTCTGCTGCTTTATTTCTGTGTGTCTGAGCACTATTTAGTACTCGCAGTTTGATGTTAGCATCGAAGCATCTTTGATCGCCCAAATTTCGTTGTTTTGAAGAAGATACCGTCTCTCGAAAACATCATGTGTCATGGTCGGCACAGTGACGGCGATCGGTCATTCCAAGGCGACGTGGACCAGTTCGGTTTCTATTTCGAATGAGCGTCAAATCCCGCCATCATCGATCGAAGTTCTTTGTGTTGCGTTACGTATGCGGCTTGTATTCGCTAAACTCGTTATCACCCACCAAACTTTGAATTAGCAGTTTCCCCGTCCTACACTCCTAATATAGTCCCCCCCCCCTCCCAGGATTTTTGAGTGATTTTTTCGAAAAGAAAATAAGGGGGGGAACTATATTCGGGTAAATACGGTAACCTCTTGGTTGCGCCAACATCCTCCATTGTATGAAATAAATACCTAGGCACTTTTCCTAATACCTTACTTTTTAATGTTATTAATTTATTTAATTACCATATTTTTCCTTCTCTTGCTAATGCAACATCTATTTTCAACTACCCTTTCTTCTATCTCTTTATTCTTAAAAGTATCTTCTCCCCATTTTACTTCTATTACTCCCTCTCCCCTTCTACTTCTACCCCTCCCATTCTACGTTGTTGTGACTTCCCAAATGTAAGATATTGTTTAATTTGTAATTAATTTTTTATGTAAGTTAAGATGTAAAACATAGTATAATGTAATCTCTAAGAGTTATTTTATTCTGTGTATAATAAAATATATCCTAATTGTATTTATATTTGTATTCTTGAAATGTTTCACTTCATTTTGGTATAGTTGTTATGTAATGTTATATTCATTTTTTCGGCAAAACTTTCTTTTTCCCTCTCCAGTGTGATTCTTTTTAAACAGGTACTACATTAGTTTATAAATTAATTTTATCTTATATTATTTTATAAATTATTTGTTATGTTTGACCTTAAACCGCCATCCTTATTGGGGATTTTGCTGGGTTTCCCTCTGTCGCTTAAGGTTCAATATCGGAATGATTCTTAGCTTGTTTTCCCAGTAGTAGATATAGTAAATACCCTCCTATTCAAACTAATTTTGTGATTGTATTGTAAATATTTTCAAAGTGGTTAGGCAGAAGAGCAGACCTCTGTGGGAGTCTCGCCACTAATAAAGTCATTTATTTATTTATTTATTTGTAGATGATGATGATGATGATTATTATTATTATTGGAGCTTTAGGGCTTGTAGTATTTGTAGAAGAGTATTGTTTGTCATAAGTGATCTTTGTATTTTTTGTAGATTGAACAATGGGCTCCAGGTTTGAGGGAGCGATCTGTAGAATTTGGTCACACAGTGTGGGAACAATGTAAAGTGTTCAGTGTAAATGGAGGCAAAGCAATACTTGGACTTGGACAAGATGCAATTATGTGGGCCCAAACAAATGTGTTTGTGTAAGTATAAATTATGTTTTCTTTGTAATTTTGCTGTCTTACTGTTTATTGTTCCATGCTCTTCTGAAAATGTCAACTTTAAATCAGTATGTGTTGCTTTAAAAAAATCTTGAAATAATTCCATTAAGTTAAACAAAAATGAGTTTTTGTTTTATGAAATAAAGTCATTAATTAGTTCAATGTTAACTAACGGGAGACCACTCAATCAGGAACGGAAAGAGCATTCTGGCACAAAAATTGAAAATAAATTACGCAAGTACCCTGTTATAAAAGTAAAGTTTCATATAGGTACTTTTTAACTCCATACTATGAAACTCAAACAAATCATCACAGAATGTAGCCACATATTGGCCACTGAATGCAGCCACTATTACCAAAAGAAAACAAGAAACAGTACAGTAAATGTATTAAATGCAAAGTAAATGGACACTAGAGGGATTATGTGAAAATTTTGCCACTATACTAAAAAGAGTGTATCAATCAGTGGATCCACTGTATCGTAAAAGCAGTAAATTGCTTGAACTTGTGGTCACCTACTTTTTGGACCTTGTGTATTGTTTTAAGTTTCACAGACCACTAAGTGATTTTTTGGTCAAATAACTTCAAAAATTTAAATTAAAAATAAAATGAAATGTATCTAATCTATTTATCCTAGTTTACTGTATCTCAGGGGTTTAAAATGGGTAATTATTAATTTTTTAGATGCTTGGTTTTTCTGGGGTCGGCCCTTTCTCTTGGCATATGAAGTGATTTTGTACTTTTGAGAGTTTTACAGTAACTTGTTGCATTATTGATTTTTAAGATTTTTTAAATAAAACCCAAGGAAAGGACAATAATACTGTAAATGTTCAGTGCATTATTCAGCTAAGTTTATTACAAAGAGTTTAAATATGATTAACAAAATTAAGTCATAAAAGCTACTAAGTTAAGTCAGAGGTTCATAGTTTAATTTTATAAATTTCAAAATCAAATAGATAAATTTTGGCAGCAACTGTTGTTAGCTGATTCGTTGTGGATTGACCCTTTATTACAAAATGTTTCTTCCTGCCATCCAAATAGCTGTGTTTGTTTCCAATAATATTGTTTGGAATATTTCATAATCAATTATGAAAAATTAATATTGCTTGATTTTAAAAGCATGCTGTAAACTTCAGTAAGTTTAAGGAATTTTGCCTAGGGCAATGTTCTTAATATATTAAGTTATCTTAATCACATTTTTCCACATAACTTCACTTTAGTACCTTGCGGTCAGAATTGTCAACATTACTCTGGTCTTCACCCGAATTTATTTGGAGTTCAGGTATTCCACTAAACTGATGGCATGGTTCAAATTCTTCTCACTGGAATTTCAGTGTTCAACAGTTTTGATAAATCCAAGAATGTAACAATTTTCTTATCAATTTGTAATTGTTTCCATATTTGGAAATAGATCTATTTTTTGTAATACTGGGAAAAAATGAGTAAAGATTGAGTGAAATGAAGATGTCTTCATTAATTTGTTGTATATTCTATATTTTATCAATCAATTAAAAAATTCTTTATCTTATTTGCAAATTTTAAATTCCTTTTGTTGAAGTTCTAAGTTGCAATGGAGCAAAAATGGTTAGAATGTACATCATGCCACCAGTTTGTTAAAATGGCTGAGCTGAAGGTGCTGTAAAAGCTCCAGCAGTAGTAAAACCATGATTGATGTAATTGATTACATTTCCATGAGACTAGGAATTTTTAGTATTACCAGGTTTTTGTGGTGTGAAATAAATATAATGTTTGAAACTTTTGATGTTGTATAAAGCATTGACAATTAATTATGTTTGTAGTGGATCCTGGTCTCCTGATAACCTGCAGCTGTACTCCATCGCTGTTCTTAACGCAACTCAGCAATATGCTCTTGGGACCTATGACTGGTTGTATGAGAAAGTGCAAACATTTTCAAGAGTTGAATAGGCAGGTTCAACTCTGTAAAATGGGTGTCTGGATAAAGAACCATCAAAGCTTATTGTTTTGGTAATATTTTATTTATATATTTAAATTCGTTGTTGTACTTTTTTGTTTTGTGAATTATTGTCTTTGAATATATACTCAATGTACTTAATGAATTGTTTTATCCATGGAATTCTATTTGATGATGTGTAGAAAATCTTATTTTCTAATTTTGAAAATTACCTTAGAAAGGAATACTTTATCCCAATGACTGCTTTGCAAACATTACTTAATTCACCTTGGTGAATTTGTGAAAAATTTGATTTATCATTTAATACTTTTGAGATAAACTTCAGTTGTTGAAGTTTAGAGGTATGTACTTTCTAGAGCACTTCTGTGACATTGATACCCATCATGCAAGATCATTCCCCTTTTGTAAAGACATTGTGTTGCTTGATTATAAAAATGCATTTGTTAACTGTGTGAGAGAATGATGAAATGTGTTGTTTGTAAATAGTTTGTCACTGTTGCAATAAATGAAATAAAATATTTCTGAGGTTTTATGTGTGTTTAATTAAATGCTTAGCTCTTAAACCATTAAGACAGAACTTGTTAAATTCATTACTAGTCTGAAAAATCATCAGTTGTTTTGACTATTGAAAAATATTCTTAGCTGACAAAGATGTTAGCTGTAAACTACATGCTTTCCCTGCTAAGTATGTTAGTTCTCTCTGGTTCAGCCATTATTGCTGGTGCCTGTTCATAGAGACATTAAGTAAAAATAGCTCAGTATTCTTACAAGTGCCTATTACCAGAAAGAAATTAAACCTTAAATTCGGATGAAACCATAGCCGTTTTGTTTACTCAGATATTCACAATGATTAGGACATATTTTCATAACAACTTGATTGTTAGAATTTATCCATCTGATGTCTAGGTCTATGGATGAAACAGACCAGTTGTTTGGGATGTATTCAATATAGATGAGAAAGATATCTTGAGAAATAGTTCAAATATAATACAGAATTTTAGACATGTGGGTAAATTGAGAATGTTGAAGTGTGCTTTCTGCATAGAAAAGTGTTTCCTGTGCGATTTGTTTGATTTTAATGATAAACCATTTATGTGTTCTGGATTTGGAAGTTTTTAGCTGATTATAACTTCTCTTTAGGGATTTGCTCGAGTTCTGGGCATCAATGTATTATTTCTTGTAATATTATATTGTGACAAAATTAATGTTTTTTTTCTTCTACTATTTATTTAATACGTGTTATGAATGTAATGTAAAAAGTAATTAATGATGTTATATTGACCGAAAAATAATTTCATTCTATATAATGTCATTAATCTGTTACCTCACAGTGTGATTAACTGCAATTTTAAAGATCTATGTAAAAATGATGGTTATGAAACCTAAAACAGTTATTCACTTGTACTTACTATTTTGAATTGCTTTAGTATATTTATTACCCCTGGCCATGTTATTTCCATTTAACTTTAATATCGCTTACACAACCATGATATGTCTATAATTTTGAAAATTTAATTGTTACACACTTATCTTATCTGAACTACTCAATATCATATCACCTGATTGTAAGAATTTTTTTTTATGTTGATAAAATGTTTTTTCGTATAATTAGTATTATCAATTCAGTGACCTAAGTTGATGAAGAAACCTATATAGTAGTATGTACTTGAACAAGTGTGTTAAATACATTATGCCAGGAGAGCTTTCTTTGAAGTTTCTGAAATGAATATTGCATTTTTCGTACCTATGTCATTCTTGAAAAACTCACATAAAAATGGACCTTTAAGCTGCTGGAGAAATTTCTGGTAAACTTGAGCCTAACGAACTATCGATTAGATTCCATTGTTATCATTCACTTGTCCTATTAATTTTCGAATGATTTTTGTCTTATTTAATGAAACTGTTCTGTCCTTTCTTTCCACTTCAGTTATCCATCAGAATAACTAGGCTAAAGTTACCCCTCAAAATGTTTCAAATGATAGTATGATCCTTTCTGTATCCAATGACGATGAATTTTCATTCCCTTATGACGCAAAATTTTGAATTATTTGACTTCAACTTACTTTGACCTCATATGGAGAAACTATTGTGGGTTAATGTTTCTTTTATATCCTGATTAAAGTATCGGCATAACATAGTGGGAAAAACCTTCCAGATAAAAGCAAAATAAAAGGAACACAATGACATTAAGATTTTCAAACCTTACTGGGCATATATGAGAATAATTCACCAAAAACTGCAGAAAATACTGTTCCAATGGAAATGCCAGCTATATCATGGGACTGATGACAATGCAACCCTTGACAAGGAAGTAGTCAAATGACAATCAAAATTTATTATCAAATTTTAAAATTACAAAATAATTGTCCCTATCCAACAGTAAAAATAAGTAGAGCAAAGTATTAATTAATGAGAACTGTTTTGGTGAATATTTTAAAGTTTTGAGAATAGATAACTACTTCAGTGAAAGTGGACATAATACATCAACTCAAAGCACAGTACATACTGAAAAGGAGTGTTTGAAGATTTCAATAGGAAGATTTCTGTGAAAAACTGCAACTCAAAGATTCTGTTGACTGTTTCAATGACTGTTAAAAAGTTCAAACATGCTAAGATGGATTGTCCCCAAAAATTTCAATATTAAAAAATCACATCTAAAATATTGTATGTATTCCTCAGTTACAACTTTGTCCACTAGTTAGTGCTTTTACAGCATTTCTATTTAGTTATTTGTTGCCTGCTATTTAGTTGCCAATAGAACATGCTTCCAGAGCAGTCCTAACACCACCGTGAGCATACTTACAATATACTTGCAACATTGTAAGTATTATCTTTATTCTGCTGTATTACCATCAGTTCTATACCTAATTCTTTTCATTTCTTTTATAATTGTGTGTGTTTAATTTATTGTATATATTTTGTCTATCTTATTGTTTTCTGTACAGGTCTCAATAATTGAATACTTCTGATAAAATTCAACTGTGCCTCAGAGAACTGGAGTTCAATAATGACTAACAGCCTTGATTTAGATGATATAGATTACAAGCCTATTGGAATAGAACTACATAATAGAAATAGATAGCAAGATCGGTCAATCATGTCTCATTTTTTTCTAATTTTCTGAAAAATGTTGTGTTCCTTATAAAAAAAGTGAACAGTGATTATGGATAGTGTTTTTACTTATTATTTTAGTATCAATTTACAAAAAATCTATCCCTGATTATTAAAAGAAACATGATTCAACAAATCTAATTAGTGCATAATTACTTAAAATGGTCAACACAAGTTTCTTTTTTGGCAACTTAAGCTTTTTTCTGGTTACTTTTAAACAAAAAATATTATTTCACTATTTTCTTTTTTTTTTCTGTTCTGAATGATCCTGCCCACGTTTGGTGAAATTCTGAAGAAATCTTTGAGAAATGATGGACAGTTAAATGGTAAAATTAATTATTCACAGTTCTTAATACAACATAATTCATAAACTGTTGGTATAATGCCTATTTTTCATATAAACAGAGTATATTATATTATTTAAAGTTTTATAAATGGGTCTGTGCTTGTGTAGCTGCTGTTGTACTTGTACTACATTAAGTTGTGTGGTCATATCATAATCCTATATGACAAGTTGCTTATGCAACTTTTGAGTTTGAACAGAGACAAATCCATCAAGAGTTCTTTCAACAAATAAATTTTTGACGTTGGAATAGACTTAAAAACATGTAAGACAATGAAGTTAAGCATTTTAAAAATTTACTATGGTATGAATGCAAAAATTGAAGAATTGAGGGACAATGAAATCTCTAAACTGATGACTATTTAGATTGAATAATGGGATTGATTGTGTAAAATTTCTTCTTTATGCTTGATCAACACATTTTTTATATTTATAATTTTTCTTTTCTTTTCCTACGATTGGCTGACAATGAATCTCGACTTAAAATCAATTAAATATAAAGAATTTCAATTTAATATAACCTTCATTTGGAAAGTGTTAGTGGACCAAGTGCCATTTCTGAAAGTCAGTAATACCCATTAATAAAAATCAAGATAAGCACTCTCTAGGAAATTATGGGCACTGTTTTTAAAAAGGTACGATCAATAATGTCCTAGCAACTACTTCCAAAATATATTTGTAAACAGAATTATTACAAATTTAATAAACCAAAAACTAGTTTTGATGATCTCAAAATGATTTTTGTTTCTTGGTCTAATAATGCGTATTACTGTCCGTTTGTTGTTGGATGAAAATTTAAAATAAAACTTTTTAGGTAACAAATTTTTTAAATATCTAATTCTTAAGAAATGACAAATCATGAAATAATACCTACTGAGGGGACGTAACACTACAACTTCGAGATTACTCTGTGAACTTTTGTGTTTAAATAAGTAGAACTCTTCAATTTTTGTTTTTAGGATTGAAATAACCATGTGGGTTTCAAACAAATGAAGAAAAACAGTTTTTTACCTCTAAATAAATATAGTAGAAGTGAAATTAATACTAATGGCAATAATACAATATTATTTACTCTTTGACACATTCTTATCAGTCTCTCAAAGTGTGATACTTGAATTTCATGTCTCAATAAAACTTTCAAACTCTGCTCTTAAAGAGACAATAAATAATTTACCTTTTTTTTTTGTAGGAAAAATATTGCAAAATTGGCATTTACTGAAGTAATTAGGTTTTTATGTTGAGTGTAAAACAGGCATGACCAGTGGGGCGCTAGAGTGTCATGGAATACTCAAAGAATCTAAAATACAACAATATGCAGTAAGTTTTCAAAACATTTCTGGAAAACCCGTTCCCACACTGGTAATAAATACTTATGTAAGTTTTCATTCGATCCTGTAACGTGTGTAGTTAGCAATTATGGGGAGAATTTTCTCAGTGCGTTAAGGGACGTTCGTCGATCAGAACGAAGGTAATATCACGTATTCTGGAAATTCCAATCCTCAATATTGGAATCCTGGTCACGCCTATGGAATAAAAGGTAAGAATTTTATTCGTTATTATCGACGAGCACTCCTTAATAAATATTAACGTCTCTTCATTCAGTAACCACGCAATTCACATTGATTTCAAGTCCAGGAAAACACCACCTATCTTTTAAGATTAACGCGGCACAGGGCGCAGTTGAGCTTTAGCATCCATAAGAAATGTTTTCTGCGCCCGTGCAGGTGATGCGTTATGAGTGCCAGCTCCAACTATTTCACCAGCTCTGTAGTACACGGGCGAATAACCTGTCGCTGGAGATGCGGGTGCACCTGCGCGTGGGAGCACCGGTTGCTGAGCGCGTGCCGGCGACCCGAACTGTGCTCGATTGACGAGAGGTGCGCGTCCGCCGGGTGCCGGTGTACCCACACCTGCGCGGACAGGCAACGGCTGTTCAGCCGCGGCCCCTACTCCGGCGGCGCCCAAAATGGGGCCTCGTGCAGGAGATGGCTGTAAAGGAGCTCCGCGGATATTCGCCGGGTTTCTGTGCGGCGGGGTTGGTGGCTGCGGTTGACGATAGGCGAGGCCTGCTACCCGCGGTGGAGTCACCTCCTTACGGATGGGGATCTTTGCTGCCGGGGACTTCGGGGCGGCGGCCGCGCCTTGAGGAATGCGACCTATTTGGTTGCCAAACTTGTATTGTGGCGGAGACGCGGCCACTGCTCCGGTCGAGGGTGTCCAATGCTCTAGTAAACCACGTGGCCCGGAAAGAGGCCGCGGCTTTAATTGCTTCGGAGAACGGGCGACGGGAGAGGTGGGTTCAGAGATCTTGGGTTCTGGTCGAATGTCCTTCAATCCTGTCAATTTGTATGCTTCTTCGCGCATCTTGTCATCCTGCCGAGAGAAGAAGATTATAGAATCTTTCGAGTACAGTTGTACAGCCCTTCCCCCAGCGAGTTGGTAAATGAGAGGTTACGTATGAAGGGAGTGCCCCTGCACGAACAAAAAAAAGCCAAGGAAAGACTGGACTGGATGGGTCGGAGTCATTTGTTGCTTTGCTACATTAAAACTGAGTTACGGAAGTATCGATATTCTAATGCTTTAAATCGTATTTATTTGCATTTACTCTTAATTCCCTGGAACTCGCTAGTATTTACGTAAGGAAACATTTGCTTATTGAAGTGCCGAGACTTGGGAGCAATAAAAGAGCGTAAAAATCTATGGAATTAATAACTAAAAGTACGTAATAAAATACTGTTTATAATTTTTAAAGATAATTCCTTTGCAAATTTAAGTAGTTTAACAAGGACAAAACTTTATTTAAAGGAGATACCCTACAGAAGTTTGTAGTATCATACGTATAATAAGTAAAGCAATCATAGATATTGGGGAGATTTAAAAAAAAGGGATCTGAATTGACATTAAATGCAACTGACATTAGCAATCGATTACCTCTCTTCAGAAGTAAGCAGGATAATTATAGGGTTACAGACAAAAATTCCCAAAGTGATACAAATTATGGAGAGAAAAAATGAAAATATACAAGATATACTTCATATCCAAGCTATTTACTCTAACAGTAGGTGCCTTACCTTTAACCACCCACAATCCACTAACTGTGAGATACTCGGACGTTGTGTCGGTTGCACCTTCAGCAAATGTTGCACGAGATCCAAAGCCACCATCGACACACCTTGCCAGCGTTCGGCGGGAAACATCACTTTATGTTGATGGCGAATCGCTTCCGACATTCCTTGAGGGAAAGGTGGAGAACCACTCAGCCTGTATGAAATAATAATCATCAACTGATAAAAGTAATATTTCTTTATGTTATATTGTTTGATAAGTTTTCAGTACACGAATCACACCTGCGAGACCATTGCTATTACCGTCTAAGCTACCAGAATACGGCAGATATGCTTTATGGATGAGCATCAGGTAAGTGATGCGGTGTCAGACCTCGTCAGTCGTTGTTGAGAGTGAATTATGTATCGTCCTAACATTCTGGTCTGCAGATTTGAGCCGCAAGCTTGCTATTTATTTCGATGGCTTTTAGAACGTGTCGATCAAATTATACTACAGTCTGGAAACTACTTTTGGAGGTAGGAACTCTAGTAGGACCTGTTCCCTCATGAAAAAAATAACTTATCAAAGAAAAACTTTTTTTTTTCAGATCACCTGCTACTGAATACGTACTGAGACCAAGATTATTTATGTATGGTATGAACAAATATTCCAACCGTGATTCTAAGACCTCCCACGACTGATTACTAATATTTTTTGTCAATTACAACTTATCGAATTATGATGGCATCGTCCACTCAGTCCTACAAATCAACCAGGCCAATAAAATGTCATTAGTTCAGAAACATTTATAGACGTTCAAAATTTGGGAAAATAGAAACAGTAAAAGCTCCATTACGCGACCGTGACCAAAATATGTCAGTGAACAAGCACTTACGTGGAAGGTTTCTTTGCCTTCTTAATTGCTTGTAGTTATGACTATTTCAGATATGAAAACAAAGGAAGTGTTTAGGAACTAAAGATTAATTGAAAACTTTGATTCATTAAAAAAATTATCTCATGAGAGGAGCAGGTAGAAACTTACACTAAAACAAGAAAATTATGAATATTAGACACAAGATTATATTGCAGATACACGTTTTTGACCCGTCATCTGTCAAAATAAAGATCTTATGATTTTTCCTCTCTTTTGTCTACTACGCTTCAATTATGATTGATAATTTTTCTGGCATAAAATTGCCTCTTACATATCCTCTGACATATCTTACTTTCGCAAGTTTCCCCATTTTCTCTTTGGTCTGTCCTGTATTCTCACGATTTCTTTCCCCTCCGTCATTCGATTCGTTCTGGTATTTCAAATACCCTCACCCTCTACCTAAGCGGTTACAAAAGCGAACAAAGCGTTTATGTAGTCACATGTCGTCTTGTGTTATGGATCCAATGGCTCTGTGATTTTGTTAGTCACGCAATCGAAAATGGACTTCAACCCGATAAAAATACTTGTATTAGATATTTAGGATGCTGATAGGAGATGAAAGTTGCTGGTGTATAATCTGATAAGTAAATCTTTAGTCCATTCCCCACAAGTTTGAGATGAGGTGTTTACAAAGACGAATGTACGATATATTTTGAGGAGAGGTCAAATGATTTTTTTTTCTGTTGCTAGTTTACCAAACATCTAAGAACGAAACTGAAGCGTCATTGAAATCTGATCCTAATGTTTCGCATAATGAGTCGAATATCTCGATTTCAAGTGAATTTATGGGAAAAAGACTTATCTTTATAAATGATCTACATCCCTACTAAATCCTAGTTCACCCTTCTTTCATCAAACCCTCCCATTCCCCTTCCAATTCATTTTGGAATCATGCGTCGCTTTGATTGATCGGTGAAATTCTTACCCCCCAGCTCGATTGTTTAGCCCTTTTGGCTTATGCGATTGGCCATGGTAGGGTGAAAAAGGATTCAATGAACACAGTTTTGAGAAGTAAATTTGTGATGGAAGAAAATTTTTGGTCTTACGCAAAGAATAGTAAGACGCCCATACTCCACAAGTCCACCTGTTTGGTGTACTCGCGATCCGTCATGACTTCTGGGGCGAGATACAGCTCTGTACCTGCCATTGTTGTCATTCTCGAAACATCTGCATTCTTCGCGAGTCCGAAGTCCGTCACTTTGATGAGCGTGTGCGGATCCCTCCGTTGCAGCAAAATGTTGGCGGGCTACGAGAGATAAACAGGCTTTATCAGTCAGTGAATCATTAGTTCATATGAATCATCTCCTGACATATCCACAACACTGGAATATATTATAGCTTCAAATGAAATGGTGTATCCTTTCACTGAACGGCTACATAATATTACTTGTACTTTGGGGAAACTATACAGCATTTTAATGCTAATAAAAATAATTAAAATATTCATATATAAATATTTTTAATTTATTTTCCCTTTTTCGTAGACATTTTAAAAATTTCGTGGTTGAAGAAAAGAAAAGATATTTGAACTTTATTATTATGTCGTGGACATTATTTGATTTTGTTGAACTAAAAAATTGTGATGAAACGTCTGGATAGTTCGAAATTACTCAAAATAAACATACTTTCGAACATCAATTTCTTACAGTAACTAGTTCTAAAAAGAAAGTCGAGTAATTTTCTTCTGAATTAACTTGGGCTGAATTCTATACCCGTAATGCCCAGATACTATTATACAATAAGAAAGTGATTTGGGACGCATAACGTTTTACAACTGGAAACGTTAAAAATGCCTTTTTTTCGTCATTTCGTTCTGAAACTACCTGAACAAAATACAGTAAAATGAAGATGTATTGTTGTTTACCCGTCAAAATTACATTGTGATGCATGACATAATTAAACTAATTCGTATAACAGACATTTAGGGCCAGACAGATGAATAGACAGTGGAAGGGATTCCTAGATTACGGGAATCTTGACCAAGTCCTTCTTTTGCAAAAATATTTTTTATACTTTTTACGTTATTTTAGAAAATGGAACTTCTTACAATTCTGTAATGTTGTAATCTCTTCTAACTCATTTCGATCGAGAATAACATATCGTACGGATAACCCGAGCTCCGTTGAGTAAAAGGCTAAAGTTTCCTTTCCAATTGCTTATTCCTGCTCTTAAAAGATGAAATATATACGAACCATACCTCGCTCTACTTAACATAACTTCATTGTTGTTGGATACCTCTTGAGAAAGGGCGGGACCCTGGAACTGTCGTCTAACCGGTCTGTGCATCAGGAATAAAAGGAAAAGGGCGCAGAAATAATGGATGAAGCGGTAAAGGGTCTCAGCGACTGAAGGGTTTCTCTGCGGAAAGCGCACACTGGATGAAGGTTGGGGTGCGAGGGTGAAAAGGGGTAATGCTCTAGCTACGCGTATTTTACCTTCCCGAGAATCTGTGACTCATGTCAGATAATGGCTTGCACAAACGAGCCACTCTCCACGTTTACAAACGATAAATCTAGCTTCGCATTATTTCTAACTGCCTGTATTAGCGATGTTTTGTTAACATTATTTTTGGAAGTACGTTATTATTTATCTACTTACCGTACTTCCGGTTTGCAAATTAATTATGAATCCTACTAATCGTTATAATTAATTAATTAAATAAATATTTTAGTCTTAATGTTGAGGAAGTTGATATTTTATCAATAAAGTAATTAAAATTTTGAAAATGTTTTGGTTTCTCAGTACACATTGTCATTCTTACTTTCTGAAATGTTAATTTGACAAAGTTGTATTGTCAACTAATTAATTTAATGAAATTGTATCATGCATTATTTTATCGAATGTAGACATGATCGCAGTAGTGAACACTCTTCTCTAATTACTCTTAGATAGAAAAAAAGTCTATTGTATCACAATGTTGACCGAAAGGGTGCACTTCGAAAAACATTATACGGTTGACTGTTGACAAACAGTTTAGCGCGTAATACTTTGCGCCTTATAGGGATCACGCACTCTTGAGAACGAATTACAATCTCGATAATGTCATTATGTAGATACCTCTTACATTATAAAGTTATTATTGATCAGCAAAAACTCAAAAGTGGAACTTACTTATGAACTCCACAGTGCGTATATTGTGATTTAAGAACATCAATCGATTCTTCTCAAAAGTACTTGGCGATACAGTAATTGTTCATTTTTATATTTTTTGAATTATTTCAATGAGGAAGAGAGTTTATTTATTTTGTTACACTCCTATACTTCATTGACTGAAGCGATCGTACTCAACACGTGCAGATAGTAAGGAAAAATTGATACATTGGAGTAGTAATGATTTGAGATGAGATAGGAGCAACTCACAGAGGATCTGCGGTAGAAAACTCTAATTTACACTTTAGTTTGTATATATAAGTTAATTTATAAGTATCACATTGAGATTGGAGAGGAGTAACGATGTTTTACGCAAAAGTTATGACTTACGTATGGGTTAATCGAGCTTTAGTCAAAGGGTGCTTGAAGGGAGGGGGCGCATCGACTTCTGTTCTGAGGACGCCATGGAATCCGTGAATAAAAATGGTAGGTCAATTGAAAAATAAGTAGAACATCTCCTGTGCTTGTATCAAACAGTTTCTGGTCTGACATTTTTCTGGATAAATATCTCTGAGAAACATTTAAGCAGTTAACAAACAAGAATACAATAATGAAAGTGTAGCCTTCTAGAGCTCCGTGATTTGGTCGAAAACGTGAACCGCAATATGAAGACCAACGCGAAAATTGAAAAAGTTAACGATGAGAGAGCAGATGAAACCAATTTCAAGACGTTGAAATGAGGAGACGTTGAAAATGTCATTATATAAATCCAGGAACGAATTTCACCATAAGACTTGCCAGGTATTTTTTACACAGTTCTGAGTACGCAGACGGAAGAAGTACATCCTTGCACAAGAATATTCAAGTATTCGTGAATGAATGAAAAATATCTTAATCCTTACCTTTATGTCACGATGACAAACATTCTTTTCGTGCAGGTACTTCACTGCCAAGGCCAACTGGAAGAAGATGAGCTTAGTCTCCGCTTCATTTAACAGCTTTCGCTCATTCACGAACACAGAGAGGTCGCCTCCGGCGAGAAACTCCATCACGAAGAACTGTTGTAAATTCTGGCTCGTTTCCAGAAGAGTAGAAATGATGCACGGCTGGGCAAATAATTTTTTTAAGAATTAACTGGAAATATTCTAATATCCTCTTATTACTAGATCACATCCTATGCTATTTGATATACATTTCACTATTTCTTTTCATGATCTTTAAGATTCCTGTGAAAATGTTTTGCGACTAAACATTACGAGTATGTTTAATTTCTTATAAACCATCATAATAAAAACGTTTCTGTAAAGTGAGTAATAACGCCAGAATCTTTGAATGCTAGAGAACTAATAAAACAAAATAAAGTATAAACTATCATCGATGGAACCAAGTGTTTTGCAATCTTTCCTATGACAAAAAGAATTTAAAACATCGTTTTTGTTATGGAATACATTTTAATTTTAACAGAAATAATTATTCCCATGTTAAAATATATGTGGGACATCATACAAGGGAAAAATGTAAATAATTTACATTAGCAAATAAAATGTACGTGAACTTACATGTTTCAACTTCATTAATATTTTCTTCTCTCTTTCTGCAAATTTTTTCTCATGTTCATCGGCAAGTTTTACAATCTTCATAGCGTATCTCTTCTGGAAATTAGATTTCTGAAACCATATAATCCAAATCTTATTTTATGAAATATCAAACTAATGTAAATCAACCAAACTTCTGGAATGAATTAAATCTCTTTTAATATTTAAGCGGAGTGACACCATTTTCATCGAACTGAAGACGAAACGACCAATAAAATTTGGTCTTACTCATTTTGTCTCTTCGACCATTTTTTAACACTTTAATTAAAGTAATCCTATATAATTATCATGGATAGAATCATGGTCTATTATGTTTTCCACATGCTATAATGTTTCTAAAGTAAATGCATACTACGCGAGTGGGAGAAAGACTTTTCACATAAATTCTACTACTCACCTTTTCGAACAGTAGAAACACTTGCCCGAAACCCCCTTCTCCTAGACTCTGGGCCAATAGGTATTGATCTATTATTTTTTGAGGAGCTTGTAAGTTTTTGAGGAATGATTCGCTGAACGCTCGTTCGACGAATACGTAAATTGCTGAAATATTAATACAAAAGTCAAAATACGCGACAAATCGTTGATAAATAAGAACAAAAATGCAGTGGAGGTAATTTTAGTGAGAAATGGGGTTTTGATAGAAACTATTGATTTCATATATTATTGAAATAGAAGAGAAAAAGCACGTTTTAATTGTAACGTATGATTTAAAATCAATATTAACGTAATTAAATAATTAACATTATTATAGTAAAAAAATGTATTTTTCAATCATTCATTTTCGTTAGTTTAGTGAATGCATGGATCGGTTCTAGTAACCTATAAATATACACGCTCGAGGGAAGATTCCTCTCCGCTGTCAGATTTTTTGTACCATCCTAANACCATTCTATCTCACAAAATGAGTGGACAAAATGCTCTTCCTTCAATAAGAAGCCTTGAATTTTTAATTTATACAATCAATCAATTTTGCCTGGTTAAAAATATTCCTATTATTTTCTTGCCATACAACCATGTCCGCCCTTTACATAGGTGCCAATGATTTGTTTTTCCTTCTACCAAATATCAAATAATACGTCTCAACATAGGAATTTTAATTCGTAAAACAACACACATCAATAACTTTTTGAACACTCCAAACAATCAGGAACATTTCATATTTGTTAGAATACATGTAATTGAACTTGTACAATATTTTAGAACAAATTTTATTTACATACTCGTATATCGTATACGTCTATTACCATTGTATATTTCAACTAGCTGATTACTCGGCGTTGCCCGGGCTTTTTTTTTTTTGTACCTTCTTTCACTTAAAATATATATACCAGCAAGTAAAAACACACGTACATTATCTTCATTTTATACATTCATAATAAAACAAATTTAAAACAAAAATTAATTGTATTTGATTTTCATTTCCAGCACCAATTAATATATCCTTGGATGAAACCACTTTTGAGCAAGCAACAAAGTTGCCTGGGAGAGAAACAAACCAATCGAAACGTCACCAATTAGCCTAGAACAACTTCACCTTTAGGAGAGGGGGGGTATTTATCACCCATATTTGCTGAACTTGTTCTTAAACCGCTTCCTGTTCATCTGGAAGACCTCGAAATCCATAAATATATGTCTTTTCAGATTAAGTATGTTTACACGGCTCTTCCCACCCATGGGGGTTTTCGGGCCATTTACCCGCCTCCTAACCCCAATAGTGACCCAACTCGGACATCGGAAGTATCTCTATTCATCTCTGCAACACTGAGAGCTAGAGCTTTTACACTAATGTCGACCCTTTTCGGCGATAATTTTTCGTGTCACGCTCTTCCCAACTCCCACCTCTAGGGTTGACGTGCACCTCATATCATCTGAACGGTTACATTGCGGCATCAGGATTATTATTGTTTATCTAAAACTTTTTCCGATAAATTCAACCGCAGTAATGTTTTTTCTTCAATGTATTTGGGTAACGGGACAAGAGGTAAGTTCCCCTCAGATCCCCAAGAAATGAGGTCCTTGTCAGGTGAAAAACATTTAATACAAAATCAATAAAAATTGAAAAGTTAAACCCTGAAAAATATATTATTTTTTTTAGTATGAAGAACAATCAAATGAGCTCGTTAAAAGAGATATTGAAATATTTTCGTACGCTTGTTTACTTTTGACCTAGCAATTCGAGGGAGAGGAAGAAGAGCTGAGTCAAGTTGAAGGAGAGGAGAGGGGACCTCAAATTCATAATTTGTCACAAGCGGTTTCAAATTCAATACGATGGCGGTTGTAATGGGGAGGTATCTTTTACTCACGTTCCATCTGTCCTTGCACACCAATACGTTCGCCGTGTTGCAGTTTGCGTGNGGACAAGAGGTAAGTTCCCCTCAGATCCCCAAGAAATGAGGTCCTTGTCAGGTGAAAAACATTTAATACAAAATCAATAAAAATTGAAAAGTTAAACCCTGGAAAATATACTTTTTTTTTTAGTATGAAGAACAATGAAATGAGCTCGTTAAAAGAGATAATGAAATATTTTCGTACGCTTGTTTACTATTGATCTAGCAATTCGAGGGAGAGGAAGAAGAGCTGAGTAAAGTTGAAGGAGAGAAGAGGGGACCTCAAATTCATAATTTGTCACAAGCGGTTTCAAATTCAATACGACGGCGGTTGAAATGGGGAGGTATCTTTTACTCACGTTCCATCTGTCCTTGCACACCAATACGTGCGCCGTGTTGCAGTTCGCTTGAACTATATTTCGCATGTCCTTTCACTGTGAGCATCTTCTTCCGCGTTTCGTCGTGCAGCAGCACGCGAGTCCCCTCCCGCACCACACGCAGCACTGTGCTCTCGGTGGGAGGCAGACCAAGCAGTTTGGGTTCCAGAGACAGCGTACATTTTGGGTCCGTTCCCACAGACGTCTTCTCCAAGCGTAGCTCTGGAAACCCACAAAGTACAGTGGAGAAGTCTGGCGCTTCAACTACAGTAGATCCCCTCTTAACCGGTCTGGTCGTGACCAAGACCGTGACCGGTTAATTGTTTGGCCGGTTAATTCGAGGTTCCTGCGAAAACTGTTTTTGTTCATAAAGGGCCTACAATTTCATACAAACAAGCAAATATTCCTTTCATTGCGACTCGTTTTATTGTACTGTATGTACATAAATAAATAAACACGAAAAAATTAAACACTACTAACTTCTATAAACTTTGAAAACTTAATGTATCTACATACACACCTATTACATATATTGTATGCATCATTGTTTGAAAAAATCAGTTACAGGATGAAAGAGAGAAAAAACTAAACAAGTTGGCTGGATAATCCGAGGAACGGTTGATCCGAGGCCGTTTAAGAGNGATAATCCGAGGAACGGTTGATCCGAGGCCATTTAAGAGGAGTTCTGCTGTACATCCACCATAACTACATTGAACACTATCGCGAAAAAAACGCACCTGATATTTTTAAATGTTTACTGTGTTCTACGTAACTTTATGCACCTTTACGCCTAGGATTCGTAATAAACGCTTTGCGTGTGTGCGAAGCACAGTAATAGCTCGTAGATTCTACATGAGTTGGTAGCAACTTAAAAATTGCTACAATTCTTGTTATAATGTTTGGAATGTGTTGTATTTTAAACTTTGCGTCAGTGCATTCCATTTCGCTAATTCTGCGAATGATAAAAAAGCTTTCTGAGAATGAATGTCAGTTACGGTTGATGCAGCGGAAGTGGTCACCAGATATTCATTTCTCGTGCGTCGTAACCAGGGTCTCCACACAGACCCGCAAAAGAGATACTGACCAAAGAAAACGTAATTTACAATACTGACGACGATGTTGAAGAATTTTCCTCAAGACTATTATGGCATTTCATGACTAAAATGTATAAAATGCTCGACAATTCAACGAAATATCTGGACCTTATCAACAATAATGTAATTATCTACATTTAATTATAATCGTTACGTATAATCATTTGCAATATTATGTTTTTCTGGACAAATAAAGGTCAACTGGTCTTAACCCTCTTTACGAAGATAAAGTCGGTAATGTTTAG
Source organism: Laupala kohalensis (assembly GCA_002313205.1). Classification (NCBI taxonomy): domain Eukaryota; kingdom Metazoa; phylum Arthropoda; class Insecta; order Orthoptera; family Trigonidiidae; genus Laupala; species Laupala kohalensis. The sequence goes on along the minus strand of NNCF01126870.1, from coordinate 131,122 downwards.
ATCATCAACCTGACCGGTACAGAAGAATATACGCGCGAAATTCAATCAAAAATATCGTTGTCCCAGTTTATTTAACATGATGTTACAAACGAAACCCAAATATCGAATTAGGAAGGAAAATTCATTTCAGGAGTGAACGGGAGAGACGCGGAAGAATTCTTGGCAGCCAACACAGGAAATTCTGGCTTCATTTAGTACCACACACAAACGCCAGTTCCCTTCTCTTTCATAGGATGTCTCTATTTGTGTTAGTGACTAGTTTCTTCGGGAATAATGCTCGAAAGAACTTTAATATATTTCACGTTCCAGTAATATTACTCATTCACGCAATAAATTGATTGATATAATGCAGAAGTTATTACGGATTTGTATGATGTGAAATAACTATAAAGGTAATCTAGATACAACCCTACACAAGAGATACACTGTAACTTTTATTTATTTATTTATCTTTTTTATGTCTTTTGACGAGGTTCAGGCCATGAGGCCTGCTCTTCCACCGAACAGTTGGACTTGGGAGAAGGAATTGGGAAGGAGAGATGTTGGGTTGTCGGGAATTTATGGTACCGATCCGGCATTTGTTAGGAAACCCCAGCTGAAAACCTAACCTAGTTCGGTCGAACAGGGTTTGAATCCACGCTCTACCGCTCAACGAGACCGTGGAAACGAAGACTACCGCTATCGGGGGTCGTGGTACTGGGCGTCACTAGAGAAATAAAAATACCTACAAAATACTTACAAACTGTATATTCAAGTATAGATACCCAATACGTAATTCTCCTATATACATTAACCAATTTTTTAAATTTCGAAGCCAATCTTTTTATTTTATTAATTTTTAGATATGTGGATACGATTGAAGAAAATAATTTACGTAACAGGTCTTCATTAACACTCATTTGTGTTACTTTGGGAACGTTATTTACTTATTTCTAAGAATTCTGATAATTCTTTCATTAACATATTTCATATAATGATAGAGTTCAAATGGTGCCTTAATGCTTAATTACGATCATTCTTTCACAAGTTCTTTTGTAAAACTATGGTATTCTATGCTATGCAGAAACACTCTTTATCATGGAACAGACATGGCCGTGTTCAATTTCGCAAAAATTAAAATTAAATGGCTCGTTCCTTACTTTCCTATTACACAGAGTGTGTAATGGGTCAAAACAATTTGAGATCTCTTGGATCTTTGCGCATTGTCTCCAGGAGAGTATTTTCAAAGTTTGGTGATATCCGATGTCGTATGTGTGTATGTATGTATGTTAAGAATTTTGTACCCCTGATGAGTCACGAACAAATTGATGCATCGAAACCAAACTTGAGATTTGACTTTGAATGTGTTGGGAGTGGAAGCCTATTTCTGGATAGCTCAAACCGACATCATTTACACCGCGCTTCACTTACGGTTTCTTAATATTCAAAATTTTGAAAATACGCATAGAAGTATTTTGGTTGGTCAGTTAATTCTGCGTACAGATTGCTAAACCGCATTCGTGCTCGTCACACAGTTTTCGAGATACAGTGAAAATTTATTACGCAAAAAAGGAGACGCTTTTTTATAGCTAAAACTATAGCTGAAGGTTATAGCAAAGAGTTTAATGTGGAAGACAATTCATGCAATCTATACTTGAATACGTTATGATTTTTAGGACTTTACCATGTACTGTGATAGTACATATTTTGGAATCGACTGATCTTTGAAATATGTCATCTTGTTTAATAATTATAATGTACTGTTTTTTCTTTTTTCGAAGTGTTTTTCCCTTTCTTAAATTTTTAGTGTAGTGTAGGGTGTTTAGTGCCATGAGATTTTGTTATGAATTGTTATTGAAAAGATGAGTGGGGCACACTCCAGATTTTTTTATATTATGTTGGTATGATGATCCCATCACGTATTACTTTTTATTATTAATAATAAATTTATTATCAAAAAGCAGCTTCAAACTGTTTATGACCACGTGGAGGACAATAAACTAATTTACTCTCCAGAAGCAAGCAAGGGAACATCCCATCCATTTCGTTCAAGGGCCCTAAGGCAAAAGCGGATGTAACACTTCAGCACACTCCGAAGACAAGAATAAAAATAGTCAGAGAAGTTTTATAATATCAGCAGAATACCAACAAATTTGTATGTAATAAAATACTAAAACGTTATTTTGCAAAAACGTATTACAATCAAATCTTTAAATTGCTCGGAAAATATTGTTTATAAATCGTAACTATTAAAATAACTCTAAATTCAATATTAATTATTACAATAGCATTAATGAGACCGCATAGACAAACTGATAATTTTATAATTTTATGAGACGTCTAGGGAGTCTGCATTTAAAATCTACCTGTCCGAAGGAAAACAGGAGAGAAACCTGGACCAGGACTTGTCTACACTTTTTATTTCAATATTGATTATGCGAATTTAAACTTACGAAAAGAGTCAGAGAAGGCGGAATCCATTATATTTCTATAGATTTTACATGCAAATGTGTCCCGCATGCTTCCAAGTTTCCTTTAATTTAAAATTTGTATTATATACAACAAAATATTACGTGTTTTAGTAACATGTTACACCGTGCATTATTTAAAAAGACATTTTTTGTCTCCACGGTCATACCTCATTCAATCTTAGTCTTTTCTGCTTGTTTTTTTATTTGCTTTTCAGTTAATAAAACAAATTAATTTTGAACATTAGTTTTTTTGTACCGCAGTCGGGTTTTTTAGTTTTTTAATTAATTTAGTTTTAATTTGATATTTTACTTCTATGGAAACACTGGCTAAGAACAGACAATTGTAATTTCTTGAACAAACGTCTTTGCTAACTAATAATGCAATTTTCATTACGAAAAGCTCGTATTTTTTTACTTTTATTGTACAATGATACTAGTCCTAAAACAGAATTCAATATTTTTTCTTAAATTAAAGGCGAAAATTTTGCTCTCGTTCTCAGGAAAAATTTCTCCAGTAATTCTGCATAGCTCTTTGGGGAGTTAATTCACGTGTTTCAGATCTTAGTGTACTTTGCCAGGATATGTAACATAATGAAATACAGAATGGAACAAAGAACGAGATAACACAAATATTAAAATCTGCAGAGACATTGACAAGTTATCTCTATTATCTTTCAATCTTTACTCCAGAATGATAAGAATAAAATATGATCTATTGCTCATAGCTTAAAATTCCTTTCTTTAGAAGCTCTTTCACCACCTCAACAAGAATATGTTTTACAGACTTAGAGAGGCCGACATACTTCTTTTTGGATAAAGTTGGTGTAGGGAAGGAATCTTCCCCTTTATCTTTTCCTTAGTCTTCCTTTTTCAACGTTTTATTTCCGAGATTCTCATATAAAATTATTATTACTTTCAATGATACATACATTTCTTTACTTGAGCAAAAACTCAGAATAATATTATTAAATTCATTCTACAGGCCGCATAGTTCTTCTTCTCTGCCCCCAAATACTCTCCTGTCCGAATCTTTTGCAAGTGTATAGCTGTCAGTTTTAGCATGGATGTCTAGAATTTTAAAGGAAAAGGTTATTTGTTGCGGTTTTAATGAGAAGGTAATTACGTGATGTGTTATTGCATTTGTTTCTTTTGTAATTTTGTGCATTTTATGATTCTGTACATACCAATGTCATATATTCCGAGTCGTATGACATATAGTTCCCTTTAAATCTTAACCGGCCGAAGTTGCCAGACTTCGTACAGAATTTTTTGTAGATGTGGCCCGTTTACCCTCCGCTATAATTAAGTGTAAGTTAAAATAGCACATTCGTATACAAACAACAGTGATTATATCTTAATTAGTCTGTGATGTTTAGTGATAATTCGAAATCACATATCACTCTAGCTTCTGTAGTGGCGTGACTTTACCGTAATCAAGGGGGGGGGGGCTATCCGAGCAGCATGAAATAATCATTTCTGTTTGAAAATTATGGTTTTACAACTCAGTTAATAATTATAAAATTTATGTGTTGATGTATTTTTTATTAAAATATAATACATATACGTTTCTTAATAAAATACATCGAATCATCAAATAGAATATTAACAATTTATTAAATACTGACCAAATTTATGAATTGTTTAGAATGGCAATCACGTATTACATGAAAATAATTTCGTAAAAAATTTCAAGAACGAACATTTCCACCCCTTTCAATTCATTAAAACGTAAAATATTGACAATTCCAGAAAATTTTTAGTTATAAGCCGAGATGATAACTCGAATAGTTAGTGAGATATGGCGGAAATAAGATAACATGCTGTTAAGGTGAAAAATAAAAGAAATCATTCTATCACTTTGCGCTCGTTAAAGAATAAAATAGCGAAGATACAAAAATCCCGTTTTTAGATATTCAAATTCAAACTACAAACACTCGTAAACCGAGATGGTATAACATTTAGTTCGTGAGATATAATAAAAATAGCAATAATTTGAAAAAAAAATTAAAACGTTTTCTCAGTGATTCTACACAAAAAAATTTAATATTACAAATTTCTTTTCTAGTTTTTTTGTTTGTATTTAAAAAAATGAATCACTCACTCAGGACAACTCCGCCGCCGTTTGTAATTCGACATAAGAAAAATTATAGAAAACTAGCTGAGTACCCGCGGCTTAGCTTACGTGAATTTTGTAATATGTCTGCAATTTTATTCTCACGTTCCCATTGATTTCCAGTGAGAATGTTACTCATTAATATTGGTGGTTCGACGGTATTGGTGTGTATCCCAACCCAAAAACTATGTGTGAGATGCAATTTGCAATTTTTGTACTTCAAAATTAGTTTTTAATTACGTTTACTTATAAATCAATGCCCATCCCCAAGGCATGCTAGTGGTGTCTTTCTTCCACGAGGGCTGAATATAGACTCTCACGATATCGGGATTTCACTATCAACTCGGTGACGCCGAAAACAGTGGACTCAACACTGGTTTCTGTCATGTTCGATAACATTTTCATGGCATCCCCTTCCCCAAGGGATGCTGGGGTTTATACAGGTTGATTGTGAACTTTGGCGTCTACGGGAATGTCACTACTAATTTCAGCGACCCCGAAAACTACACGATCAACACAAATATCCGCCATTTTCGTATATTTTTACAACTCATCCCCTTCTCAAAAAGAAGTAAATTCCTTCACAGGGGATGATCGTGGAATCTAGCGGCATTAAGAATTCTGTTGTTTTGCGTCTTAAAAAACGATGTATTTTCCCATTATTTTCACATGTCACCCTCTTACCACTCCGTGACAGAAGACGTATTATCCTCACAGTTCTGTCAGATAATGTCATGTATGTATTTAGTTTGGTTGAAATTTCTATTGACACTTCAGTTATGGTGCGATACATACATAAAACATTCCAACCCCCATTACACGTCCTTAATGGTAGATTCATTTTTTTTGTACTACGTCAGAAACCTTCGCGGGCGTGTACTTGCCAAACTTTCATCACAATCGGATGAATGCTATGGGAGCTCATAAAAGATAGATAAACAAACAAACAAACAAACATTAATTTGTTTGAAACTCGAAGTGTTCGCGACATATATGTAGTTGTAGGGTTATGTTTCTTTTAAATTTATTTAAATATCAGTTATCTCAGTTCCCAATATAGTAATTACGCGAGGTTTACTTCCCCTCTTATTTATTACATTATTACAATTTTATTTCTTACAATTTCTGAAATTAATTTCACTTCTAAACATTAGTTACTGTCCTTCTCTATTTAAATAAATTTTAATTTTATATAAATCTTCTTCTTTTTTCATTCTTGTATTTTAATTTTCCTACGTTTTTGGAAATTTTCTTATTTAAAAATATTTTTTAACTGTTAATTGAGAAATCGAAATCTCTCTTTGGTTTGTATTAGATCGATTTCTTCTTACTATCCAGTAGTCCTAATTGTTTAATGATTCAAAAACATTCAACTCGGTTCATTTCCATATAACTCAAAATCATATGGAACACGGTCTATTGTTTGTCATCTGTACTGTTTGTCGTTTGTATAGATGCACGTGTTGTAACCATGTGCATTTATCTCATATTGGAGTTACAGTATTGAAATTCCCCTGTGCATGCAAGAACTCGATTACCACCCTATTCGGTCCATAGCTATGTTGCTCTTTCTAAAGAAAACTTTCTGGAAGAAACTAGACGACACGATTTCTCGGAATATTCATTTTTATACTTCAAGTTAATTGCGTCTGGTATGTGCATGCAGCCTGTAGAAGTAACTCTCGAATACAGTACTTTGAAGTATTTTACAATTGTCAAGGAAGCATATTGCCGGGAGACATATTCAAAAAAGCACACGACCTGTTCTTCATCAATCTTGACTGGAAGGAAATAGAGTTCCTTTAACTTTTTCAGAGCTAGAGTATCAAAATTAACAATGTACTGTACTTTAAAAATATCACGGATATTCTTCTGGAGAAAGTTGTTTAATTTTCGAGAATTTTTATCCTAAGGATTCAGTTCAACAGGATTCATATTTTGTTCAACTATTTCAATTTCTCTCTTCATCAAGAGTGAAATTCAGCAATTCATACTAGCACTCAATATAAAGGACAAAAGTTTTCAGAATTATGACTATGTTCCGAAGTTAGGAATAATGTCCGTTTTGTACCAGAAAAAATTAGTCTGTCTTTGAAATGTGCCATAATTGGTATTTTGGGGAAATTTTACTAACTCTATACAACTCGGTTTTATTTTCTTAGGAAACGGTATATTTTACATATAGACCTACTAAGACAATTCATCGACAGTCTTATTATTTTACACAAGTTCAAAGTTTGGATAAAATTGGGGTCCTCAGCAAATGAAGTAGGGTACGTTCTGAAACTCGCACTCATTCGGATTTCATCGTAACGCCTATAACTAAAAATCAGCTTCTCGCAACTCCAGATATACAAAAAACGGAGTATTCCGCTATGTTCCATTACGTATTGATGCCCGCATGGATAAGAAGTAGCTCAATTAACCAATCAAGAGTCTAATGATTGAAGGTTTGCCGTTGAGCTTAAATGTGTAGGATTGTAAGCTGAAGGACCAGACGTAGGAGTCTTGTTAAAGATAATATCTTTGTAAAAATTTAAAAAAAATCCCTCGAACTTGCTGAGAGAATATTTTTTAAAGGTGATATCAATGTCAAATAATACCTCGCTCACATTTTCGATAATGCGAAAAATAGAGGAACAAAATTTGTAGGCTGGTCATCCAACACACGCAGATGTTACAGAAAGTACACATGAATGCGAATTTCAGAATTATATGAGTAGGTATTGTTATTGAGATACTAGCCGATCATACCAGTATTCACGCGAGTGTGTTGGTGATTATGAAACAGTTAACCCTTCTTCCTAATCCCTGTTTTAATAACATTTGAACAAGTTACAAAGATTCTTCATTCAATAGTTCATACAGAACAGGTTTTCTTTTCTTTTTTGATGGAGCTGGGGTTTTGCCCATTAAGACCCATAAAATTCATTAAAACTGGTCAATCAGAATTTATTTTGAATATGTTCATTAAAAATTAGCAACAGGTGATATAAAATTAGTATTCACCTTTATTGTCTAATACGTAATAATATTGAAATGTTTCGTTTTTTTTTCAAATTGGAAATGTTCGTATTATAAAAATTATAATATATGAAATATATTAATTTCATTGAAAATAATCATTAATTAGTTACTTATATTTTTTAACACTTTCAGGGTACTCAAAATCTTTAATCTTTGCGTCTTTTTAATAATTAAATCGCAACATCTTTAAATAAAAAATGCTTTCATTTCAAAATCATTATTTTCAATAACGTATTATTTGACATAATTTCGTATTATTTAACATAACGATTGTTAACATGAGTCAATCAAAATATTTTTATAGATACATACAAAAACTAAATGAAATATACTACGTTGAATGCAACAATTTTACAGTAGATATGCGTTTCTAAAACGTGTCGTAATTTAAAATATTCATATTTTCTTTTTTTCGTAAAATGAATTAAGTTTTTGAAATTTTGAATGTTTAGAGCTAGGAACTAAGAACTAATTTCTTCCTCATCAAAAATGTAAACTGTTCCTATAACAAATCCTTGAAAAATACCTTGCGTGTTGGCAGAGAGGAGAAAAATATGAAGACGCTAACATCGTCCTCCATTTCTTCAGTGACATCATTTTACCGAAAATTATGTTGATATCTATGTATTCTTCTCACACATCCCCTTTCTACCATTAGAAGACTAAAATAAATTACTAAAAATAAGCTATTTCATGCACTTAATTGTTGCACATGGTGAATAAGTCATTCAATATCGAGTTAGGAAGTTTCCTCAAAAGTTCCTGTAAATATTGAAGCCTCTGTAAGGTCGAAATGCTAATCGGAAAGTATTTTAATTTAAAGTATGCTAATTTTAAAAAATCTATCGGGGATAATGATCTGCACCGGACAATATTTTATTTTACTTAAGTATTTTCTATTGATCTTTCAGTGTTTTCAATGAATTTATGAAACTGTAGATGTTGCCTAATTGGTCAGAAGTTGAGCCTGTTAACTCTAATTGCACTGATGTTGCCGAATTCCTCTTGTCAGTGTGTTAGTCCATATATTTCTTTGTCAGTGACATTCCAGTCAGTATTAAATTATTCGAATCAAATTAAATTATTCGCGGAAAGTTTTTTAAATCAATACAAATATTAACCTAAATAATTATTGGTAACGAAACAATCCATATTGACTAAAAAAATGTTTATAACCATAAAAGAATGCTAAAAATTCATTATTTAGAATGTAGTATATTATTTCACATCACTACTTATAATATTTGTATCCGTGTGTATAACTACGTGCAATATTTGTTTGTAATTTTCTTGTCTACTACAGTTTACTTTCTTTTTCATTTACAATGTTTTATAATTTCAAGGTTTTATAATTGATATTGGCAGTATATTTTTATTATATTTGGTATGTATTTTCATGTTATAATTTTATTGTAACCGTGATGATGATATTATATAAATCGAAAAGTAGGTAATTTCGAAGAGAGTTTTATTTTATTTTCTAATTTGAGACCAAATCCCAAGCAATGTAGTTAAATTAACAAAAGGCCAAGAACTTACGATTTTTTTATTTCAAATGTTAGAAGTGAGTTAATCCTTCGTAAATGTGTGTTACATTAAAAAAGTAAAATAAAATTGTGTGCAAATAATGAAGTCTTTCTCCAACTGATTCACACATTTTCTTACATTATTAGAGTCATCCGCGTATCCTGTACTCTATTTATGTATTTCCTTTTCAAACACGAGATAACAAATACGCTCCTGGGTTATACAATAAAACTAGAAATTTGGATTTCCTTTTTTTTTCTACTGCAAATTATTTTATATATCGTGTACACTTATGACTATGCATATTTATTCTTTTCTATCGATATCAGTATCAAATATTGCGTAATAGGCTGGCTTCTTGAAATATCACTGGAAGAGATGGTGCTACGGCGTCAAAGTGGTTCTCTATTCAAGAACGCTATCCTGACTTGAGTATAAACGTCTATTATAATGTATTAAGTAAGCTACTTCATTTAATTTGCAAGGTCGAAAAAATCAATCGAAACAAATAGCCTGTTGAACTCAGTGGGTACACGAAGGTCGAAAATGAATCATATGGGGATTGTGCCTATTATATGCATGGGCATTTTTAAATATAACTGAAATACAAGATCCACTTAAACTCCAAAAATATTTATTTAAGATGCAAAATTATTTGAGCTAATATAACATTATATCTAAAATATACAATGAAATGTATACGGCGACGTTTCGAGTTTCTGCTACGAAGATGACACACTCTTGTGGTTAAGGATTGCCTTTCTCTTACAATCCTTGTATAATTTTCTTCACATTGAAATGTTTATCACGAAGTTTGAGGGAAGTCAATATTGGATACACAAATTGAGGGTGATAAATTGAAGGGACTTACACAAAGTGTCACACATTGGACACAATGACCATGGGAATAATTGCGTCAAGGAATAATGAATAACCTCCAGCTGCGACCAATCAATTACGCCACGTGATGTAAGATTACAACACACGAGCTTCGCTGAATGGTTAATTTCCTACATGGAACTTAGCAATTTATTCAGTGATTACATATTGTCGTTTGTAATTAAAACCTGTACTTTCCAAGAAGAATGTTCTTTGAATGGCATGCCACACGAGATGTTTACTGTGTTCAGATATATTAAAATAACTAAGAGACCAGGAAGATATAAGGAAAATGTGTTTTGCGGGTACTCACCTAACGCCGGAAGACCATCTCGCATTGGTAGAAGATAACCCCATGGAGTAGGCTGACTACTCCGACGACGCATCGTGGTTGAATGAATGAACCACTTTCGGCACTAGTTTCTTCAAAGAGTGGAGGCGTCAATGCTGTTTCCTCCTATAGACCGCCACCTCCGCTTAACGTTACTCATCTGCACTGATAGCCTCTGGGAAACCGTCCGTGCCGGAGGCAGGTGATAAAGGATGGGATACTGATAAAATGTTCCCCTTCCAACCCACTTTTAACAGACGCGGGTTTTGGGTTTCCGATAACAGTATTTTTTTAAATATCAATTGGGTCGCGAATAGTTAAGTTTCGCTAAAGAAACTTATTTTTGGAAACAAACACGGTGATCAAAATAGATTATCGAAATCTGACCTGAACGTCATTAATATTCTGGAACATCTTGATTGACTAGTAGTGATTAGAAGTAGTTTTCATCAATGTTCACGTCAGTGTTTTTTTTCACTATTTTATTTTAAATAAAGAAAATGCAAGCAATATGTTTCCATGTTAGACTATCTTACCATTATTTTCTACTTCTGTTTCTCTATCATGTGCTAAAAAATACGAACCTTAATGGATTGTTAATAAATTTAATACGAACGTCTGCAGGATAATTCACTGTTCCGTAAATACATTTTTAAGTACAAAAAACTGCCTATGAACAAAAGTCCCTTTTATTTTCGTTTTGTACTAATATTGTGAAAGAAACACTTTTCCTAGTGTTCAAAATAGTTGACATCTTAACGATTTGGCTATTGAGTTGGGTAAAGTTGAAAGCAGTCATATAGTAAAAATCATCATACTTTGCTTCGAGAAATTCAACATAAGAAAGAAAACATGAACGGAAATGCACAGTGTTCATTAGTTTATTTTGTATTAGACGCAGTAAATTACTTTACTGTCCTCAAGGTGGTCATTCGCAGTTTGTAAAAGTTCCCTTGACCGTAAATTATTTATGTATTTATGTATTTACTGTCAGTCTAACTGTCTTGATGTTGGTTCAGGACCTGTTTAAAGTGTAGCCAACGCTTCTACTTCGGTATCATCCATAAGAGTAATGATAAGGGTACCTCGCGTCCTGTTGGCAAGATATTCGAAATTGAATTCATAACCAACCTCGGACAACAATCAATTCACTTGCTCTTGTGGCGCTGTTCTGTTCTTTGTGCATCGAGCGTGTGGAACGAATACTTTGTGTCTTTGTTTGTTGTGTTCTTAACTTGTATTTCTTTACAGCAAATAGTCGTTTTTGTGACTACTACTATTAATATTTATTTGGATATTACTTAAATTCTTTGTGACCACGCTTTCCTCGAAATTTTCGCGAGTTTCAAGGATTTGTTTCGTAGAGGTTAGCAATTTGTTTAAGGTAGCGACATTGAATAATTTTAGGCAAAATATCGTGACTTATGTACGAGACGTATTTAGTTTCCTCAATAATTCATCACAACAAGATGCTTCAAATAATTCAAGCTCCAATAGACGTTGCGGCATTGTTGTTCCCTGAACACGCTCTGTTTACACAAAGCCAGTCAGTTCTAAAATTTATTTACAACTACTAAAACTGTTTTTTCGACTTTTGACGAGTAAAACATCAGTTTTTCAAATATATGAATCAAGTGAATGTTTTTAGCATCAAGTCAGCACAATCTCGAACTGTGTTATTTTAGTTATTCAGAATAATTATAATAACAGACCTCAAAAGTAATGGAATTGTTTGGCTGGACGCATGGTGTGATGTCAGGGCTCGAGTACTCCTGGGTATGCCTGGGTATTTGACGTTCTCTATACTGAGATGGAGAACACACGTTTCAAAAATTGACACCAGGTCACGCGAGCACGCTCCAAGACTACGACGAAATCTGAGGCAACCAACAATTTTTTTCCCTTTATAAATCGACAATAACCGAAAGTAAAGAAAACCGAGCTGTATATTATACTGCTGCACTTTCCTTGAGGTTTCGATGCATGAGTTTAGGTATTATTTTTCTTTACCTACAGATATTTGTTCATAAAGAAGCATGAAATATTCCTCGTTATAGCAGGTGACCTTGCAAATACAACCTTTTTACCTCTTAATGTAAAAACCTCTTAATCTGGAGACTTTTACAAAATATTACAATTCAAAATTACATTCAAATTACAAATCACGCAAAAACTACGGATCGGATTGAAACGAATCTTTCACGGTCTTATTTCATATTTGGAATAATATCTGAGCTTAGTTTTTATTTGTATATGTCAACTTGGATAAAAAATAAAAAATTAAAAGAGTAGTTACTGTTTTATAACACAGATTTTTAATGAAATCCAACATAACTATTTCTGCATAGCAATGAAAAATAAACGGTATTTGATACTCATTTGTAAATGAGTTATGAACTGAAATTCATTTGTAAATGATACTAACTTATATTACAAACGTTTCTCCAAGTACAAAGAAATGGAAAGGTCAGTGTTTCCAGGTGAATGAAATTATTGATTTGAACGATAATTTACTCACGTGTACGAGGTACAATTTGATTTTGTACGGTAAAATCTATGGTGCGATAACTTCTCTAAAGGTCATATCAATAACATAAAAGACAAAAATACTATTTTTGGGAACGTAAGGGAATACGTTTTGAAAAACTAGACTGTTAAATATGCAGTTCATTTTTCTTTTATGAAACAATAATTAATAATTTTTTCGTAATATTTTGGAACATTATTAGTGTTACGAGAAAGGTAATGGCGTCCTTGTCAGTGGCGAGTCTAGGCGAGCCCTAAAGTCCCAAATAAAAAAAAATTCTAGGCGGAGTTGAAGCCGCCATGGATCTCGTCCTGTAAAGGCGCGTTTACACTATGAAGCAAAGTGTTATATAACATTTGCTACATGTAGCATTTGCTATGTAACATTTGCTACATAAAGCACATTTTAAATAGCATTTCGCTACATGGACCAGGTTTTATGTAGCAGTTTGCTACATGAAGTAAATTTTAGACAATTAAATTTATGTCGTTTAAAGATAATTTCTGACTGCAATAAGATTGTTTTTTGAGAAATATATGCCCAAAAATTTAGCTTCAGTATATGCTTTCCCCCCAGGGCAATTACATTTAGAAAGTACGTGTTTGGCAAACACGGGGTCCCGAGCTGAGTGGCATTACTTCCACTTACTTGTGTAAGGCTCCTTCCTTTCTCTTTCCTGACCTTCTTTGGTCACCTCTTGTTCTTTTCGATCACGACGCTTGTAGGTTGCGAGGGCTAGGGTATCTTTCACTTTCCTCGTTGTAATGTTATGATGTAATGATATAAGTTTTGATATGTTGTAATTCAGGAGGGTTTTTAGTGGGTATGGTTCTGACATTCGGCGAGTCCCACACGCGGGAAGAGTCATGTTGGTTCTCTTTAGTACGTAACTGCATTTTCCCTACCTGTACAGAATGTTAGGGCTCTAATGACCTAGATGTTGACGAGCCGTAAAGCCCCACAAAAAATAATAAGAAGAAAAAATGCTTTCACTACACCATGAAAAATAATTACCTTATTTGACTCTTACAGATTTTTTTTTCAAACTTATTTTTAACCAATTAACTCAAACGGGTTACTTTATTTTTAATTTTAGAGGCAAAGGCTATTTTCTAATTACTACCGTTATCCGCTTATTCAATCTCGACATGGAAAATCGAACTGAATAAATCGATTAATAAATAAAACTGGATAAATCGAACTGAATAAATAAATTTTCTACGCCTTTCTTAAGACACGTGGAGTACCGTGTCTTTTATCAGATTATTTATACAAATAACAATTATTCAAATCGAATTAAATAAAATAAGAAGTATGATTTGTAAGCTAGCACGTCTGCATCGAGGGGATTGCTAGGACGACACTCCGCTTCGCCGACACTGTTTTATAACAATGTTTTACTTTGTCTTTTATTTAACCCTCACATACATTTAAGTCAAATTGCGTTCATGAAATGTTTTGTAGCAATAAAATACACCATTTCATTAGCTACAACATTCCCACTATGCAACCCATCTGAAAAAAAAAATCTGGAGTGTAACCTACTTAATTATTATTTACCACAACAAGGTAAAAATATTGTTATAAAACAATGTATAGTTAACATTTGATTGTAGACATTTTAATAACTTTTATAATAACCTTTTTTATTGCATTCCTATTGCAGCATCTGAAAATTGTAACAGAAATGGTGTTTGGCAATCTAAATGCACTTTTTAAAGTACACACAAAAAAATTCAATTCATTATCTAAAAATTGTACGTTATTGTTTTCGGGCTGTTAATGAAATCGAAATGAGCTGCCCAGAAATTCTTCTATCCCTAATGTAATAAAATCCAATTCTTAAGTTCGGTTTCGATTGTTTGCTTCATTTATGCTTTATGGAGATAACAAAAACACACGTTATGTCCAAAACCCGAATTCAGTATTTGACTAAAAAATACGACCAAGATAGGGTTGGAAGAATTACAAATAAATTAATTTGTCAGAACTAATTTGACAATTACATTTTCTGTACAAATTTATGAATAAATCCGTCTTATTTTAATTGTTATGATCAATTATTGTAATCAACAAAATTGTTATAAATAATTAAAATTAATGAAACAATTACATCATTATAAACAAATATTAATACTATAATTAAATTGTTAAAAAATTATTAATGCTATAATTAAATCGTTATGAACAACTATAATTTGTATAAATATAAAAGTTGTTATAAACAGTTATAATTTTTATAATTGAAAATATTAAAATTGCTATAAAAGTTACTAAAGCTTATCATGAGTTTGTTTAGAGCTGAAGTATTTCATTTTGAGACTGGTTAGGCTAGGTATTAATAATGTTCTGATCAAAATTAATTTATTTGTATATTCCAAGATTTTTAACATCAATTTGCCGAACGTTGATAGAATAGTGATAGGCCTGTGATTGTTCGGAACAGTTATATACTTGCTTGTGACAAATTGGTATTTCTTTCTATTAGTTCCATTAATTTTAGATTAATTAAGCCCTCGCCGATATTTTCCTGGTATCACGGCCCTGAAAGTCGTTGAGGGAATTATTTGTTGTGAATATATTCCGCTTGACATGATAGTTGAACAGTTGAAAGAATTAAGTCGTGGCCATCCAGAATCCAAAAATCATTCATATCATTTGTTCAATCCAAAAATCATAGATACTGGTCACAAAATCATAGATACTGGTTATTTGGAGGAAAATTGAAGAAGAAATGGAACGAATGGTAGGTTCATCTTTGTATAAAACGCGAAGTTGTCCTGAGTGCTTGACTGATCGCGTGACTAGTTTCTCCTTTTCATCAACGTACAGCATAAACTAATAGAGATAGAAAGTTGAAATTTTAAAAGGATGGTGATTTTGTTTTGTTTTAGACTCAGAAAGGAATTTTTCAAAAATTGTGATTTTTGTTCGCATTTTCACAAACGGACTAATAAAAATATCAGAATATTTTTATACGTTAACGCTCTTTTTTTGTCTGCTCTAAATTATGACATTTGGTAAACTGACTCACAACAACAAATACTCCCGTATGAAATCGTGTGGAGCCCAAGTATTTATTTAGTGTAATGTTGCAAAATTTGTCATTTTACTCATATATTATTTTTTATTTTACGTACATAACTTCATATTTTAATGTAATTCTTAAAAATTATACAGTATTTTTTGACTTAACGCACGTATTATGTGTACTAGAATCGAGAACTGTTGGGAGTCGTTCGCGAAAATTTGGTATAGTATCAATAATCAGAATTGTGTGCGTTACGCGCGAACTACAATGTTAAATTAGATATCCACTAGTAGGGCTAGGTTACGCAGGGTTTAAATATCAACTCATGAATTTTAGATAGGAAGTAGCAGAATATGAAAACTATCGGAATGGCGATAAATATTACTTCATAGGAGGTCGTTTAAAACTGTCTCCGGCGTAAAGAGGAATTGTTAAGGAAAACTTTAAGGAGCCCTGATCTTCATTTTGTAAAGAAAATCAGTCAGTAATTTCCTGTCGTAAATCTGTGAATAGAAGACATGGTAGGATCACGGAACAGTCACCTCACGGATGCACGAATAGATATTAATACCTGCTAATTTCATGATGGGATGACGGAATATGTAGTGAGAGGTATTGCAAAACGTTTTATTCAATATTTTAGCAGAATTAATTTGATTGCGTCTGGGGTTTCGACTGTGAGTGGATTAGTGTGCTTGAGATGAGTAGTTTCGGAAGGTCTAGGTCCATGTTTAGTGGAGTTGAGATTAGAATTTGACTAGGAGATAGATGTACAAGTAATATTGGGGAGGGTGCATCAGATCGGTGGTAGAGTATTAAAGCAAATATTTGGGATTGTGTGTGGGGGTTAAATGAAAATTGGTTGGCATTGCTGACTTGACGTCTCAGGATGTGTTTATCTGTTGATGAGATGATATTTTTCCACATATGCCCCGAACCCTTCGCCTTTTATCGATAAAAGATAACATATACCAAGAAGGCTGAAATTTTATTTAAGCTCGCATTTTGCCTGTATGTATAATATTTTTATGTCTAGATCTATTGATCTGCAAAATCAACAGCCTTCGTTTTTCTTGAATTAAAACGACGATTTAGAGAATAATGGTCTTTAGCGCTTTTTTAACTGCTGGATTATCAGAATCTGATGGGTTGTCTATTACAGAATCTACTTCTTGTGTGGTACTTATAGATTGGTTTATATTGATTTTTTCGTGAAAGTCGTGTAAGTTACAAATGAAACATAAAGAAGCCAAAATACACCAAATATTTGCTTAGTGTCCGGGAAATTTCAATGACTGCAAAATCTGTTTTCATAGCAGTCATTTCTCTGAGTATTCAGTGGGGGAGGGGTAGGAGGGCAGGAACTCATCTCTGTACCCTGCCCCATTTTATGTAACCTTTGCATGACCGAGGGTGCTTCGTTACTTCGTGAAAGTTTTGAATCATTGCTCTCTGAGAAATACAAATTTATTATTGTAATTTATTTATTGACAAAATTATCATTTTTAATTCAATAGACTGCATTGTTACCCGTATTTTGTGTGGTAAAAAATATACTACCAGGAAAAGTCTCATCACGTTTCTACAGAAATGAATAATCTAACATTTGAATATTTGCAGTTTGTATTCTATTACGTTTGTATTGAAAACTTGAAGGAAAAAATCACCTGCAATGGGTGACACAGGAGGTGGAAACTATTTGTCTGTCTACTTCCTATATAGTTGGTTTATGAAACTGTTATTTATTATTTAGAACATTCTTACCCAGGAAAACCATTTTAACTCCTTTGAATCCTCTGCTAGGCCTCTGTGTCGGCAGGTCACATACTAGGAAAACATTTATTTCAAGACACATAAAAGGTCGTTCCTACTCCGCTTGTGTGACACCTGTTACCTGCCCTAGCCGCCCGTCTTCTTGATCCATAGGGGGTTCAAAAGGGTGAAGCTTTTAATGTGGGAAGGAGTGGTAAACTATACGGAAGATGCTTAAGGCTTAATGCTAAAAGGCTTATTACTCTAGGACAAAATGTTAGACATTGAAATACTGCAAAAAATGAAACAAGTTAATTGAATTCTTAATTTTCTTTCGTTTCTATCAGCTAAAAATATTATTTTATTACCTAATCGCCAAAGTTTTTTTTTCAAACTATCAGGTGAAGACTTGTTTCAAATATTTTCGACTACGGCTGTTAAACATTATTTATATTTAGTTTGTTGGTATTGGTAACATAACTCAATAACAAAACATTTTTATGCTACATTTCAATAATGATAGTCAATTACATAATAAGGAATTATGTTATTTATTTATTTCTTTTTGCTCACATTTAGTGATCAACGGATTGCACCATCACTTGTTACCTTATTTCTGTTGTGTTGGCAGTACAACGTTTGTTTTCTCACTTGACTGGACACTGTGCGCTGATTGGTTCATTTCAAGACTAGCGGAGATTTTAACGATTCTCAGCAGTCATGTTTGCAGTTATTCCAAGTTTGCTTGGAGACGAGAAAGAATCTTGACTTTTATTGCCTTCGTGAGGAAAAACCCATGCTGTGAGGATTGGAGCAATTATATTGAGTGTTTATTTCACTCGGCAAGTTTATATCTAAGAAATCTAGTCACAGTTTTCCAGCTGATAACCGTTACGTTGTGAACATGGCCACTTTCCAAATCCATGAAGACCAGGAAAACAACGAAGCTAATATTCATAGACAGCAGAAGGAAACCCGTATCAATGTCCAGCAACAAAGAAGAAGTGTTTTAGGTATCTTAAGCCATAACGTATCGCGGCTGCCTCTCCTTAAATCTACTAAACAGGTAGGTCGTAATAGTCGATATTTTGGTGTGTTAAGAGTGTATTTATATTTCGATCACGTCAAATTCTATTTTCTAATTTAGGTTTTAGGTTTACTTTTAATGAGCAGATAACTGCTTTTACGAACAATTTTTGTAAGTTCATTACATCAGTCTTCTTTTTCATCTAGGATGCACTCATAAGTGGAAAGCAAAAAATAGTGGCTGAAGTAAAAAGCTCCTTCAGTGTGTATACTGATGAAGTCTCTATTAGAGAAGAGAAAAAGGAAGCTAACAAAGCAGTGGTGCCTGACCCTGTATTTGAACTGCCGGCAGCTCTTTATCGCTTACCATTACAAGAATTACCTTCAAAAAATGAAATTATTTGTGAAAGCACACCACGCCATTCACCAATGGTGGTTGACAGATCTAGTGAGCTAAAAAAACCTGTCAAAGATTCAGGAGACAAGATATGGAATACTTTTATGGGATTTACAGAATATTTTGATGAGATATACAAATACTTACGTCATGCTGAGGTGTTTGTTTTTTCCTACTTGTTGGCTACTGTTGAACTTTTTTAAAGTCTAAAAGTAGATAAATTTTAGAGTATTTGATTTGGTCTAGTTTCCATGTTGTATTAGGTGTTCCCAGTATTCAAGGGGTACAATTTTATTCAGTATTTTAAGAATTTTGTCAACTATGCAATTTATTTTCAGAGGCGGAGTAGAGCTAAACCAAATTACATGAAACAGCAGCCTGATGTTACAGCTAGTATGAGGAGTATACTAGTTGATTGGCTTGTTGAAGTGGCTGAAGAATACAAATTACAGACGGAGACATTGTACTTGGCTGTATCTTATATAGATCGATTTCTTAGCTACATGTCTGTACTTCGTGCCAAATTGCAGCTGGTTGGAACAGCTGCAATGTTCATTGCTGCGTGTGTACCTTTCATCCTTATTAAATTTATCTTAAATTTGTTTTTTATTGCAAAATTTCAGTTTTTGTTTAGACTCCTCTGCTTTTCTCATGAATTATTCCATTTGCAGTTACCAATACTTGTTAAGTAGGATCTTCCATAAATTTTATTGTGAGGTAGTTTTGCAATGGTTTACTCCATTTTTTTTTTTAACTTTCGAGTAGTCCTCCACCCTTTTTTATATTTTCAAGGGACAAATGTGAAGAATGAATTTGAAAAACAAAATATGAATATTGTAGTTCATTCGTATATTGAAGTGTACAGTTGGTTGTGTTGTATAGGAGGAGAGTTTAATTATTAAACTCTTCACTCTCGTGGTTGTCAATCTCTTGCCCCTCTCGTGCTGTTACTGTATGAACTCTGACTGTTATAAGGTGGGAGTTGCTTTTTCCACATGTGCATTATTGAACAAGTCTCCTGCTCACCTAGCCTGGGTTTCTTCACAAATTTCTCTTGCACATGGTCATTTTAGTTCTTGTGTAAATTTTTTAAGATTGTAACTGGAATGAGTATCCATAATGTGAATATAAGATATTGCAAAGTAGCCTGTGCACATCTTTCAAGTTAAATATTTTCATTTTAGTGAACTTAACAATCTTTGATCTGAAGTAAAGTATAGTGGAAAAGTTTAATTGTTTGTAAACATGGTAGTCTTGTTTTGCTAAAGTAGCCATTTGGCTTGAAATAATTGAATAGATTTTTTATGTTAAACTTTGTCATAAAAGCACTTTCAAACTACGTATGAACATGTAGGGGATAATAATAAACGAAGTTGCTCTCCGGAAACAAGCGAGGGACCGTCCCATCAATGACCCAAAGGCAGTGGCGAATATTGTACTTATAAAAAAATTATTTAATAAAGTACGTACAGTTATCCATTTATTATCATAAAATGAATTGTAGCTTATGTGCAGTGAAAATTAGAGATTAATAATAAGTATTACATGATATTCCCACCTATAGAAAAATTTGCCACTACCTGAAGAAAAAACCAGGTCAGATTGTTTTCTTAAAGGATAGATTCTTGTTCTTGTCAGGATAAAATGTTCTTGTAGAATAAATGTAATGCATAGAGAATAAATACATGTATAATCATGTGTTGAATATGATTTCTGAAAGATAATTTGTGGTTTTGTATTTGTTAATGTAGACTACTTACTCTCTTCGCTTGACTCGATCATTTCTTTGTAGAGTAATCATTCAGTTTCACCGACAATACTTGTTTTATGACATGTTGACTACATTGATTTCAACTGGCAGGAATTTTATTTTATTCAAATGTTACAGAGGGTTTACAGAGTTTCTGTTTGCAGGAAATATGAGGAAGTGTTTCCTCCTGATGTCAATGAATTTGCTTATATAACTGATGATACGTACACGAAGAAGACTGTACTAAGAATGGAACAAATGATTCTCAAAGTATTATCATTTGACTTATCTGTTCCCTCTGTTCTGTCGTTTATTAATATATATTCTGAAGGTGCTTTGAAGTCTGTTCAAAGTACAATGGATGATCATGATAGAGAAACTGTTTTTTATCTGGCAATGGTAAGTCTGTCATTGTTAGTTAAATCTGTAATGGCAATGGTATAAATTGAATACAATGTCTCATAAATGTTCTTAAGGAATTTTACTTGATGAAGTCTTCTTGATTTAATAAATTTCATTAGTAATCACTTAACTCAATTTACCTTATAATTGGAAATGTTTACAGGAGACCATATAACATCTTTTCAGTCGAAAATGACTGGATATCTTCTATTTGTACAAACTGGTGGCTTGATCTATCTTCCCTTTGAATTATTTTTTATTATAACACTGTTAACAGATAACTATCAGGGTATTGATGTTCTGACTGTTGGTAGACAGGTCTTAATAATATTGCCTTCTCAAATAAATAATTTTCTTACTAAAATATGCTGCATCTACTACTATTAATGTTTCTATTTGTTCATCTTTTATTTTCCTAACTGTTCTTTCAGTCAAATACTTACAATTTGCTATAATCTTTACATTCAATTTTGTAAATCTCAGATTTTTGCTCAAGATTACTGTATCCTTGTAACTTACTTACATCAGAAATTTAACCTTGAAATAATTTTGTGATACCATTTGGATTTTTGTATTCTCTATATTTTCGATCATTTTAAAATGAGATTGCGCTTCTCCATTGTTTCTTAAATATGGAGAATCAAACTGCCAGTTCGTTTGAATACCTCGGCTTCTGTCATGTTTGGCTGGAGATAGATTTTCGGATGATATTTAATCCCTTTTCAAGTGTTCGAGAAATTGAGTGAGGTCTGATGTTAAAATATGATCAGTATAGATTGTGTTGTCTATACATCTTAGCATTAAATTTGACTATGTGGTTTGAAAAAAGGCTGAAAGGATTGTAGAGAAAGATAGTTAACATTCATTCCTTTTTTTTTTTCTTCTGCTTATGTGAATTATGAATACTAATCCAATCATTTGTCTATTATCATAATACTATACAGTTGTATTGTAATATGGAGATATATTGACTATTGAATTTATATGCACTTCATTTGTCCTACTCCTCCTTGTCCTACTTGATAATTTGACACTGCTGGGTAATGGCCATCTTTCTCAGTGTTTAAATAGACTTGTGTATATTATTGTAAAAGTGATATATTTTTTTGTTTTTTAGTTCCTTAGTGAGCTTTCTCTCGTTGAGGGAGATCCTTACCTCCAATTTTTGCCTTCAACCAGAGCAGCTGCTGCTCTTGCACTTGCACGTTTTACACTGGAATGGACTCCTGCTTGGCCAGATTCTCTTCAAAAACCCACTGGTTACAAATTGTCAGATTTGGTGCCTTGCATATCTTGTTTAGAGAAGACTTACCGCGCAGCAGTCGGACAGCCACAGCAGGCAGTTAGAGAAAAATACAAGAACAACAGGTGAGAATGTTAAGCTTAAGACTCCTTGGAATTATTATTTAAATTCCTATATGGAAGCTACTCGCCACGCAAGTGAGTGGAGTAGAAGTTATAAGTGGACGATGAAGTAATATTCTTAATTGAATAAGCAATTGTGTATTCTACAGCTAGTAGTTCGAGCTTTGTTCTTGGGAATTTTGTATGCACTATCAATCATCCACTCATGTTAAAACTCTAAAGGCAAATGATATTAAAACATGTAATGCAATATGTAAGGTATAAGGTAATGTAAATCGACAGTGAACTTTTAAAGATTTGCAGTAGATTAAGCAACATAGTTACTGTTGCATGTCCGAGGATATCTTCATTTGAGCAGCCATTAATAGCACTATGGCAGACAATAGTTAATCCACATTCTATTTGCACAGTGGGCCACAAGGCTTTCACCTAACACCATAGTCTAAAATGTTTTGGTGTACATTGGTTTCTGTATCTTCGGTTACCTTATTTTGGGTGGATTGTGAATTCAATGAAATATTGTATAATTGTTTTAACACTTGTTGTTGTTTTAGGTGGCATAATGTGTCTCTTTTGACTCCTCGATCAGACAATTTATGCTGAGGAAACGAGTATTTCAAAGGAAATGCTCCACTGCTCTGTGATAATGAGGCAGTTTTGGGTTTGAGAGATAAGGCTATGATGTACATAGCATCCACATGTAAGGCACCTTTTTAGATTTTTAATTTTGATTTGGTGAACTTGTTTTAGAAGAATGGGATTTCTAAAATTCAAAAGTTACTTATATGAGAATTTTACACAGGTTTTTGAGTATTTTTTGTAAGATGTTCTAGGTAGCTCGTTTTGAGCACAGTGCTAGATTTTATGTATATTGAAATAACATTGCTGTGCTAACACTGCTGTTAATCAGCCTCTACTGGAAATGTAAATGTATTTTTGTATGCTTGAAGCAATACTCCTTATGTTGTAAATTGTTTGGGGGATTAATAATTCAAATTGTGTGTAAGATACTTGTAAATATTATGTATGAATGCAATAGTGTTATCCAGGAATACCAAATGCTCATGTAATTTAATTCTAGCTTAGAGGAATAAGTGGCATGGATATGATGAATCACCTTGTTTCAGAAAGTATGAAAGCCTTCTAATTTTGTAGAAAGCCATGTTTTAATATTGACCACTCGTGCCACTTGTTCATTGAAAAATTGTAAAAAAATTTAGCCCATACTTTATTAAAACTTTGCAATTCTTATATTTGTTTTTCTCTTTATGGATTTATGAAAAATGCAAGATCTAAGATCACTTTTACTGTATGCTTAGTCATACATATTGTATTCTGTATTTCAGTAAGTATTTTGTATTTTAAGTGAAATTGTTTATAAATATTGCCCCCCCCCCTTTTTTTTGTCATACGAGCTTATATTTTGTAAATATTTACTGATCCCAGATTTCTCTACAAACCATTGTTGTGCTTGGCATGTTAAGGACATGCATCATGATTTGTTCGTATGATTTTCTTTGCAAAATGGTTTCCCAGTTTGTTTAAAATGTAAGTAAGCTGTAAATTTGGCATTTTGTGAAATTTCATAATCTTTTTTGTGGGTTTTAAAAAAACTATCTTATACCAAAATTGAAGGTTTTTGGTGTAGTGCACTTCAGTTCTATTATTGAAATCTTTCACAGGTGTATTGTCTTAGTGGTTTGTGAATAATATCTGTTATTTGAATGACGAAGGTGATGTTATAAAGTAATGTTTTTAATTTTTTTATAGCTTTTGAATCAAACTTAACATTAAGCGTATTAATATTTGAAAGACAGTAGATTATACTAATCTAAATTTAGTTTTGGTTTGATACCTCTATCAAGTACATTGTATTAACAAATGATAAACCTGTGAATTAATATTGTGCATTGATACATGGACATTTAGGGGAACTATTATGATGCATGTGTGCATTGTATGCATGATGATGATGATGATGATGATGATGATGCACAATGTTTCACATGTTATTGTGATGATACTTTGTTTACTTTTGTCAGCATTGTAATCAAAACTTGCTAATTATCTTGGGGTACTAGTTTACTCAGGAATGATGGATTTCCTGCAGACAAGCAATATTTATATGTATGCCAATTTAGTGTAATAAATAACTGGAAAAATAAGTTTAATATAAAGTCAGTGGTTTAATTGTCTCGGATGGTACACCACTTGCTGGAATTCATATCCACATCATAAATTGATCATTTTCTTCATATTATATTATAGCATTTCCTCACTTATTTTAGTATTAAGAGGGGGAAAATGTCCAAAAATAGGTGTGAAAACTAAGTGGGAAAAGTTATTACACATTTCTACATTGTACGTCATTTATATTTGACTGCACAATGGTTCATGAAGCTTTTGGAACATTTCTGTGAATGCAGTGCTGATGTGACCTGTAATGAAAAGGCCATTTGTTTTAAAATGTGTTCGTCTCCCAAGTTTTCATGAATGTAATTCCTTTATGCAACAGAAGTTCCTCTTAATTTTACAGGAGGTGAGTTATGTTGAGAAACCCTGGGTGGGTATGCAGTAGCAAAATTTGATTTTGTGCAAGGCAGTGCACACTTCGTCAACCATCATGGTTCGTACAATAAGAATGTGGAAAGTGGAAGGAATTCTCCCTTCTGCAGTGAACAATCTGCAACTAGTTTCTTCGCTCACCTTGCCTCTTGTGGCTTATAAGATCAGACTTTCACAGCAAAGAATGATAACAGGTCTTTTGTTTTTTGTCAATATCTTGCATGATCTTCAGACACACAACTTCAGAAGGAATCTGTTCTTCAGAGAGAAATTTATCATATGAACTATGACAACTTGGGTATTACTAATTATACTTCACTTTTGATATTCTAACTAACTTGCATGAACTCCTCCTACAAATAATGAAAAATTATTAGAATAATTTATTAAGTTTGTCGGACACACACTTCTTACTTTTTTAAACACGAACTAGTTTTAGAAGCTGTTGCTCATTTTCATATTACCTCTCATATTGCACATCTTACATTTTCATCAGTTTTGTGTTTTTCATCCCAAAATGGGCTGCCACTGCTGATTAATTTGTCCAAATGTAATGTGCCAAAAATCCTTTTTTCTAATTTCTAAATTGTTTTTGTTTGTCCAATATAAACTTAATCACAATCCTTGCAATTAATTTAGTAAATTCCTGACCCGTTAAGAGGAGGTACTTTATCAGTTTTATAGGCAGTCAAAGTTGCCGAGGATGGAAGCAACAGCTCCCTTATCTAGTTGGTACTTAAAAAAGTATGTGGTCACCAAATTCTTCCACTGAGATTTTACTATACTTCCATTGAGATTTGAATAAGATGTCTATTAAACCAAGCGAGAGTATGTTTCACAGCAAGAGCATCCATGAATTCAATATTATTCCTGGGTTTACAAGTTTAATAGAGTACAATTTTATTATGTCCTACAGCTATTGAGTTGTATCTCATAGATGTATTCTCGCAAAACAGGATTCATTTTTATTCTATTATGCCAACATTCTTATTTAATTGGTTTTCTTACCAAAAATATGTTTACGATTAAATTAATGGGTTTTGATTTTTGAGTTGTGTACTATGATTTCTTGGAGTGAGTCTGAAGGAGAGGAATAAATTTTAGTGATGTGGTAAAAGAAAAGTAATGATTAATTTTAGTTAATAGAGGGTTAAACCAAGTATTGCTTGAAAAGTGTCAACTGACCATGCTACATTATCCCTGAGGACAAAAGTACATCGCATTGACATGAACTGGACTTGTGGTTCCCTCTCTAGACTAAATGATGCACTAAGAAAGAGTGCTTCTCCTCTTCTAACAATGTTTCATGTCAAATCTATTTGGTATTAAGCTATGCAAGTAAGTTATCTGTAGAATTAGGCTTAAATCATAAGGAAAATGATATGATCTTTTTGAAGTTGTGAAGGACAGTTGGTCGGTAAAGAAATGAACAAGAAGCAAATTAGCCAAACTTTGATGCAAACTCTTATTGAAAATGGTGCAATATATTTCTCAATATAAATGAACTTTCGAGAAGTATGTTTGATACATTTGTAACTGATTTTATATAGCTGTATGTGTATTATTCTTTATTAAATCTGTCCTGGTTTCAGCTTGCTAACAAAAGCTTTCTTGAAGTCATCTGCTCCAGTTGTATCAATGTCATCAAAATCTGGAATCGCCTTTCTACAGTTTGATATCCATGATTGTATTTTTGGATACTTACCGAGATCAAATCCTTCAGCCTGTAATGACAAACATTTTGAAAAATGTTATATGAAACAATGATGGTTGCATCTAAAACACAATAGAGGGTTCTTACCATAAGCATATCTCGTGAAAACAAAAACAAAAATATAATGATTTGATGTGTATCTTAAACGTGTGATTCATGTGAGTTATTAGGCATTAGTTTTGTCCTGTTAAGAGGGAAATGATATTAAAATAAATTCATCTCCCCTAAATTTCATAGTTATTTCTTAGAGAAGGGAAGATCTTGGTCCAGTGAAATAAGGAGTTGGTAGTTATCCTATTAAATTATTTAAGTAAACGTGAATGAAATTTAAAAATGAATATGCATGAATAACTTTACTTTCGTATATTTCACGGGAGCATACTAGTTTATTAGAGACTGTTAGAATGTCAAGTAAAATGTCTTAACTGTTTCGCAAGATAGTAGCTCACACCTTAAAGAAGTATTGTATGGATTGTAGAACCAGGAGGGCTGGAGTGACATTTGAAAGATGTGAAATATGGAGAATCAGGAAAGGATAATTGGAATGTTCCAAAGAAATTAAAATGCAGACAGCAAGAAAATAGCTATGGAACAAATTGAATCTTGATGAACTGGAAGGAAATGTGAGGTGAAAACATAAAGTAGGGATAATTTATTGGAAGGCTAATCTTGGAGGCAATACAACAAAAGGAAAAAGAAAGGTTATGAACCATGAATCTAACCAATCTCTTGCACTGATTGCTGGTGGGGTACAGGGATGGGGATGGAAATGGAACAACTTTGGAAGGCAAACAGGCAGTTATATGGTTTTGATTTTGAAAAGGCACTTGACTGTACAGTTATTCAAACTGTTTAATATACTTTAATTATTCTGCATGGATTTTTCAGTCAGGGCATGGAGAGAATAGATTTTAACAATTGCTGAATTGAATGAGAAATATCTCATTAATTGGAGATTAAAAGCTGCTGTGGTAAAGACTAATGTTAGTCTTTGCCACAAAACTTACTTTTGTAGAAGATAACCAGAGAATGGGAGGAGCATCTTGCAAAGAAGGAGCAAATGGCACCCAGTGGGGAACACAACAGATCATGAAGTATCAGATGTGCCAGTACACAATGTATCAAATAAGACTACCCAGCAAACAGGATCAAAAATTAGTATAGAATGTCACAAGTAATGAAAGTGACAGCGAATTGCTCCTCCATGAAGTCAAAAGCTAATATCTGGGAGCAAATCAGATGATTGAGCTGAATGTACCGAGTGAAGAGAATAAGAATTATATTAGAAAACATGGAATTGATTTTTTAAATACCACAGTGTCAGTGATATATGCTCATCTAAAAAATTAAAACCGATAGGACGGAAGCAGTATATTCATTTCAACATGGTGACTCATTACAGGAAAAAGGAAGTTGAAGGGATTTGAAAGATACTATGGAAACTCTTGAGGAAGGCTTTATGTCTGGAAAAGCAGATTATATTTGGTAAGGAATATTGATAAATATTCATTGTATTATTCATTAAATACATATTTCAAAAATATTAGTTCACAGAAAAAAGGATATCAGATTTGTTTGGAAGTACCTAACATTGGAGAAGAAAAAGACAGATTACACCTGTCAGGACATGTTGCCAATGGCATCATGTTGGATGTGCGTTCTGAAGTGTATTGGGGGGAAATTGTTTAATTGTGGGGTCGATGCAATTTATTGCTGGATGTATACACTTTTGAAAAATTTATGAATGATCTATTTTTTAATGCAGTCATAGATTAGTACAACTACTTTGTGTGTAATCGTTGTTCATTGGGATCAGTTACACATTCCACCTCTCACAAAACATGTAACCTTTCCTACAAAATGTGACCATAGAGAAGATATTCCTTCTAATCACATTTTGGAGATAAGACTTCATGGTTAGAACCAATCTATATCCGAAATGTTTGTTCATCTCATTATTACTTTTTTTTTTGTTTTTCTTGTAAATTTGTCGGCAGGTTACTCACAATAAGTGTTGTCACTGAGGATACACACATGGCATCAGCTATTGTGATGTTCTCTCCAGCAATCCATCCTGTTGGTTGCAGAAAGTTTTCTAGCCAACCTAGGGCTTCGTGTACTTTCTCTTTCTTCTCATTTGAAATTGTATCACATCCTTTGAAGAACACGGGAAACTAAAATAGACACTTAGGAATTAATAACAAACTCTCAGTTTCCTAACATGCATTTATCCTGAAAGAAATTTTGTGATTTGTAAAAACAGTCAAATTTAGTTGCCTTGAATTATCTAAGTATCAATTTATTAACTGATTAGAAGAAAATATTTATAATGATTTCTGCAGGATGCTTACATTACATATTTAAAGACAAGTTATGATTATGATACTTACACAGATATCTTTCAAACGAACATAAAGTAAACCAGCATCAAAATGTAACATTTGGTCTACTACTGATCTTTTCATTACATCTTTGGGGTACAGTTTTTCGTCCTTTCCATACCTGTCTGCTAGATAAGTTGCAATTGCGTGGCTGAAAAGTACAATTTTTTACTAATTTAATCTGAAAATTTCTGTATCTTCTCTCATGTTACTCTACCCATCTCAATCTGTCTATGGCAGTGAAGTTTCGGATCTTTTATGATAACAGTTGAAAGAACAGAATTGAAATTTTATATTGTGATCTCTGTAAGACTAGTTAAGTAAGTGTTGGCTTTGTTATGAGAAACTTTCTCAGACATAAACATAACACACAATACAAGGATAATATTCACCTTCCTAGAGTTCAACCAACCTTCACCAAAAGAGGTGTTGTAAATATCTAATATTTAATTCAGTTTACAGGTGTTTCATAAATGTTCCTTCCGAGAGGAGTTAAGGTATTGAAGTCCCTCATTAGTGTGAATCTTGTGGATGTGATTTATGTAACTGAGTTATTCTTTTTATATTCTGAGAGTTTGGGTGTACAATGTTACATGACTAACAATCACACACATGTAACATGTATACAATGAGCTGGAATAATTGTCAAATCCCAGTTATAAGGATACTGGAGCATTTTGTATAAAATCAACCAAACAATTTTAATCTTGACATCAGATTTTTATATTTTTGGTTAACTTGTGATACCTAAGTGTTGATCAAAACGGAAAATTTCACATGATAAAAAATTTATTGTCAAAAAAGCAGTACAAACTGCGTATGACCACGTGGAGGACAATAAACTAATTTACTCTGGAAGCAAGCAAGGGACCATCCCATCAATTCCGATCAAGGGCCCTAAGGCAGAGGTGGATTCAAACATTTCAGCAAACATTTCAGCAAACATTCCTAGATATGATAAAAAGTTAGCTACGAGTTATAATACTAATACAATGTCAATATGTTTGTAATTTAACACAAAAAATTTATTTTACATGTACAAATTATTATTGAACTATAGATTACACTGAGTATAGTGTTTAAAAATCATGAGAATTGAAATAACACTAAATTCACGATTTATTGTTACAATAAACATGCCCCTAGACAGAACCTGTATAAGAAATCCACCTCTACCCAAAGGAAAACCGGAGAAAAACCCAGGCCATGATGGGAAATTTTAAAATTAGTTTAAATCACGTATTAGTTAATCAAAATTAGTTAAAATTACTTATTTTAAAATTAGTAAGATCTCAGAAAGACCATAAAAATATCTTTTGAGTTTGAGAGTCACAGGAAGATTCGATATGGAATGTCCCAAATACAGTTTTTATGGGGGAAAATATAGTGAAAGTATTAGGTCTATTTTTAAATAAGAATTTACTGGTGCAGGCATAAATTTTAGGAGACAAGGTTAAATGGCTTGGATATATGGGCTGCTCAAGTGCATGGCCTCCTTTTTTATGATTATTTTTGCATTCTCTACTAAATATAGTGTAAATTGTTATACATAACAGCACACACAATTATATTGAATTAATTCACTCACATTAACTGAAATCATAAAAATTGATCTTTTCAAGAATTGTGTCATTTCAACGATTGGTCTGGTTGAACCACCTCCAAAATTTTGGTAATGGATGAAGTTAACTTAGTTTTTTATTCAAAATATCCTATTGTGATGCTTTCTGTAGCCTAATAGGATCTTTAAAAAGTGCAGTCACAGCATCCTCATATTGGTATTAAAGAAGTTTGGAAATGAGCTATTTTTTAAAGTCTTTTTGCATTATACTACTTCGCACATTTTTTCTTTTCCGTTTTCGTCAATTCTCATGAAAGATTTCCCCCTATTGGTCTTTGCCAAGAAAAAAATGCCTCTTAGGTAATTTAACTCCCCTTATCTACTTTTTATACTTCTATGTCCGGATGTACTTCTAGCTGATTTACTTCTACTGCAATATAGTCAAATCTCATGGTCTAAGATAAAACCATTTATCCGGCGCCATTAGTTTCTTGGGCTAGCTTGAAAGATATATTTTCGTAATACAAATATTTCTAAATCGACTTTAAATATTGCATGTGCTGACCTTCTGAACTCTGGGTCTTAGTTTATGTGCTTGGCAAGATAATCAAAATATTTTTCAAGATTATCAAAATATTTTGAATGTTCGATAAACAAATATCGAATTTCCTAGAAAATGGTGATGAGTTTGGTCTCTCCCTGGCGAACGTGTGTGGTGAATTTCGAAGCTGTAGAGTCGAGGCCTTTCCGAATTTTATCTGCGCTTAGCGATAAGAAACAATTAAAAATAATTTTAAAAATTGAAATCTGAAAAAACACGATCTTTTGTTCTCTTGGACCTCTCCTGTTGCACGCGTATGCCAAATTTCGTATGATCTGTGTGCGCTGTATACGTACGTGTTCAGATTACCAACTGACGACTCATTTTCTCCTTTACGATAGATAAGGTGTTTAATTTAAATTTTGTTTCTCTTTCGCCACGACACTCCGTTACCATAATCTCCTACTCGTTTAAATTAGAGTAATATTTTAGGCTTAGGTAAGCTTCTGTTTCGGTAGTGGAACGTCGCGGGTGTACGCTTCAAATTTTGTTTTATTCTTCGGCCTTAGACGAAAAATATGAGTCGCCAACATAGTAAGATAAATATTTAAAAGTGTAGTAGTAGTTTATATCACTATCTGGAGTTTCAGAGATCGGTTGCAAATACACAACCAGGTTAGCTCCGAACAATGCGAAATTCTCCTTATGAACTGCTTGGGACGGACAAAACAACTTAAATTTTTATCGCCGGTATCTGGCGTAAATAAAAAAATGCATCTGCAATATTTTAATACTTTCAAATTAGATCTTTCTGAAATGCTTTCCGCTGCTAAACTAAAACTAGATTTCGACTAGAGATCCGCTAGTCATTGAGGGGTCTGAATTTTGATTGTTAAAGGTGCAGAGATAAATGGCGTAGCTAGAGTTCTAGCGCTCCTAGCTGAACTGAACCGTCGCGCTTCCAAAATTAAATTATAAAAATGTTCCCTCCCACGTACTTTCGTTAGATCGTTTCTATATGATTGTGAAGTTCAAAACAATTTTAAATGGGCCCAGAACGTAATTTACATATCTTCCCTGAAAAGTTGTTGTGGTAGCTCCTAAACTCTTTTTCCTGAGCTCTAATTAAGCCGTCCAAGTGATCTGATACGGATACATCGTTCTATGTCATTGTTAGCTATAACTAATATACACCACGTTCAATTTTAATTACTTTTTTATTTTAACAACTGAATTTATTTAAAGTATTGCTTCGTGTCTCACAAAATGTGAGGAAAGAAGTGTAATAATTTCTGGAAACTTTCGCAAGAGATTTTCAAATCCGAAGATTCTACTGGAAATATTACTTGATGCCGTTGGCCACATTTGTCACCTACCTTTTTTCTCACATTTTAAACATTTTTTGAAACATATTTGAAATCCTTTATCATAGAGAATAGAGGAATTACAAGTTAAAATTGCTCGTTATTTCGATTATCACAAGATGTAGATGATAACGAAATTTACGAAAATAAATCCCACATTATTTTGGGATCCAGTAACAAGTAAACACAAAGCAGCAGCAAACGTCGAGGTCAACGATACATACCTGTCGACTACCACGAAACCGTTGTCATCCAGGGTGGGAATTGTGTGCAAAGGATTCACCTTGATAAATTCTTGCTTCAAATGTTCACCTACAAAAAGATTTACGTTCCGAATTTCGACATCTACCCCGACCAAGCGAGCCGTCAACAAGGCTCCTCGAGAGCAAGGGCTAAAGGGTGCGTGATAAAACACTGGTTTCCCCATTACGCAGATGAGTTTGGGAACGCTCTTGCACTGCGCCTTCGGTCTCCTTGCAACAACTGTGTCAAAAGGGGTCGTTCCACTCTGAGGGCCACGTTCACGGTCACTCCGCCACGTATTATAAGTGAAAGGCGGTGTCCGAGCGACTTCAGTATCACGTGACTTGTTCTAGTGGGCGTGACTAGCCCGCTCTCAAAATACATACGCTGACTAACCTAGTTAGTTTTCCATTTTTCAAAATTTCTCCCTCGCCAATTCCAGAGAATAAGCATTGTATGCATTTTTACGTGTGATGTATCAATTCGGTATCCGTTGCACTATTTGAGCATATTTCAATACATTCTTCTTCCTATGTTGACGAAGAAATGAATTCTAATGTGCGGAAAAACATTTCCAATTGAATTCTCTATTTCCTCCGATCTATCGAAGAGGTTTTTGCATTTCACCATTATATACAAAGTATACACCAGATTTTTAAAACCCTGTCATAAGAAGATCTGTCGTTCCTGGGTGAAATTTTCAAGCCGATCTTCGCTGATGCGCTACCGTTCTGTAATTTTGCGCAACCCTTATGCACGGGATTGGTGTTTGTGAGGGGTAACGTTTATGTAATTTCTTGTGTTGAAGGGTAGCGTTTTTTAACTAAAATATTTAATGTAAAGCGAATATTAATGTAAATTTAATGTTGGTAGCCAACGTTTCGTATGAAGGATAACAATTGAAAAATATTATCGATAAATAGTATAAATTGATTTCCTGCAGTATACTACAAAGAGGCAGAGTTGAATCCTTCATCAGTGATTTTTATTTTTACTTATTATAAATAAAGCAAAAGATTAAACAACTTTTATAAACGTACGTTTATAAAAGTTGGTTGCAGAGTACGACAGCGACGTAGGTCTGTACATAGAGTTAAATATAAATAGAGGCAACCGTCTCGCTGCAGATTCTCCTTGATAACATGAGACAGAAGATACTGAGAGATTTCACCCTCTCACTCGCACATCCGCTTGGAGCGGGGTAAGGATACTGTGCAACGACGTTTGAGCAGCAGTCAGTGAGGGTAATCGAGTTCCCCT
>NNCF01126870.1:38924-94151 GCA_002313205.1 Laupala kohalensis | reverse complement strand
CCCCCCCCCCCGTCCTCCGCTTTTGATTCCCAAACGCCGCCACTGAGGAGTGTCTAGGGAAAATTGCACCCATGGCATTCACAAAAATTACACTCCTCAAATATTCGGAATAACTAATTTTCATTTTTTAATCAGAAATATGAGTTTTAGCGCGTTGGTACTAAACACCACAGTTTTCGTTGGATCAAATTACTTGAAAAGAAATTTAAGGCGCTTACGTAAAGTTGAATTAAAAAAATAGTGGGCACCTTTTTTTTTCACTGTAGAAAGAGGCGACTCGAGGGTGTGGCAAGTATGTCTCTTGACTGTTGCGCCCAGGTCAAGAGACACTCTTGCCACACCCTAGATTCGCCTCTTGTCTCGCCGGATGGTTGCAGACAGTGGCGTGACCTATGTTACCCGTAAAGATGCGGTCGCAGACAGTGGCGTTCAAAAGAAATGTTTGGATATTTGCGGTCAGGTTGTTGGACACTGGCGGTCACCATGTTCGGATGAACTGACTGTAACTGATTCTCATAACACTATCTCCATACATTGGGCTGGCTAAAAAATACATGAATCATTTTAGAAATCGTGGCTTTCTGACTATGAAAGGAATTAATAATGGTTTTTGACTATTTCCATATTGATTCTTACCTCTATAGTCAAATTACTGAAGCACACCAATAATTTTGTTTGTAAATTAAAATAAATAATAGAATTCAGTTCATTCGTTTTAGTATGGAAAGGATTTTTCTCTTCTTATTATCGATCTATGAAGACCACATCTCCGCAAAGGACTGTAAAAAGGATAGGGAAGAGGCCAATAGTGGTGAAATTGGCCTCTCATAAAAAGAGAGAGGAACTCTTAATGCGAGCTTCCCATTATTTGCGCGAGGCGACCGAGGAATGTCTCTGCGGTGTTCGCGTCGCGGAGGACTCCTTCGCTGTACAACAGACACGTAAAGAGCTCGGGCATTGTTTGCAGGATACTAGGAGCAAAGGTCACAGGGCGTCTTAGCGTTTTGATAAATTTGTGGTGGATGGGAAGCGCTACACGCTAGAGGCCCTGAAGAAAGCGAGTCAGGGAGACACCCCATCCCCAGTTAACGCAGCAACATCGCCGTTGCGGCCGCCGACACAGCAACCCCCGAGGTCGACATCTCAGCAGCGCGCGTCGGGACGAGGGCAAGCCAGTGCCAGCGCGTCATCAACGAGGTATACGGATAGTGCACCACTCCTGTCTGCTATCAACTGGCCGCCGTACGTACCTCCCCCACCGCAAGGGCGGGTGACGAGGTCAGTAGTACTTGCAGTTCAGCAAGGTACTTCCGCGACAGACCGGTAAGACAAAGGCCATGTTTTGGATATATTGTGTTGGAGCGTTGAAGGATTGACGAGGAAAATGACTCAGGGAAGTTTTCGTGAGCCCCTTGAAAAATTCTCTGTAATTGGATTACTTGAAACGTGGTGTAAGGACGGAGACTCGATTAATTTAAATGGATATACTTCTTTTACGAAACATTTGAAAAGAAAAGGATCGCATGGAAGAAACCCAGGCGGAACCATAATTTATTGCAAGCATTCAAAGAATTATAGTCTCCGAGAAATAAATATAAATTTGCAAAAGTCCCATATGCGTTAAACTAGAATGCACGAATATGGAGATATTAATTTTAATTATTTACAGACACCCACAAAGATCCGTGTACCATAATAGTTATTTTTATGAAGAGTTAGACCATATATTAAATACGCTGAAAACTAGGAATCCCAATGCAGGACTTTTATTAATGGGAGATTTTAATTCAAGAATACCAGACGCGTCTATGAACGAAAATCTTCATGCTAATAATAATAATATAATTAGAAAAAGTGAAGATAAAGTGAGCAATGGGGAGGGCAGCGAATTGCTAGAACTATTATTACTATTTACATAATTTAGATATTTTAAATGGATCTTATGGGGATGACGCATGTGTCAATTTCAGGTATATTAATAGAAATGGAGAGAGCGTAATTGATTATGGTTTGGCGTGTCCTAAAATTGTACAGTGGATAGATAAATTTCGTATCGGTCAAAGAATAGAATCCCATCACATGCCACTTTGTTTAACCTTAAAATATAAAATATACAACAGTCAAACAGCTTGTCAAAAATTAAACGATTTAAATGGAACCATGCAAAAAGGCTACAATTTGCAGCGAACTTTGAAAGGAATGGCGGAAATTTTCACGCAGATATATGAAATAAAATATGTGGTACGAAATTTGAAGTCTGGCAAAGCAACAGGTTCTGATGGTATTCCAATGGAATTTTTAAAGGAAATAAATTCTAGTATTGTCCCAATTCTCGTGGTTTTGCTCAATTCTTTATACGACGCTTCCACGTTTCCTGAAATTTGGAATACATCAATAATTTGTCCAAATGTATAAAAAACAAAGGTGACGTTAAAAATCCTAGTAACTATAGAGGTATTTCTTTAATTAATGCAATAGCTAAGATTTTTTTTGCAAAATTCTCCATGTACGGTTAAATAAATGGATAGAAAAAGAAGAAAAAGTGACAGCATTGCAAGCAGGATTCAGAAATAACTATAGAACAGTAGACAACATTTTTATAACTACCACAATGGCGGTAAAGGCAACTTCTGTGAAAAGAGGTAAGCTATTTTGTGCTTTTGTGGATTTTGAAAAAGCATTCGATACCGTTAATAGGGAAATACTTTGGTATATTCTTGAAAGTAAAGGAATCTTCACAAAATTCCTAAAAATGCTTCAAGAGATGTATAAATCACACATGGCATGCGTGAGAGTAGAATTAGATTGTGTAACAGATACATTCTCTGTGGAAAGAGGTGTAAAGCAAGGTTGCGAACTTTCCCCACTTCTCTTCATACTATTCATAGATGGATTTGCAGCCACGGTAAATACAGACGCATCCAAGATCGGAGATGGAAATGTCTCAATACCAGCACTCCTTTTTGGCGACTACTTGATTATTTTCTCAAAAACACAAATAGGTTTACAAAGAAGTTTAGATGAATTAGAATTTTTTTGCGAAGAAACAAAAATAAAAGTTAACGTTAATAAGACAAAAACCATGACATTTAAAAATGGGTGGGTCTACAGTAAGAATGAAATTTGGTCGTGTAAACGAGAAACGCTAGAACGTTAAAGAATACATATACTTAGGAGTAACCATCTGTATAAACGTAAATTGGACGAGACATGAGAAAACTCGACGAAAAGGCAAATACATTTTAAGTACAATAATAAAATAAAAAATTACAATTCCTGAAATTGCACCAAGACTTATGAATAAAATGTTTCAATCCCGGAAATATGGGGTGCAGGGGATAACGATATTTGAAATAGCGTACAGAGCGGAAATATGGGGTGCAGGGGATAACGATATTTGAAACTCGCTTCAAACGAAATATCTTAAAATGGTAACGGGCATTACTCAATGCACAGCAAACAGTGGCATTTTATGGGAATTTGGGTTGCTTCCCATTGAACTAACTCTCCAATTAAGAGCAATTAAATATTGACTTTAGATAAGGGCAGGCACCAGGAACCCACTTGTATCTCAGTCTCACCATTGTAATACAGAAGGAAAATGGGACAGGCAAATTAAAAATTTAATTCATAAAGCAGAAATCAATTGTGTATGTCAGAATAGTCCGTCGTTAAACGATCTAAAAGATATTAAGAGAAAACTCCATGACTTGTACCATCGTGAAATAGAATCTAACAGACTGGAAAAGAGATCACTTATCGTGCAAACTTTAGGAGCTGGGCAATGGGGCAGAAAACCATACATTGACTATTTCAAATCAAAAGAACGATCGGGTTACGAATGGTTTCGCGTAGGAGGGTGGAAATTAAGAAAACTGAGGGGGGATCGAGACTCCATTTGCCCGCTTTGCGGCGAACAAAATGAAGATTGGATTCACATTTTACTAACGTGCCCGAAAAGAGATCAAAAGCGAACTTTTATCCAAGTTGGAGCATTCCAAAGTTATCACAACGTAGATTTAGCCATTGCGATAATGAGGGACAATAGAGTGCAGTCACTGGGTCAGTTCCTATGATGAGGGACAATAGAGTGCAGTCACTGGGTCTAAGCTATGTGAGGGAGATGAGAGAAAGAGTAAATATGCGCTGAAACTACTGTTTCAAATTAACCGTGATTCTGCCGCTTCGTCTTTTTCTTTTGTTTCAGGTGGAGACGTGTTGAGAAGACGTTCCAAGGTATTACGTCAATTATATGTTTTTTTAAGTATTGTAAATAACTAAATTTTATTTTAATCTTTATTTCTACTGCAAAACTTGTATACATTACTTTACAATTTCTTTCTCTTCTTTAAGTATCTTTTGTAAATATGTTTAAATTAATTGTATATATTCGTGTCCTGACCGTTGGTTTCCCGTGGTTCCCAAAGTGCTCAATGAATCGTCAGTTGCAGTATACTTAAAAGATATTTTACAACTAAATTAAATAATATTAAAGAAACACTAAAGGACGCTAAAAATACTATTACGATAGAAATGTACATAAAATATATATTAAATAAAATTACTATCTTTTGAAGTTCAAAACCAAAGATTGGCAAAATTAAATCTGCAACTAACCATTCAATGAGAGTGAATACCAGGGCATTGTATGCACAGCCCACGGCTCTACTTAAGGGGCATTTGAAAGGCGTACAGGCAAAAAACCTCGCCACACATTTGTACATAAATAATATTGTTTGTAAATAAAGCGCCCTATTGAAATTGAAAATTGAATTGAATGGTAAAAAGTATGATTTTGGATTAATTAAATAAAAAGGGTTTCATATGACTAGAAGTATTGAAAAAATTCTGCAGCATGTATCGTGAAGGCAGGTTATGGTATCATCATACCTTTGGGGAGGTTAGCTTCAACAAAATGTTTTAATATTAAAACAACTCAAATCTAGTCAACTAAACATTGTCTTCAGTCAAATTTGATCAGAATAAAATGAATTCAAGGCAATTTAAGACTCATAACTCAGAGGTTAAGTGATACAGAAAGGAAGATATGATTCTAAATTTTGTTTTCGTATTCTCTAATTCAGCGCTGTTCAAGTTGTGGCACTGGGGTCGCATGTGGCCCACGAGTTATAGTACACATGGCATCAAAAGTTTCATCAAACTTTGGGGGACAGAACGTTGAGTTATGAATCGATGTTGTCAGTATTAATATTTGACTTGATATATCCGGTGAGATGAAATAGAAAATTGTGTTCGGAATTACCCCGTGCTACTTTACGATACGAAAAAAAATTATTATACTACTAAACATCAAACATACTTTAAAAAAATAAATAAATATACTATTTCTCGTTTTTTCGAAGTTTTTCGAATTTTTCTCAAAACTCATAGGGTTTACGAGGTGGCAAAGTTGAAATTCGTATTCAACACCTTCAAAAACATAAGAAACGATTGAGAAAAAACTTCTATATTTTCCCCCTCGATTGTCCCTTTTTATTTCCCTGGTTTCTGAACTGTTTCTGGTTGAATAGCATTTACATCTCGTCAAAGTTTTTGCTTGGTCCACGTCCCCGGAAAGACGGAACCGCAACACGCAATACGCCAGTGTACTACAGTTAACCTTTAGGATGGATTAGCCAATTACATTTTCACATCTGTAACGAGAAAAATTCGTTTCTTTACTTAACGATAAATATCCTATAACCTGATGTATCATTGATTTTCATTTAGCTCTTCTTGTTAACCACATAGAGAGAGAGAGAGAGAGATCAATGAACCGCCAGACCTTTATATCATATAACCTACTTCATAAATAGAATGTAATTTAGAGTACAAACTAAATAAAGATATTATTATAAATATCTTGTACTTAATATCAATAAAATTATTAATCTACTAAAAATAAAAAATAATTTATTTTAGAGGAAATCTTAGTAGAATATTACAAATGGACGAGAAATTAAATTACTGAATATACACAGGTTTAATGAATCACTTATATTATATAATCACTTATATTTATTATTAAAATGTGGCGTAATGCACATAGTTTTCTTGTAATTGTACTTGCAAAGAGATGCAAGTACCGCATTATATTTGTTCCATATTAACACAGTTGTTTTTGGTTTTGAATAAAAACTTAAAAATAGTTTTTATTTTTCATTAATTGCATTTCTATTGCGAAGTAGAAATATTACTAAAATATATTTTCGTTTAAATGTCAT
This sequence comes from Laupala kohalensis, assembly GCA_002313205.1. Classification (NCBI taxonomy): domain Eukaryota; kingdom Metazoa; phylum Arthropoda; class Insecta; order Orthoptera; family Trigonidiidae; genus Laupala; species Laupala kohalensis. The sequence continues at coordinate 87,927 of NNCF01126870.1, read as the reverse complement.
TCTAGAGAGAAGTGCATTGTGCTCCATCGTTCTTTTGTAATCGATATTAGAAGTGTGCTAAGAATTTGTTCACTCTGTTCTGCAGTTTATCACCAATAGGATCTGGTAGATATGCGGTAAGACTACTTTTTTAAATGTTTTTTTGAACGATTAACCAAATCCAATGCAGCAGTAAGATGAGCTATGGATACTTCATGATCCACTAAGCTATTTGTGGGTTTCTTCCTATGCGTAAATTGAGAGTGTACATCAGAGAGCACGTGGATGCACAGCAGTAGACATTGTTCACTAAAAATAAATTAACAAACTTTACTGTCAAAAAAATTAATAAAAGGAAATCCATAATCATACACGCATGGTTATTGGAAAAAGAAATTCCATAAATACCGAGAGTAACTTAAAAGATGCAAAACATTGTTCCCAACTTCAAACAGATACACTAATTCAGAAGAAAATTTTGATGAAGTTTCATTTTTAACCTATGGTTGATCATCAACTTACAACTATTGACACTCGCTCAAAATTAACACATGGTCTTGCGTAATTTGTATCTCCTTGTTTGACTGTAAATCACTATTGATTTCTATTTCAATCTACGGTATTTTACCCTAAACTTAATTCGATATTATTGTAATAAGGGTTGGACAATTTTCATAACGAAGAAAATATTCGATTCTTTATTTTGTATACTCATGGCTTTAATTAAATTAGGATTTTGAGAAAAATACTGAACCTACAACTGGTGCGCAAAATATAATTAAACGTAACACATCGCTAGATAATGATGCTTTAATGAAAAAATTGAAGTTTTCTTTGCATTCATGGTGGTTAGTTTCGCTAAACTTTGATATTCTTGCGTCTGGTATGTATGGTTTCATAATGACCAATGATATGTTGGTTCAACATTTAGTTGTTTGATCTGCAATTTATCGCTTGGCATTAGAATGACTTGGAAATAGCTTAATACTGCGTCATTGTATTATGCGTCAATCTCGTCACCATGAGAGGAAATATGATAAGACTAGCTCATTTGCTTTTAAGAAAGAATGTATTTAAGACTGTATGAAAAACTAAATAGTGACTCAGCATTCCAAATGGAGGAGTCAACTGTCGCTCAAATAGTTCGGGGAGAGAAGTAGTGAAGGAGAAGTGAATCATTTCTAAAGGAGAGGCCAAGCCAAAAATTAAAAATAAATTGAACTTATACAATTATATATTATCTAGACGACTCAGCCATGGGAGATTTGTTATGATGCGGTTTACCCTTCTTAATAATTTAAAGAAAACAAAAATAACACGCTAACATACTAAAATTTATTTCTTAATCTGAGAGATGTGGCAAATATTCGAAATATACTTTTCGTCCAAAATGATTCCTCTAAAAGCAGAATTTCGAAAAATGAGCCTCCACAATGCGAAACAATATTGTAAGATTTTTCCACGTTGCGGTTTTGAAACTTTTGATGGCAAGATCCCAGACACTTGAGTGTCTTACTGTTTGGTCTTTATTTGTTTATCACTTGTGACTCACACACACGGCATTTTTTATCTCTCGTCACTACAGTGATAAGTTGATTGGGATGATTGTGGGGGGGGGGGCGCTCCTATTAATAGTGAAAACCAGATCTAAACTATTCATTCCATCATTCACTCATTTCTTGCAGTCGCTTAATTAGATATTACTGTGGACGTCTGTTACTTGTTAAAGGATTTATTTGTAATCTTTCTTTCAAATTTACGATTTTAATACGTGCGATAAATTAAGCAATTGATTAAATTTAATGCAAACATCTAAAAAATAGAAATAGTACATGGCATGTAATTTAATATATTACATCAAATTATTGTTAACGAGTGAAAAAACTCATCACATTTCATTTCAAATGAATAGTAAATCATACCCGACACTATTTTGGCAATATCCAGTAAACGCATTGCTAACTTTCGTCTCCTCCCCTCCATTTTAGATAAGAAGTTTAATGACTCTTACGTAGAAAGAATGAGAGGAAAGAAGATCGAGTGGCGCAGTTATTCATGTGTGGAGGATGTCAATGTTAAGGAAACATAATTGTCATGCGTTTTATATTTATAGTAAAAGGTTTATTAATTCAAAATATGCTTACCTGTCAATTACCACGAAACCGTTATCATCTAATGTAGGAATGGTGTGCATAGGATTAATTTTGATGAATTCTGGCTTCAACTGTTCGCCTGTAAAGAGGTTGACGTTTCGAATCTCTACATCTACTCCGACTAATCGCAGTGCCAGAAGAGCCCCTCGGGAACAAGGACTTTGTGGCATATGATAAAATATAGGTTTCCCCATCGTGCAGATGAGCTCAGAAACGATCTTCAAATGTTTTATCCAGCCGCGCTGAGCTGCGCATGTACTTCTGGGCAGCGTGCGTTCGACAGCGGACGACTCAGACGGTCTCCTGCCCCCGGCTAAGAGACACATCACGTGACTTGTCTCATTAAGTGTTCGTGTAAGTTGCTCTCTCTCCTTTGCAATGAAATTCCTCTCTCAAGTGTGATTCTCCACGGAGAAACCTACGAATGAACTGTTATACGGTTCGCTGGGGGCTTTGTTAAGAAGAATGCAACACCGGGAAATGCAACCAATAACGAAGTGGGGTCGAGTCTAAAATTCGTGCACTATAGAATTATAAATTTTCCAAAAATGATTAAAATGTTTTCCCAATCGTCTAAATAATACATCAAAAGAGGTGCAAATGTGAAGTGAATTTTTATTTTTTTTTTGAAAAAATAATTTTCATTTTAATAAAATAGATATAAAAAATAATTTATACAAACCATGTTATCTTTTCACTTTAATGTATTTCCTTCAACTTATTTAATTATCACATGTTACTGAGTGGAAATACGGCCACCCAATTCATACTGCGTCGCAGAAATATTTTAGGTGTACATCGCCTCTGAAAGTATGAAGAGAGATGTCGACCCCCTCGTATTTTTGCGCTCCAAACTTCCTCCACACACATAATTTACAATTCCTAATTGACGCCACTTTGATGAAGGTGAAGGTGGAAGAAATGAGCTAATTTTGTGGTACAGAGGATGTCCAAGCTAACTCCGAAAGCTACCACCAGTAATAACGGCTGTAATCCTCGGACACCGAGTCGAAATGAACATGGATGGCAGATATGGGCAGATATTTCCTTGCGACTTCAACCATATACCAGAGTTCATCAATCGTAGTGGCTGGCACGGCGTGGCATCCAAAAACTCAACTGAATGACCAGATTCTCTACACATGACAGACATGGAGAACGTGCGAATCATGTTGCCCTGTTCGCAGTAGCCTCGTGAATGTTCCGAAGAAAGTTTCTAAGTTAATGAGAAATATAACGGGGGCTGTCCAAACTACCGGATATGTAAATAAGAGGTGACCGGGATGGACACCAGTTACATTTAAAAACGTCATTTTCATTTATTACATCTGTAAATAAAAGATTAACTTTCTTCAACGTGCAGAAATAGAGGGGACTTGCAGTAAGTAAGTCACATTAAAGGACTTACAATAATATCATCATTCTCAATTCAGATTTTTGGAAAGTCAGAAACAAACAAACAAACAATGAAACTGATGTTTCTGCAATGCCTTAGCCACATTGTATCACGAAGTTTCATGAAATATTCAAGTTCATTTCTTTTGTAAATTGCTTTAAGACATCAAATATCTCTATCGCTAAACTTCTGAACCACATAACTTAGTGTTCGACACTAATTTTCATTATTCTTAGTTAAATGCTCTTAATATACCGACTTTATAGACTACTCTGTTTATGGAATACTATTGTTGACAATTCATTCGATTAGGAAAGTATTGTAAGTTTGCGAATATTCAAAATCTTTCTCAACTTATTGAAAATAGGATCCAAATACTTATCTTTATTTAATTTCTGTTCAGAATATTGAAACCACCCACAATTATAGAATACTTGACTAACGTGCCTTAGAACATTTTTAGTACAGTACAACATTAAATGTATTTCGATTGTCTGCCTCCTGATAAATTTTCAGTCACGGAAATTCATTTTTTTTTTGAATTTTTTTGCAAATAGATAGAAACAGGACATTTTTGTATTATTTTTCTGTGACCACTTTTAAGATAGATGTATTTGCATTTATGTTTTAGTTTAATGAAAGGACATCCCCTTTGAACACGCTCCGTATTGTGCAAAGGTTGTGCATTGGAGGGAAATTATGTAAAAACTAATGATTAATCATTGTAAAACAAGAAATACACCATGGGTTTGTCCATGCGTTATCTTCCGCAAAAAAAATGTGCGAAAGAGTTGGGATTTTGATATTCCAGTTATTTTAATAGATAAGAATTAAAAAAATATTTAGAAACAAGTCAAACAATTTAAGATTTTATACATTATGTTGGAAGATAATGTGGAATAATATGGCTAAAGATGTGGTTCCCGAGATTTACCACAAATAATATGAAAATTCATTTGATCAATTACAAAAATTAAAAATATGAACAATACGTCGAATAGTAATATAACTCCGGATTTTCTACAATCTAAGCAACCAATACCTTTCACTTCATATTCATAAATTAAGGTTTCATCATATTGAATCTTTAGGCCTTGAGAATTAAAAAAAAATCACAAAAATATTTCTTTTTCAGTCGTATATATAGCCTCTGAGCAAAGCTGAGTAAAAATGTCAAAAACCAATACCATAATGGGCTTCTTACCATGAGTCCCGGGTGGTCGCGAAAACCTGATTATAAATTTATTAGAAGTATGCGAGTATAGTTTAATGTAATAGCATTCACTAAAATTATGGCTTGTTCGAGTATCTGAATTTTGGACGCGAAACAAGGAAAAATAACTAACACTATCAACGTTAATTTTTTTATTCAATCATAATACTGAAAACTTCTAGCGGGCCTCTAAGTCATCTCTTGAATGAAACTACCTCCACGCATGGTGAAATAGAGGTTGTGAAACATAATCACAGGAACAGGAAGGACGGTTCACTGACTCTCATACGAGTTACATGATATTACATGTTGTTTCAAATATGTATTGAAACCTTTACCTCTGTGGGTGTTCAGCGAGTCACATAGTTCCTACCTTATACAAGCAGGACAAAATGGATGACAATTATTTTATTTATTAAATGAAACGATACGTTGATTTACCAAAACGAATCCGCTCTCAACAAGAGAGTGTTTTGATTCTTGTACAAATAATTTAGGGGTCGTCCATTAAATACCTTTTCTAACGCCCCTCACCTCCATAACAAATCTGTAACGATTCCTCTCACTCTCCTTTTAGTTACGTTACGCAAACTCTACCTCCTTTCCGTTAAGAAAAAATTTTGTTGCATTTTAGAAAATGTTAGAACGAATTTTGATACACTGACTTAATTCGTTGCATTCGTACTGTGATCTCACAGAGCGGTTGAGTAAATGTATTACAGTGACAAACTTTAAGGTTACAAAGCTGTCTACCCTATAAAACGTATCGTTACGTAACACCAAGGCTTACACCGCCATATTCCGCAAAAACGCAGGGAAAATATTAATCGCACCGTACGATAAACATCGTTGTCTCATCCAGTTATTTATTTTCGCCATTTCTCACCTCTTTTGTGAGTTTTTACCGTTTTCGAAGGCACCATTTTGCCGTCCCTCCTAAATTCAAGCATTTTGTTCTTCTCAGGTAATTTCTCAGTAGCATAATGATTCTCAATTATGAAATTCTTTATTTTTGTCATAATTTTGCCAAGAGTATGTTTCAAGAATACGAAGGATAATGATGTGGGTAAAAGTACTGTTTAAACTCTATTTCTTGTTTGTAATTGATATTTCAATATTTCAATATTAGCTTTCTCAGGCTTTTGTGACTCTATAGTGTTGACAGTAGTGTACCTTAGACGTATTATCCAAAGTTAATGAAATGGTTTGTTCTTCTACTGGGAATACTCCTCGATATTCTTAATTTCTGATAGTTTCTGATCTAAAGTACCAGAACTCAGACCTTAATGACATATCAAAAAATAAACAAATACTTTCTTCAACGTGCAATTTACGGAATTATAATATTATTTGAAATATAAGACGGGTATCAAAATTATTTATAGTAAATTATTTTCAGGGAATGCGCATGCAAAGGGAGATTACAAAACGCGCTAATATTCGATGGAAATGCGAAACGAAGGCAAAAGGGCTGAAGCCTCGCCACATGTAATTTAAAATGTAAATAGTGTAAATAAAATGCCCTATTGAATTAAAATTGACTTTCCTTGAGCAACCATTCCCGATTAATCCTATATATTTTCATTTATTTTATTCAGAGAGTTTTTTGTCATTTTTCTCTGGGAGTTGAAATTTAGACTCATTATTAAACAGAACGCAAACTGGAAATCTCACATGGTAACCGATATTGTTGGGGAGACGCAAAAAATGGAACTTTTCTGTTACATAACATGCAGCGAAGTACTTCAGTGCAAGGCAACCATGGCGGTATTCGTGATGTGCGACTCAACGTGTATGACGGTTGCACAATACGAGTTAGGTTATGACAAGCGAAGTTGAAGCGATTACTTACTGAATATAATATATCGTTTTCTTCGGGAACACGAAAACATGGATGCCTCAATAAAAATACATCTACGATAATTAATTAATTTATTATCATTGTTTATTGGGAAAATCCGGTGTAGATACTTCATCTTGCATGGTCTAATCAGATAGCAAAATAGTGAGACACCTAGTCTAGTCACTAATCAAGTCATCTACTGCCTCATGTTGTAAAATTGTTTTTATGTGTTCTAATTTCCAATATTGTAAAAACTTTTCATAATGGTGAGAATTCCTAGTATATTGCAAAAGAAGTTATTCTATAGAAAGGAACTCATATTCTCATGTTTTCCTCAGCCTGGGTGTACGAATTGTGCTCATCGTCAATCTCTTAATCCATGTTCAGTACAATTTATTACATGTAAGTTGATGTGCAACAATGTGTCTGACAAAGAACAACAGTGTCATACAAACTTACACAATCAGAAGAACTCTTTTATTTCTGATAAGCTTGCAACAAGTGCTAGGAAGAGCCTTGCATCTTCTTTGGTTGACAGATCTCCGGTCACACTACAACCTTACATGAAACTTATGAGAATGGACCGCCCCATTGGTTTGTCATATTTTCAGATACATATTGTGTAATTGTCAATTATTAATAGTTTAAAAAAATATTTATATTTGAATTAACATTAGAGGAAAGTGTTGAGGTTCCTTTTGTTTTGAATCAAGACTCAAACCACCAATAATAAAGTTTTGTGTCTTGTATGTTTGATCTGATTGTATTGATTGTGTCAATAAGACAACTATGTATATCACCCCTTACAGCGGGATTATATAATGATACTGTCTAGCTAAGTCTCTGTCAAGAAACTGCTACAAAAGAAGTTACCAAAGTCTTGAGGGACTTTCACTTTCATAATGATTTTGTATTTATATTTTTCTGGATTCTGATTTCTCACCTTTTTTTGTTATTTTTTATCTATATTTTATTATAGTGTGTAGGAATTTAATAACATATTATGGTTATTTCTGTAGCCCTAAATTAGAGAAATTAATCATGAATGTTGTGAAACAACAGAAAAAAATAATTTCATGATTGAATATAGCACATACAAGACATATGAAAGCAGTTTCAAATTTCCAGGCATCAATATATGTGTTGAGCAAAATTCTCTGTGAAAAATGCAATTCAATAATTTAAGATAATAAATTGTGGCTTATTATTCAAATATGCTGATATATTATTGTAAATTTATAATTAGTTATGAAGTTAATAGAAGACCACCAATGTAAAACTTTTAAAGCATAATTTTTATTTTGTATTTTCTTTCTTCTAGATTTTTCATATTTACAGAAGAATGGGTTTTTAGTTAAATTAATTTTAAAGAAACAAATTTATTGTCAAAAAACGTTATTGTCGCAAAAGCAGTTGCAAACTGTTGAGGACAATAAAATAGTTTACTCTAAAGTAATTAGCTAAAATGAAATGGTGTTAATTAGTACATTTGAATTCAAATGTGAGTGTGTTCTATGGAAGTTTTTTTTAGAAAAAATGTTCCTAGAAGATAGAAAAAGAGTATTGAAATTACTGTCAGTTTGGGAAAATAAATGTAAAAAAGCAATTCCAGTACTTTTTGACAAATCCGTACACATGAAGTCTGTGGATTTAGCTGTCGCTTTTATCTATGAAAGTACTCACAAATTAAAAAAGATTTCCAAATTCTCAAAGTAATTAGGTTAAATTCATAGTTTCTTGAATTCTTTAATCTTACTGAAATAAGCCATTTTCTATGGATAATTTTGATTTTTTTTCCCGCCTGTATATTTTAACAAAAAATCAAATAATAAGCTACCATTTTCATTGAAAAAACTTCAGTTTCTTATAGATTTATTACCTGTACGTACCCTACCAGTGCATGCTGGTATTGTACATCTAAAAATAGACAATAATTGACTTTTTTATACTGTCACAGGTATAAAATTTTCCGTTTGAGTTTTTAAAAAAATTTAGTGTCAATATTTAAGACAGATATTTCAAGATAATAACAGTGACAGTATTTTGTCAGTTTTTTTCCCTAGAGTTACTAGTACAAAATCAGGTTATTTCAGTAAAAGATGTATATTCAAATATAATTTTTTCTTTGTGGAGTCGACTGAAAATTACAAGAAAGTTAGTTCATATCTAGGAGAACAACATTGATACGGGCTTCCAAATTGCTACTTGAATTATTGAAAAAAGGGTTATACCATGTCCATTCAAGAACAAAAATTATTTTTTCTCCCACTCAGATTTTGATGAAATTGGGATCATATATTCTTCTTGCACATAGATAATCACATAAAATTTTAGAATTCTCTCACTCTTTTTATTTTTATTTTACATGCTTTCAAAGATTCAAAATTTCAGTGAATTGAACAAGTGTACATTGTGAAACACGACTTGCCAATACTGTTAAAATAAACATAACTTTTAAATTTATCATCTAATATTCTTGAAAGTTGGTAGTTATATATTTTTAAGTATAAGGATGTGACAAAAATTCACATTACAGCTAAATATGGCTATTAAGACAGGAACATCATTTGCATCTTTATATAGTTTTTGTCTCAGTACATAGTTTGACATAAAGGTGAATATCACCGAAAGGGTATTTTATAATCATGAAGTCTTTTGCTTTTTATATTTCTAAGTACTTCAGATATTATATAAAGTAAGAAAATTGATTGGTTTTTCATTCCTTGTTTCTTTTTGTTTAATGTTTGACTTTCCTACAATTTTTGAAGTTTTACACTCTGATACAGTATAATTTGACAAATTTCTAATTGATAATGCTAATTTTTATACTTAAAATCATAAATAAATTTAATTTACCTAAATAAGAAAGATTTGTTTACATTCTTTTTAGCAATTTTTACATGTTACTGAGTTGGATGAAGTAGACTTGCTGCAAGTGAGAAAATATATTTGTTTTTGTTGAATTGATATTGAATGAACCTTTTTTTAAGAATACTATATCAAGGTTGAAAATCGTTAAGGTCATTTTTCTAATTAAGGATGAAATTTTGTGAAATTCGGTCTATTCTATCCACAAAGAAAAACATGACATATATTTGAATACATGGCTTTTTCTTGAAGAGACTGATTTTGTACACTCTTAATTATTTAAAAAAACTGGCAAAATACTATTATTCATTTTTCTTGAAATTTCTACTTTAATATTGATGCTGTATGCCAAAAACTCAGAAAAACTGAAAATGTTTATACTTGTGACATTTATAAAATCACAAAAATTTCAATTATTGTCTGTTTTGAGGTATACAATACGAGCAAGCACTGGTGAGATGTGTACATGCTGTGTACATGTATTAAATCTATGAGAAAGCAAGTTTTTTCAATGAAAATGTTGCCTTATTATTAACTTTTTGGTTCAATAAACAGGGGGAAAATGGAATCAAAATTATGAAATAGTGCTTATTTCAAAAAGATTAAAAATTTCTTTGAGAATTTGGAAATCAACTTTATTTTGCTAGTACTTATACAGAAAATAATTGGCAGCTAAATCCATAGGCCTCGTTCACACATCTGTTGAAAAGTAATTGAATTGCTCATGAATTATTATGAACTGTATGTTTATGGGATAATCTATACTAATATGTTTATGGGATGAATTGCTTTTCATTATTCTGGAAATTAATGAAAGAAAATAGTCATACGTTTTGCCATTATCAGAGCATATGAAGGGTTCAAAGTATTAAGGAGTATCAAGGTAGTAAGGGTCATTTTTCTTAAATTTTACAGGGGATTTTCCTAATGGACTGATCCATTTCTCTTCTCTGGACCACATTACTTTTTGTTGTTTTTCTTATGTACTGAATGTTGGTTACCCCAAAAACGTAACAGTTGATGTATAGCTTAATGCATGAATTACTGTTGTCATATTTAATTCAAAAATTGAGATACTCTTCCCTCATTCCTTACATATGTTATTAATTAAATTTTTAATTTTTAAGTTATTAAAAAATTATACTTATTAAAATTTATTGCTCATTCCTTAAATATATTGTTAATTAGTTTTTAATTTCATCAAATATTTAGAAAGAACAAATTAGCTCCATTAATAAAATTATCAGTGCTAACTTATGAGCTTTGACTTAATATTGGCAGACTGAGTAGATGGTAATTGGTTATTATTATATGCACATTTACAGATAAAAAATATCTTATTTTCTTTGTATCAGAAATGATTGACTTACTAAAGCTTTAATTTAGAATTTTATATTTAAATGTTTTTTATTCAATCAGAACTAACATTAGCTCATGCAGGATTATTATCATCTGGTAGCTGGTTTTAATGTTAAATTTCCTTCTTCATTCTTGGTTAAAAATATTCTATTTATTTCATATTTCACTGGAACAGAAATAACATGGTACTTGAGCATGGAAGTATTATTAGTCTTAGAACAGTGTTGTACATTTATATAAAATCTATACTTCATTTTAGAAAGAACAACAATCACTTCTACTGTTCGTGATAACTTCTTTTTGTAGGATCCTGGTTGCTATTTTGGCCATGTGGATGGAGCATAGCTTTAGCAACCGAAGTGAATTCTATGCCAGATTTTAAGAGCTTGACATTATGTGCTGTGGGTGCTGTCATCATGCGAGGTGCTGGTTGTACTATTAATGATATGTGGGATAGAGATATAGATAGCAAAGTGAGTTCTACTGTTATTTTAGTTATTTGAATGATTTCCTTTTTGTGAAGGGAGATAAGATTATGTAACAAGAAAATATAAACATTATTTGAGAATAGTATTATTAGTCTTTTGAAAGCTATTATTTTTGTTTTATGTTTGTACTTGAGATAATTTTGGAAACATTTTATAGAACTTATTGGAAGTGTAAACATTATCACAGAGTGTAAGGTTATTGCCATACCAGTACAAAATCAAATACTATTTACAATTTATAATCTTCTAATTTACCTTTAAATCTTGTAATTTAAATCTTATATTGAGTGTTGTAAGACTATTAATAATTTGGAGCTTCTGGAAGAACTTTTGGGATACAATGTATGATTGTTATTTACTGTTTCATGAGCATAATTTGAGTATGGGCCATTTATTTAAGGAAAGGTTTGATTGATTGTGATGAACTTACCAGAAGATAAGGTTTAAGTGCTTAAATTATTCTGGATTCACCTCGGGAAAAATAATTATTTTCACATTTAAAATTTCATTCAGGGGAAGAATAGACACTAGTTGTTTTGAATTATTTATTATAAAAGTTACTATTAAAAGAAATTATTAAGTATCCCTTGGAACTGTAGGGCCCTTTCTTTTGTAAAACTTGATTAAATAAATATGTTTGCTGAAATGTTCTAGGATTACTGATGAAAATCTCTTCATCCTTTAGATAACATTCATTTGATCGTCCTTTGATTGTGAAATAAATACCTATCAAAATAATGCCTGTTTATCAAATAATATTATTTTACAGGTTGCTCGAACCAAAGATAGACCACTTGTAAGTGGTACAATTAGTATGAAAGATGCTGTAATATTTTTGTCTGGTCAGTTGGGATTAGGTCTCCTTGTTCTTTTACAGTTCAACTGGTATACTGTTGTTTTAGGAGCCAGCTCATTAGGTAAGGAATACATTTTACATAATTCACAATTTTTGTTTCTGATTTCAGTTAAATTATGGTATTTATAAGTATATTTATTGTATGTAGCGTAGATGTAATTGAATATTCTTTTCTAATTTGATTCATGTGAATTAATTTATTGTGCTTGCTGAAAATAATTATATTTACAGCAAAACTATTTTTTCTTTAAGGTCTCGTAATTACGTATCCATTAATGAAAAGGATAACTTATTGGCCGCAACTTGTTCTTGGTTTGACCTTCAACTGGGGAGCATTGTTGGGATGGTCTGCAGTTCATGGTGTCTGTAATTGGACTGTATGTTTACCTTTGTATGCAGCTGGTGTCAGCTGGACTATTATCTATGACACAATTTATGCTCACCAGGTATGTTAAAACAAGTGAATTTTTTTGATCATCCAAAGCAACATCAAATTTTTTTATCGACTTGTGTTATTATTTTTTTACACTAAGAGAAAGTAATTTTTCTCTGAGAAAAAAAGGAAAAAAAAGCTGAATGATGTCTTAGTTCAATAATTTCTTTGGAGTAGAAAAGGAAATATAGTAAGTTGGGCATTACGACTACCACTTTTTTACCCTAGAAATGTTAAGAAACTATTTGGAGCTAGTCCATCGTAATAGATTTTAAGTGAGAGATTTTCTCAGATTAGATTCTTCTGAAACTACCCAATACAAATTATTACTGTTATTTAAAAAATGGGATTAATGATAGTAGATAATACCTGATTAATTTTAACCTCTCTTTTATTTTAGACAATAAGCTAGGAGGTTACGTTTTCTAAATATATGCATTTTTATGGATACTTTCTCTATAAAAAAATTGATGGTAGTTGATTGAAAAAGGCTTAATTCAATGGTCTTTTAACCCATCTAATTATTATTTCCAACATATGGGTTGAGTAATAATCTTAGCTTTTTAGGTTGTAGAATTGAAGTATGGCAACAAAATGTGTTGTAAAGAAAAAATTTTCCTTCAACCCTACTAGTAGTAAATTGAAAAAGAGAAGTTTTTGCATTTTATCACAAGTAATCAGGTAAGGCTGTGCAGAACTGGGCATAACATACTACCCTGCAACGTAATATCTTGAGTTAGACTGCAGTGGTAACAGTGGGAATTAACTTTTAAAGGACTCAACGATACCTGATAGATTTGAAATTATATAGAAATGTAGTTTAGGTATCATACAGTTCAAACAGAGCAGAAATCAATTTTTAAAACAAATTTCTTATCTTAAAAGATGAAATATTAAAATATTTTTGCTCTTTAGTAGAGGATCTCCTTAGTGGTTATATGTTTTGCAGAGAACCTCTAAAGGAACACAAATTTGCCAGTAATGTGACCCTTTTTTTTTTTTTCAAACCACACTTTTTTGCCAGATTACAATCCTGAGATCATCAAAAAAATGTTAATGGTATGATAAAGAAAGCTGAGTTGATCAATCAACTGTTGAAATCTGGAATGAGCCTATGTGATTGTTATAATTTTACCTTGCCAAGATTCTTAAAAATAAGAATCCTTGTTAAAAAGTTAATATTTAAACTGCAAATGCCTATGAGAAGAATCCAGAAAAAGTTTTCAATGAAAGAGCAACAAAGATTTTTTTTTCTCTGCCTATGGGATTATTATTGTCCTTTTCTTGTGATTAGATTTTAAGGAAACTATAAATTCCGAGACAACTTTTCCGGCAATTTTGTTTTTTTAATGTTTATTGTTTTAGGACAAAACTGATGACCAAAGACTTGGTATTAAATCAACCGCTCTTAAATTTGGTGATCATACTCAACTGTGGTTGACTGGATTTGCTTCTACAATGGTAGGAGGACTAGTTCTTGCTGGATTAAATAGTCAGCAAGCTTGGCCATACTATGCATCAGTCTCTCTTGTTTCAGCACATATAGCGAATCAGGTAAGAAAGTTGGGTTTTGTTAGTAATTCTTACAGTGATTGCTTCCTGTAACTATCTTGAACCAAAATATTTCTTACAATTTCTTTTTATTCTAAATAAATTTCTTTCATTCCACTGTCACTTTGAATGAAGAACATCAGTAATGAGTGGTAATTATAAAGATTCTTCCTTTCTGTACCTCCTTTTAATTGTTTTTTTTTTTTTTTTTTCAGCTGTTTACATTGGATGTACATAATCCAATAGATTGTGGCTCTAAGTTTGTGTCCAATAAGTATGTAGGGCTGTTTCTATTTTTGGGAGTTATTATGAGTTCTCTTCTCAAAAACGATTCAAAATTACTATTAAAGGAATCGAGTAGTAAGATAATTGAATCTGACAAACCTTTGAATCTTCTGTAGAACATAAATGCTGCTGGCCAGCTTAAAGTAATATTGTTTTGTATTTTGTTTGTGAATGGAATTGTTAAAAAAAAAGTGAAGTGAATAAATTGTTGTTTGTGAATTTTTTGTTTTATTGTTAATTTTTGGTATGAGTTCATTCTCAATCTTATTTTACTGTCCATAGAATTTTTTGTAAAGTTATGCAATATTTCAGACTGTTCACAGTCTCAACACATATCTAGATATTTCTTTTCTCCAAAAAGAGCATAAATGTCCTGCGGAAAAAAGGTTGTAAAGATGTTTTTGTTTTAGAATTTTCTATTATTGTTTGCTTGTATTTGAAGGTTTCTGTCATGTATTTTTTTCTTTAAACTTGTTGTTGTTTCTGATTGCATGAAATTAGATGAGTCCTTCTATAAACCTTAATACAAAAAGTTACGTTAGTTCAAAAGTACAAGGAATAATATAAAGAGTTTGAATAATTCTTGCAACTAGAATAAACAGCACATCTTAGTTGAAGGTAATGAAATTTTATTTCTTTATGGCACTGAAGAAGAAATAAAAATACAAAAATATGTATAAATCATTCATAAATACAACTCTTCATACGATCTAAATCATCTGATAAAATCCTGATAATCATTGGAAAATACTAATTTTTCTTCAATAAAACTAATTTTTGTTGTCTTTCCTAGAACATCATTGTGAGGTCATGAAGTTGCAAACTGATGTACCTGAGGTTGGAGGGGGGAAAATGTTTAAGGGCACAATATTAAAAAGGAGGAGGATATTTATTGTTATAAAAACTCCCACGGCATGCAAAAGGAGAACTTAAAAATAAAAAGCACCAATCACTGTGTATCGAAGAATTTTCTTTCATCAGGATTGAAAGGGAGCATGTTCACCAGTCTTGTTATTTCATTGATCCGATAAGTAAAGAAGGATTTTAAATTTTGCTACTAGTGAAATAAAAGTAATGCGAGCAGTGATGTTATCCAAAATTTCCAAGAACTGGTATTCTAAAGGCAGATGATATGAATCTATTCTGTTAATTTTTTTTCTTCCCTAAGGATGGAAGTAAATTGATTTTGTACCTACAAATTTTTATTGACTTCTTAGAAACTTTGTTTCACCCTTCCCGTTATACACAGAGAAGTGCAAAAGAACACGTGCTCTACAATACCCTTCACAATCTTACTTGTGTGATGAATACAAATTAAAGCATTTTTATAATTGGAAAAAAAAAGTAAGGTACTTCCACTTTTTATTTGTACATTTTTCAATAAAAAATGGATTTAATTAATTAAAATAAAACTTCTGAATTATTTCTTGCAGTTTTCTTCTTAATCACTCAAATTTTAATGCTTTCAAATTTTAAAAATTAAACATTTTCCAAACATTCAAATTGTATGTTGTCTATCGTGTTGTTGAATTATTCTGGGAGTAGTATTTAAAACCCAACTGTTCAAGAAGAATTATTGTTAAGTCAGATATAACAAAAAATTATAAACAATGTTATAGATTATGTGGAAACAATTAAGTAATTTGTTAATTCAGCTCATTTTTAGGAATATATTTCCTTATATTTTAACAGCTAGTTCGCATTTTCCTTTTACTCCACCAAGCTCTCATTGCTCGGAGAAGGGTCTTCTAGAAAATTAGCATTTGTGATTTTTATGGATTCCTCAGTATTAAAGATACCTCGTGCTGTTATCTCTTATTATCTACAATAATAGACCAGGGGTGATTTTAGGGGGTGAACTGCAGGATTCAGTGTTCTTCCCAGTTAGAGACCTTTAAGCCGTCTCCACAAATTTAGCACACGTAATTTCTCATAACCCTTTTTGCGCCAGCTGTCACTACTCGCTTCTTATTGGTGGAGAAATTGAAGGGGACACGACACCGCTAGACCACCGGGCAAAGTGGCTGTCATCTGGTAGCGAGAGACTGTACTAATATTATCTAGGCTAGCTGGTCTTAGCACGCTCTCACTCTTACTTCTCAATTGGGAAGTGTTCCTCCCAGCAAGGTAATGAAAAAACTGAATAAAATAAAATTTTATTGCCAAAAAACAGTTGCAAACTGCGTGTGACCACGTAGGGGACAATAAACTTAAGTTACTCTCTGGAAACAAGTAAGGGACCATCCCATCAATTCCGATCAAGGGCAGTGGCATATTTAATATTAATGAAAGATATTAAATAAATACGTACTGTTATCCATATTATTCCAAAATAAATTGTAGATATTTGTGTAGTAGAAGTTTGAGATTAATAAAACATAGGTATTAATGACATTCTCGACCAATGAAAATTTGCCACTACTCGGAGGATAACCCGGGTCACGTCGTTCGTTGGTGCTGCTAGTGTCTTGTTCGGATGCGTAACTCTAAATAATGAGGCATTGCTCTGTTCCTGAATGTCAAATTCGAGGTGGATGTATGTTCTTGTTTCCCAGAAGTCCAAATGTGCGAATTTGTGGAGAAATGCATGCAAGATAAACAATTTTGGAGGATTCCGAGATCTAAAATCCCAAGCCTCGACACCGCTGACCCCCCAGGGGACTTACATCTAGTAAGTATGTGTTTGGCAAACACGGGGCCCCAAGCTGAGTCTGACATTACTTCCACTTGTGCTAAGTTCCTTCCTTTCTCTTTCCTGATCTTCCTTGGTCACCTCTTGTTCTTTTCGATCCCGACGCTAGTAGGTTGCGAGGGCTAGGATATGTTTAATTTTCCTCGTAATGTTTTTGATATGTTTTCAAATATGTTTTGACATGTTGTAATTCAAAAGGGCTTTTAGTGGGTATGGTTGAGTCATTCAGTGAGTCCCACACGCGGGGAGAGTCATGTTGGCTCTCCTTAGAGCGTTACTGCATTTTCCCTACCTGTTCAGAATTGTAGGGCTCTAATGACCTAGATATCGACAAGCCGTAAAACCCCACAAAAAGAAAAAAAAAGACGACACAGCTGACTCTTCTATTATGGGGTGCGCGTTCTCATCGAAGATTTGGAACACGTCCAGAAGTGTTAAAATTATTGTACTCTCCATGCACTTCCGACGATCAAGACTCATCGTTATACACTGAAGATGGCGGGTAACTGATCGACGTAGGATAGTTAAGATCATACTACCTTTATATTCACGGGACAGTACTGTCACGTAGCGGCAGTGCGGTGGTTCGGATAGTTGATTCAAATCACTATGAGAAACTGCGCGTATTATTTTCCGGAAAAATGAGAAATTTTGCATTCTTATTTCCGCCCCTGACAGTTCTCACTGGACACATTAGTGTCAGCCCAAACCCAGTACCTATCGGATGTTGACACGAACGAATTGGATTTGATTTCGTAAAATGCATATAGGAGCGCGTTCAACTCGTTAATATTTCTTTCATTTGATTTACAATATCTAGAATCTTGTTCCTCGTTAACATCACCGGGATATACATTACTTATTCTTTTCCACTGCATTTCATCCCGTATGGCAAAAGATTTTTACATGCAGCGCAATGTTATTCTATAAAGAAGTGCATTCCAAAAGAACCCCACGCAAATGCAAGTATAAGACTGAAACAAAATCAATACTTCCACTGCCATAAGTGTAATTTAATTCCACTATTAATAAAACGGGTGATTCTTCGGAAGACGAAACTATCGGGGGGGGGGGCAAAGTTGACGAAGTTTCGCCCTCCCTAAGATAACTTGCTGGATCCTTCACTGCACTTTACCGGCGACCCGCGTCCTGTACTCTCCTCTCCTAATGGCTTTTGTACGATGACTCCTGAGGAGCAGTTTGTGTTAAGCGAAGTGTTTGATTCTGGATCCAAAGACGACGACTGATAGCGGAATTTATGAAACCATTGAAAGAAATGAAAAAGGAGAGATATTAATATTTAGGAAAAATAAATTGTAACGGAGACTTACGTTTATTTTCTGAAGTGATGCTAGATTCTGTTAAAAAAGCTTACTGCATTAACTTACGTTATATCATATAAATTCCTGTTAAAAATTAAAAACTTCAGGAAGCAACATTGTGTTTGTTTACTTTACATAATATATTCGCGCGGTACTCTGGAAACGGTTTTGAAGAAATTAATTAACTTCCAGATACACTAACAGTCTACAACTAAAATGTAGTTTTTAAATAGTAGGTTTTAAAATTTAGTGCTACCGTATATGCTATTGTATTTATATTAAGTGAATAAATAATTTGTACGTATTTTATGATTAATTTGTTCTTGATTCGTTAATGTAATTACGCTGTGTTTGGTCTCATCGTTCTTTATATTTTACTTAGATTTCCAAAATATCAGAGAATTTGCGATATTTTCATAATTTTTTTTTCAATCAGAGAAAGCGAGTAGTTAATAATGAGCTCAACATCTGGTCCGCGCTGGATGTAGTTCGCGTTGAGTGAAGAGTTCAATTCTGAAGCGCCACATATTTTATAGTTAATTTTATTCTCGATTTTTTATTAATAAAGCCATTTTTCCCATTAGGGAAGTAAGGTGGTAATAATGAGCTCAACTAACTGCCGTTGGGATGAAAAGGGTTGGGTTCTGGCAACCCACGTCGATGGAAAACTGCTTCGTTCACCACCTTCCCAGCTGGAAGCTAGACCAGCCACAGTGTACTGCTGAATATGCGGCACTTCATAAGAGCTCCCAACTCGTGGAAGAGTCCGACGGAGTGTCACGGCTAGCATCAATATGCGCCCCGGCATGCTGATAGCTAAAGAGAACAGTAAGTCGATAATGGATAAAAATCATCACCTCACAAATTTCATGGTCAGATTTCAAATAAGGGATAGTCCATAAATTACGTATTTCACCCTGGGATGAGGGGGTTGTGACCAAAGACCCACCGAGCTCAGCGGTGGGTTGTCCGTAATAACATGAGAGAAGATACTGCTTGGTATCGCCCTCTCACACATTCGCTTGGAGCGGGTAAGTTATTTGTGCGCAATAGTCAACAGGTGGCGTCGGCGAGCAGAGAATACTGGTGTTAGGACTGAGTGGTTTCGTAGTGACCTCGTAAGCGCTGGTGAGGGAGATCAATATCGATCTCGGTTGAGATCGGGATCATACACACGACATGATTAAACTGCATGTAAAATATTCCTTGAAGCAAAATGAATTATCTAAAATGCACCCAAGTAGAGTTCCGACTTTCACTGCCACGAATGAGCGTCGAAATTGCGAATATGTGTTTCCGACCAAAATAAGGTTGCAACTAAGAGAAATTGGCCACAATTACCGGGAACCTTCAGACAACCAGTGCGTAGACTCGCTAGGTCTGTATCATATATCAAGCCTATGGTTATGATATCGTTAATCAGCGTTTTGTGGTGAAAGGTGGTGTTGGTTTGGTGTTACAGAACACTTAGTTTCGTGGGATATATTTTATTAGACTCTTTTAAACCTTTAAGTTTGTCACCGTCAATATCAAAATTTGTCCCAAAAATTTCCGAAAATCAACAAAACCACTTCTCACCGTGAGCGGGAGGTGAGGCTAGCGTTACGTAATTATTGGGGTGGGGTAAGAAGTATCTTTTTTTTTTTTTTTTTGTGGGGCTTTAGGGCTCGTCAACATCAAAGGTCATTAGAGCCCATTGTAAGAAGTATCGTTACAATATGTTACGGAGGGGTAGATGCGTTAAAATGGTTAATTTTGCGTTATGTAATTTTTGGACGGACCGTAACAGCATAAGTATGACGAAAAAGCACTCGGCTTGTTTCAGACTACAGAAAGGCGTGGCGAGAAAGCATTATATGTTTGGAAAGAAAGGGGACCTAAGGGAGCTCTCCAGGTGGATAAAAAGATACAAAACACAAAATGCTTTCTCGGCGAGCTTTTCTCGTTATTGTCTGTAGTACCATGTTAGGGAGATTAGTCGTGTAGTATCACGGTACTTTCAAATGCTGCTGACTATTTCGTCATCCAAGGCAAATGACCCGGTCATACCATACTTAATCATGACCTATTCTTTTTCCGGTTTTTGAACGCTTAACGGCACCCGTTGTCATAGATCTTATCGGCTCCGCAACCAGGGACAGGTTTTTTTGGCAAGAAAGTAACTGATATTTTACATTTCTTTTTTGCAGAATATTCCTATGAATTTCTTATTTTAGTGACAGTGACAATTTTCGAGGGAGTGGGGAGCGCTCCTGGTCCCTCTACCAGACATGTCACTGGATGTATTTAAAGCAATTCCGCGGCGCCCTGCGTCTTAATGTAGATAAAAATAGCACGTTTACGTAAATTATTTTTACCAGCAGTAGCATATTGACGAGGGAGAGCGGAACAAAGGGGCTCAGGTCCTCCCACTCCCTAGCCTCAATTTCAGAATTATTTTGTGAGACGAAAATTTTGTTAAGCTTTGCTTTGAAGTAATTGACGTACAGAGTTATAAAAGATACATCCAGTCCTGAATATTGAATCCTGAATCCTCAGATCGCACCATGGTGCTATCCTGAAATTGAAGAAGTGAGAGGACTTGAACCTGCGCATACCCTCGAGGGTGTGCTTCTACTGTATAAAAAAATCGTAAACGTGCTATTTTTATCAATATTATATTATAACAAACAATAAACCTCAAAATTTCCTACCTGGAGAGGCTGGCTAGTTTGAATTTGGGGAAACTTATTCTGAAAATAGCCAAGCTATGTTTTCACGTGACTATTTGTTCTAAAACGAAAAATATTTGTGAAGATTAATGATTTATAAAAAAATATAGTTAATTAAAATTATTTTTATGCTAATATTGTGAAGTGTCTAAAAAATCGTTGGTATGCGATTCTTTCGCGTTAGTTACGCTAAAATTTGTTACCGGCTAGCTATATAAAAAGAGTTTTCACTTTTTTGGTTTAATTTCCCGAAAATTTAACCCGAAGTACACGTATTCTCTTTAGTTCATTGAAA
The DNA here is from genome assembly GCA_002313205.1 of Laupala kohalensis. Lineage (NCBI taxonomy): Eukaryota > Metazoa > Arthropoda > Insecta > Orthoptera > Trigonidiidae > Laupala > Laupala kohalensis. The sequence continues at coordinate 66,483 of NNCF01126870.1, read as the reverse complement.
TCGAAAAAAATTCCGCAAGTCGGAATCCCGCTGATTCGTACACGGAATAACTTTGGGCTGCATGTGGACAGTACATAGATGTTCTTTGGTTGCAAATTGTGTGCCGGTTTGTTTTGATCTGCATGCTGTCTACATGAAATTCGTTGCGGTTTCGTTGGATTGAAGTGAACAAATTATCATGTGTTTATTGTAATGTCGACGCTTTGGTGGAATTAAACCCCATCTGTTATCATGCCTCCGACGATACAAACAAATCTAAATGCTGAAAGAGACAAAAGGCCTCAGAGGCCAGGTGAAAGACGGTAAGTGAATGGGACTAAGTAGGTTATGAGGAAATGCCAGATTTTATGACGTATTCCATTTTTCAGGTCTGAACTCGTATGTCGAGTAAAATACTGTAACACTTTGCCAGATATACCGTTTGATCCTAAATTCATAACGTACCCATTTGATTCAACCAGGTATTTTTATCTACTCTGTTCTTTGACATGTATGGATCTGAGAAAAAAATCATTCATTGATGCATAATTAAAACTTACAGGTTTATTCAATACAATCCTACTTCCCTTGAACGGAACTATAAGTATGAAGTGTTGACTGAACATGACTTAGGCGTTACTATTGATCTTATTAATAAAGATACATATTCATCGGAAATAGGTGCGCAATTGGACCCAGCTGATGAGAAGTTACTGGAAGAAGATGTTCTTACACCACAAGATTCCAAACGGTTGCGTTTTATTTTTCTTCTCAATATCATTACTTTATTTCAATCATTTAAAGGAAGACCCACTCATGGAGGCAATTCATTTTTAGATCTCGTCATCATGCTCGTAGTGTCTCATGGTTACGAAGAACTGAATACATTTCAACTGAACAAACTAGATTTCAACCTCAAACAATGGACAAAGTTGAAGCTAAAGTTGGTTATAGTATTAAGAAAAATTTCAAAGATGAGACACTTTATATGGATAGGGATAGTCAAATTAAAGCTATTGAGAAAACATTTGATGATTCAAAGAAAAATATTGAAAAACATTACAGTAAACCTAATGTGGTCCCTGTGGAAATTTTACCTGTTTATCCTGATTTTAAGGTAATAAGGTTATTTGATAGCTTATGCTTACTTTGTATTAAAAAATTTACTTACTTCAGTTTTATTGCAGATTTGGAAATATCCTTGTGCTCAAGTTATATTTGATTCTGACCCAGCGCCCACTGGCCGATCCGTTCCAGCTCAGATAGAGGAAATGTCACAGGCTATGATAAGGTTGCTACTGATATCTGAAATTATAATTCTGCGTTCATATTTTGAACGACAAAAACCTCATTTAACATTTATTATTTTTCCCATGTCATTAACAAATAGTTAATGCTCTTTAAAATTATGTTAATAAAAGCATGTTGGAGCTATTTACTAGTAATATGATTGCTACTATGTTGAGTCATTTTTGTGTGCTGACTATTAGAGAGGTTTCGTAAAGGTATATACAGAAACATTTAAACTATTTAAAGCACAATTTTTTCCTTAAAAGGTGGCAAAACTTTTACCAAATTTTGAGAATAAGTAAAGAATATAACTTTTCTTCTTTGTACATTCTTCTTAGCATGTGTAGTAATATCATGATATTTTTTATAGAGGTGTGATGGATGAAAGTGGAGAACAATTTGTTGCCTATTTCTTACCTACTGAAGAGACTTTGGACAAACGACGACGTGATTTTGCTACTGGTGTGGATTATGAAGATGACGAAGAATACGAGTATAAAATGGCTCGTGAATACAATTGGAATGTGAAAAGCAAAGCATCAAAGGGTTACGAAGAGAATTACTTTCTGGTCATGAGACAAGATGGTATATACTACAATGAATTGGAAACTAGGTATTGTATTGAATAATGTATTCTATTATATTAATTTTCATTAACCTTTCATTGTGTGGTCACAGGACTTAGCTTTTCCAATAAATTTTTTTTCAGTTACAAATGCTGCAAAGAAATTTGTTAGTCATTTGAGTAGTCATTAATGGTTCTATTTTACTATAAATTTCTTACCAATTACCATGTTGACTTAGACAGTTCTCACAACTTATGACAACTTTTGATTGTTATTAAACTTTTGTTCTGATCATTATTAGAACAACAGTTTTGGACAGTATTCATTGCTTTACTGTATTAGTTTAATATTAAGGGAAATTTTCTTGGTAATATTCTTTGTTGTATATTATTGTATAATTAAAGATCATAATAATAATTTAACACCATATTAATATTTTTATGTTGTAGTCTTGAGGAGGGCTACTCATTTGAAGAGCCAAAACATCAGAAAAATTTTAATTAACTTGACTGGTATTTTCATGTGGAAGTTTGATTTGGTTATTATGTAATTAAGCAGAGTTATGCTTGTTTTATGTTTATTTGATGTATAAGATTAATGAGTATGGTAGCTAAGATACATTGAGCTATATTTTATTTTTAGAAGCATAGTTGTGTGAGCATTAAAGTGGAATAATATCCTAATCCTTGTTTTTGATTGTCATGTCTTTAGGGTACGATTGAGCAAACGACGACAGAAAGTTGGTCAGCAACCAAATAACACTCGCTTGGTTGTAAAACACAGACCTCTCAATGCATCAGAATTTAGGATGCAACGGTACCGAGAGAAGCAACTGGAGCCTCCCGGAGAAGAAGATGAAGAAGAGGATGAGGAAGAAGAGGCGCCGCAACCTAGCAAATCCAAGGAGGATGCTGAAGAAGATAATGAAGGAGATGATGAAGGTGAAGGTGATGATGAAGCTAATGAGAAAGACGGAGAGGATGGAGAGGGTGATGGGGAACATGAACAAGATGAAGATGGAGAAAACAAATCAGGTAAATTTTTATCATTGTATATTGTGGAAATGTGTTTAATCTATTATTTGCATTTTCTAGTGATATGGGTTTTATATTTTTTGTATTGGTATAATTGCTGATTCTGTTAAGAAATAACCTTTTGTATACAGACTATCACTTTGCTGCCTTATTTAGAATATTTGAAATAATGAGATTTCATTTGTTGGTTAGTGATTATTGACAACAGGCAATTTTAATTTTTTAGTTGCGGCTCCTATATCTTTTCTTTTATATTCAGTGCTAATTCCCATTTGCAAAAAAATATATGAGTTGTGGTTGTGTTTCTTAAATTGTAACTTCAAAAAACCCTTATCAACATTGAAGGTAATTGTGTAATTGTAATTTTGAGTTGATTCTGATATTGGATAATTTGCAATAAGATTATTTTCTTGTTTAGAAAGTGTATTACAGCATACTATTATAAGATTTTTTATTATACGCCCCTCTCTTTGAACTGCTGTAGATACCACAAAAAAAATTGTAGAAAAAACTAATTAACACCATTAAGTTTGTCATGTTCTTCTGCTCATACTCAAGTTAAAAAAATGAATAATACTGGTTTAAAAACAGAAATGTTTAAAAAAGTGTGAAATTTTTAGTTTTTCCCGATACGTCGACTTTACTATTTTTAATAAACTAAACTAAAAATAATTCTTATTATTTTGTTATAACTATTATGTTTGTGACAATATTTTAAAATTTTGACCTTTTACATGCAAAATATAATGAGTTATTAACCTTTTCCAAAAACATTGCTAAAAACGACCAGACACATTTTTAAGGAATAAAATTCAGTCAATAGGTTAGACTCACAGCTGACAAAACTATACCAATCAGTGGAGTGGTACGCACAGCAACAACGTGCATGACAACTCCATTGCTGGTTGCTAATTGAAAACGTGGTTATATTTATCACTTGCTGGAGGCTACACAAATAGTTTTAAAAATTTGCATTTAATCGTAATGTGATCATGGTATTCTTCTGAGTGTGACTATATATTTTATTCCTTAAAAATGTGTCTGGTCGTTTTTAGCAGTGTTTTTGAAAAAAATTAATAACTCATTACATTTTGCACGCAGAAGCTTGAAATTAATAGATGTTGTCACAAATACAACTGATCATTTGCTGAATAAGAAATTTTTTTTCTCATTCTTAGTTTGTTTTATAAAAAATAATGAAGTTGAAGTATTGACAAAAACTGCAAAAATATCACGCTTTTTGAAACATTTCAGGGTTTAAAAAATTAATATTCATTAATAAAAACAAACTTTTCACATGTGCATATGCAAAACAGAATTATAAATCTAATGGTGGTAACTGCTTTACTGCGATTTTTTTGTGCTACCTACAGCTATTAGCAGTCGGGGGTCTATAATTAAAAAATCCGATAGTATGTGTGTGCGGCTGTGTTGTGGTAGAGCTAAATTGAGGGACCATGTGTTGGCAGTATTCTATCAATTCTTTGATCCTTGTGTTGTCCAATTTTTGTGTCATCCATTTAAAGTGTGTGAAAACAATTGAAGAATCTTGTATTGTTTTGGACATAATAATTAGTATGATCAACCACTTAACTATCCACTCCTTAATTGGGGTGTTAATAAGTTCAATTTTATTTAAGAGTATTTATAATATAACTTTGTGAAACAATTTTATTAATGTTTTTAAGTTCCCCTTGAGATCTTTTGTTTGTTTTCACTGCACAAAAACAACCCATTATTGCCCTAAGTGGGTGAAGATGAATACAAACTATTTAATTGCCAAGAACATAACAATTGACAGAGGACAAATTGAAAACAAAAGTACTGTAGTCTATCCATAATACCATCTAATATTTTATTCTATCAAAATGTGTTGCAAGTTAAACTAGAAATGTAACGAGTATATATTTTCTAGATGCTGAAGATGCTAGTGAGAAAGGAAGTGATGATGAGAATGAAGGTGCTGGAGACAAGAGTGAAGATGAAGGTAGTGGAAAGGAAAAAAGTGATTCTGAAGCAGGTTAGTTGAAAAAGTTTGTTCTACTCTTCAAAATTTTTTTGTTATGTTTATTTTGTGCCATGTCTTTGCCTTCTCCTGACTTGCATGACTCATTTCCTTTCCTAGGATTGACTAGCAGTGCCATTAACTAGTGAATGATCATTGTTATTAAATTATTGACAAATATTTTTCTTTCAGGAGGAAGTGATAGTGATGATCAGGGTCAAGATGGTGAAGATGATGCTGAAGGTGGTGATGAAAATGGTGGCGCTGAAGGAGAGGTTCAAGGTGAAGAAGGTGATGGGGATGGCGGGGCAAGTGGAGGTGCTAGTTCCGATGGTTCTCGCAGTTCTTCACCTGCTAGTCGTGGATCCAAATCAGGTTCTCGATCAGGAAGTGGAGACAATCGAAGCAGTGACTCTGGTAGTGATTCGAGCAGTGGGTCCGGCAGTGACTCGGAAAAAGATTAACAACCTTAATTGAGCATATCTATTTATAATGATTTTGGAAATTGAGTTGAATACAGACTTCTCAAGCATTGTCTCTTCATTTTGTTAGAATGGGATTCTTACTGTAGGGAATTGAAAAGTTTAGTTTAAGATCATGACTCACATTGTATATAGATGTGTATATTTGTGTGTGTTTGGATTTAAATTACTTTTGTATGACTAGTATATTTATGTTTGTTGTATTAGAATTTGATTTTGTTAGTTCCCAAGGAAATGGCTGTATTTTCAGTTTGAATTATGTTTTAAAAATATAAGAATATGGTTTTCAAGTATTATTCAAGACTTTGTATTATATATTGAAATACAATTCTTTTAAAGATGGAAATACATGTTACAGTACATTGAATTTGATTTCTGTGTATTCTGCTAAAAAATGCATATTAATGCTGCTGTAGAATTCACCAATGAGCCAAATTTTCCATGGATTGATTATTTAAATGAATTGAGTTATACATTTCCCAAAATGTACTTGTGAAAGGGAGTAAGAGAGAAAAGAAAGAAATTGAAGACAATGAGAGGAAAACAATACAATAAACTATTGAGAAGAAGTCAGACAACAGACACTAGTGTGTTCAATTTCAAAACTTAATTCATTACTCCCAATTAGTGGAAGTATGATTTGGTGGCGATTTATATAATATATTAAATTACAATAATTGTGTTTGTTTACTAACTTCACTTATGCCAGGAAATATTATCTGGAGATTTTTCATATCTTTAACTTGTCATAACTGGAGCTCCATTATTCAAATAAATGTGGTATTTTCCAGTTGTCTGTTCGAACTACATAGTTCAACAATGAGGATTTAAGTTTTGCAAAGTAAATTCTTCCTCAAACATTAAGTTCTAAATGTAAGTGGTCGTAATGATTTAGTCCCATATATTATGAACACTTCCCTTTGTGAAATTTTTAAAGAATGTCATCGAATGAGACTAAAATGTCTTCTTTACTTTACTATACATTCTGTATGTTATTAAATCTATAGAACTCTTTATGCTTTGTGTTTCAAAATTGGGCAATTCTTAGTTTTATCAGTAACAATTTTGTTTACTTGTAGGTTGGTGATATTACTGATGGGTCTCATGTCATTCAGTTTGAAAGTCTTCGTTTGGACTGTTGTGAAGTGAGGAGCTATTTAGCGACTTTACTGCTGTGGAACATAAAAGTCAGATCATACAAAATCTTGTGCAAGTAGTGTAAAGATGCCAGGTAGCAGCATTCTTTTTGAAAGAGAAGCATTTTATGTCATTGCATGCCAGCATACCTTTATTGAGTTCAGAGATATTTGTTGTAATATAAAGCATCTAGAATGGATAGTAATATTACTCATTATGAGGTTTCTCCTCTGTTGTGCTAAGCATGTAATAATTTCAAGTTTTAATTTTCACAATACTTATTGCTAAATTATGTTCTTCAATCCAGTTTTTGTGACTATCAGGAATTTTTGTTCTTTAATTCTAATCAGAACAGTATGTACTGTTTTGAGAAGCAAGTCATACTATAAGCTCTACTAAGTTGGTCAAGAAATAAAACATTTACTGGAAGATCAGTCTGATTAATCATCTCACGTCTTAATAAGGCGGACTCCAATGTTGGTGACATTGTTTATGAAAATTCTCTCTTAAGTTTGGCATTTTTTTTCAGAGTACAACTATTTCATCAGGCAACCAATGATCTTCGTCAATGACTTATTCCAATATCTGATGACTTATCAGGATGATACTTCTCTTGGATTCTATTCCAAACTAAGTAATACGATAGTGAAAGTGTTGTTCAATTGGTTCAGTAGTTTTTAGGTATGAGAGTACTAACAAAGTTTGTGTAAAAGCAACTGGATTGTTTTAATCTTTATTAAATCAGTGGAAAGAATGGATGAATACTAATGAATATAAATTACAGGCCAATATTACCCTATCTCCAACATTAATTAACAATAGTTCTAACCATTACTATAGGCGATTCAAGAAACAAACATTTTTTCATAAAAAAGTGAAGATTGAAAAACAGAAATGAATTTCAACAAATTACAAGTGCAAACTTTTGAATACCAATTTTTTTCATTACCTAAAATGATGAAAATAAAATTTAGTGTGATATTATAGACAATCAATTTTTAATATCTGTTCATTTACTAACAACATTATCAATGTCAATATCAATTTGTTCATATTATATATTATCTGGAATTGGATGGATGGCGATGTTTCAAGGTCCAGATACGACCACCTCTTAGCGAGTCTTTAAGTTTCTCGTCCATTATGCAAGTAAAAGGTTTTCGTGAGAACACGTCATTACTTTAAAATATCAGAATTTTTAATTCATTGTCAACAAGGAGTCCTTAACTTGTATACAATAATCAGTCAGTAATATAATGATCTATTATCATTTAATATGTGTTCTTGTCAACTGTTATGGTCAGAACTACTGAAGAGGTATTTGTTTAAATAAATTTTACATTTCCCAGATATCAATAAATAATTAAATCAACTAGATCAAAAATCATACAAAAGTGAAAACATTAAAAAGATCTAGAAGAAGAACAAATTTTTAGAACCAACCCAAGTTTGAAAAGAGTTCTTCACGGAGATAACATGATAGTTCTGCCTATTCAATATTAATGAATACCCGCTTAATAAATGAGCATCACCAATAAAATATGGTGGGTGTAATGTCAGCCACCTGCTCCACTTAGTTTGAAATATGGACCCACATCAAGAGCTCTGCTCTAATCCTTGACTTCTGCTGAAGGATTCCCTAGAACTTCACTGGTGTTTCGAAATTTCATCCATCCACTTGCCACCAGGTGACTGCTGAGATTCTATCAAGTTCTTGAGGAAAAGCCAAGACATTGCAAAATCCATCTTGAGTTTCAAACATAAGTGGACTTTTAGAATAAAGTATGGTAGAGACTGAATTCTTACAATGACATCTTCTAGTGACTTCTCTGTTGTTCAGCAGTATTTACACACAATTAATATCATATTTAAAATTGCAATGCTTATATCCAGCACTGGTTTAAAATACTATCAAATTTCATTTTTTAGGGAATAAATTAAGTGAATATACAATTTCAAATTACACAACAGAATGGTTTCATTAAAAAATATATATACATATTCATAACAATTATGGTTTGTACAAGCCAATTTCATTTTTAATCAATTAAAATCTAGTTTTGTAAGAATTCTTGTATGTCCTTGCAATTACCTGAAGAATGTAAGTTCACATGCTCATTTTGTTATGTTCATCTTGGTCACCACATGCCTCAAGGGCAGTTTCGATAAGCTGTTTCATTTGTGCAGCACGAGATTTTGCACGCCCCAAGCATTCTTCCATATCTTTATCTGTTATGGGACTTCCACCTGGTTTGTATACTGAACACAGTTGATCACCATCTACAGTAATGGTAACAAGTCCAGAAGCAAGGTTTTCTTCGTCACTTGTAGGGTCAACAAGAAGAACCTCTCTGCAAGGGAAATTATAACTATGAACAATATCTAGCTTTTTTCCAATGAAAAGCAATAAATAACTTCATTAAAAAAGAAAAAAATCATGGTTAAGCACACTTACTCTTCAAATATTGCATGTGTTGTGGGCACAGGAGTAGATGCAATAGCTAAAGGTGTTTTCTCATCAGGAAAAACTTTTGTTACTTCCTTATCAGCATCGTATTCAACACGAGGCAATTTAACTGTAATTAAATGAAAATTAAATAGTGGAATAATAAAATTTCTATTCTCATATATTTAGAAACAAAAAGGAATCGATATATCACCTGTTCGAAGCGCTGCAACTGCCGCTACAACACATGCATCTAAAATTGCTCCATCATGATTGAGACACACAGCATCAAGATAAACAGCCCAAGCTAGACGCTCTGGAACTACACACAGAGTTCGTAGATCAAGGACATTTGCATTACCTAATATTTCTGCCAACATATTGGATGCAACTTGCGCTTCATCGCTAGGTGGTCCAGGATGAAAGCGAGGAGAACATAGAGGAGGCAATGTTACATTTGGTACAAGCCATCCAACATTGCTTTCTTCAGGTTTGGGAGTTCCCAGTTCCTGAAACAAAACCCAGGTGATAAAATGAACATTTGGAAACCTTGTGACATAAACAAAAGTTTTTGTTTCAGAACACCATTGCTTAATATCGCATTATTTTATTAATAATTACAAACAACAATGACATATTAAGGAACACACCAATTTTACCCCACACACGACTGTGGTATGTCCAATTTTCACAATTGCAGATCCATCAGCTGTCCCAATAGAATCTACGTTGATAACTGCAGGTCGGAACTTCAGTAACCCTCGGCCATCAGGACGTATATCATGTCTCTGCACAGAAATTCACAGTTACAAAAAATATATGGAAATTTTCAGGAGCGTATTTTAGATGATATATAACTGATTATATCAGATGAACACAAACCAAGTGATCTCTGTAGAATTTAACTGGATCAATAGTCCTGAAAAATACAAAAAAACAAAATAAAATAGTATATTTTATGATTCATATTTTCTACATAAAAATACTCATGATCAAACATGAACACAATCAAGAAGATCACCAGACATTAAGAAACTAATCAAATGCATATCAAATCCTTACTTGTATTGAGCATCCATGCTTCCTTTTACATACAAAATACTTTCAAAATGTATTCCCATCAATTGGCACTCCGTACAGATTTACGAGTTATTTTGGCAACACGTTTTCTAGAACCGGTACAGCCAACGCGATGGAAAATAAAATACTCGTTTCACGTTGAAAACTTCGTCATTACCGTTGTTGCTGCAACAGTATCTTATGGTAACATTGCTGCATTTCCTCTTTCGTTCTCGTTAACATTGGTTTACTTCCGGCATTGCAAGTATCTCACGTTTTCTTAGTGTCAAGTGTAATTTTCATGTGAACATAGTTAATTCATATATCGGCAAAATGATTGTTGCTCCAGTGTTTATGGACATTAACATCGAGTCTCAGGTCTGTCTCTTCTGAGTAGCTACAACGAAGATGTTTACAATTTTACTACATATGTTAACTACATTTTAACCTCAATTTCATGTACAAATTTTTATCACACCTCACAGGCGCAAGAATTAAGAGCCTATTTCAAATCTTTGGGAGCCGAAATATCTGAAGAGAAATCTCCCAAAGGCATAGAAGATGATTTACACAAAATCATTGGAGTTTGTGATGCTTGTTTTAAGGAAGGGAATGAAGCTGCCATTGAAAGTGTTTTAAATAGTATTGTCTCAATGCTTGTTTTGGTAAGCTGTCGTTACGGAAATATTATATCTATTACCTTACTTTATTGTTTTGTTGAAAGAATCAAAAGTATTGGTGTTTGTTTTATTATTGTGTGCATTATCAATAGATTCCTGTTGAACGAGCAGAGAATCCAATTCTTGCATTTTGTGAGAAATTAACAAAAGCTCCTGGTCATAAATTGGGAATGGTGGCATTGAAAGTGTAAGTATGATCTAAACTGTAAAGTGTTCTCTTTGAATGAGGCATGCAATTTTATTTCTTACAATTATTAGTAATAAAGGTTAAAAACTAAACTCATAATGAGGAATTATCAGAAATTGTTTTTTAAAATACATATTACTATGTTTTGAATGAGATAGTTTTAATGAGTTTAACTTATTTAGTTTGTTTTTACAATTAGAGTATGTTTTGTGGTTTAAGATGTTTTGAAATATTAGGAATATTGGCTAACACAAAAATTATTTTGAGGCTGTGAATTCTTTTGATAATGATTTCAGAGGATGGCTATTGTTCCAGTCTGTTGATGAACATTCACCAATGCGGTATCATGTTTACTATCATCTTCTGCAGCTTGCTAAACAAGTGGATTATGTCCGCTTTGTTTATAGAGATATGGAACATTTGCGTGCCCAATTTCAAGCTTGCCCTCCCTCAAATGAACAAATGCAAAAACTACTGAGGTTGCTTCATGAAGTTCTATTAGAATGCAAGCAAGGGTGAGGATTCATATCTTTTGTTTTTAGATAGTATTCTCTTTGAAGATCTAAGAGGTTTTAAGTTTTATTTGGAAGGAAATAATTAAAAAAAAAAATGAAGATAAGAATAACTTTAATAATAATGATAAATTTATAGTCAAAAAAGCAGTACAAAGTGTGTAGGACCACATGGAGGACAATAAACTAATATAATGTTATTGTAAGTATATTTTTAATTTTCTGCTTTTGCAGGGAACAAGCTGCAAAAGTTATGGTTGAGCTGTTAGGTACTTACACTGCTGAAAATGCTTCCCAAGCACGAGATGATGCTCAGCGGTGTATTCTGGCTGCATTAGCTGATCCAAATACTTTTCTACTGGATCCTCTTCTTGCACTGAAGCCAGTAAGGTTTCTAGAAGGGCAGCTTATTCATGATTTATTATCAATTTTTGTCTCAGAAAAGTTGCCCAGTTATGTGACTTTTTATCAGAACCATAAAGATTTTGTGCTTAATTCACTAGGTAAGATGTTATGTATGTTTCTAGATGTTTGTATTTTTTAAAAATATGTTGCAATGATAAATTTTATGAATATATCTTTTAGGCCTAAACCATGAACAGAATATGAAGAAAATGAGACTGCTTACCTTTATGCAGTTGGCTGAAGGTGCTTCAGAAATGAGTTTTGACATCATTCAAAGTGAACTTCAACTTTCTCCAGAGGAGGTGGAACCATTCATTATTGATGGTACATTTTTTCCCCCAGCTATTGCTCTGTGTGTTCTTCTATCGTATCAGAATTGTTATGGCACTCTTGTATACAATGAGGGTTATTGCTATATTACCATGAGGGTTGTTATTCTTAATTCATTAAAATATATAAGTTAAGAATCAGATTTATACCAAGTAAAGTACTTCAGGAACTTATCATGAGTCTCAATGTCAGTAGAGTAATATTCAGTAGAGTTATGTTTATCACAATGGGTGATTTCCAGGAGCTCTTCCCTTCCATTATTAACTCCAGTTGACAGTCTAGCATTCATCTGGTGGAGAGTGGAAGTATAAATTTTGAAATCACGTTATTCACAATAGGAATTTTGAAGTTACGCATTCTATTCTTGAAAAGATTGATAAACACTTGTGCCGAATCCTGCAGTTCAAAATGACCAGTATCGTTTTGCAAGAAAATCACCTGATAGTTAATATCATGTGCCTTATCCCAAAAATGCATTGCAACTGCTGTTTTTTCAGCCTGTATTATAATGTTCTTAAATATTCCTTTCATGGCTAATTTTGATGTTCTTTTTGTTTGCCCAATGTAAACCTTGCAATTGTTTTCTATAGATGCCAGCTCAATTTAAGGGGGTGGTTTCTCTTTGAATGTATCTTTATTTGAGTTAGTTTTAAATTTATTTTCTGGTGTCAAAATAATATGTTTTTATTCAAAATATTTTTGATGACAGTCTAAGTGATTGGTAAATTTTTTGAAAATAATTTTATCTTTTTTATGTGGTTATTTTATTTTTAGGTATTATTTCAAGTTTTTAGTTATATGTAGGATGTTTTGTAGCTTAATAGTACTTGACTGAGAATGGAGTGGTAATGTAGGGTCACCTTATTACTAAGGACTCTAATGACCTTGATGTTGATGAGTCCTAAAGCACCCCCCTCAAAAAAAAACCTTGAATAAGTGGGTTTAATTGTTAAATTACCTCAAGCACTTCACAGTCTTGAATTCTTGGCTGTTTTTATCTGCATCTGTTTAAATTACTGATCTGTTGAGAGAAATGTGTGTCATAATGTCTTGTGAAATTGAAGTTAGTATTTTGTTCCCTAAATTTTCATTTAAAGGTTTTTGTTTACAAGAATTATTCAAATTTCAAAGTATTGAAATTGATTTTTCTTGCAGTTCTTAAGACTAAACTTGTGCGAGCTCGTATGGATCAGGCTGCCCGGAAAGTGTATATATCATGCACAATGCATCGTACTTTTGGACGTGCCCAATGGCAACAATTGCGTGATTTGCTGTATGCTTGGAAGAGTAACTTACAGGTATGTCATATTAGTTTCACTTTTTACTCTATTACTATTCGTTATATTAGACATGTCAAGTTAATGAACATTTTATTTCACTTCATACTGGTTGTATTTCCTTTTTATGAGTCTATTTATTGCATTTTAGTGATAAGTTACAGAACCTTGTCATCAAAATTTTCCCTTCGTTTTAAAAAATTACCCCAGAATCATCAGCAAACCTTGAAAACCTGGGAATATAATGACTTTCAGATTTCACAGAACAAATTATTTTAGTATTCTCAGCATGTATAGGAAATAACTTTTTCATTGAACATTTATATATTATTTATACACTATCTGTACATTATGCTCAATTCATCTTTATTTGTCCAAGAAAGCTTGAATATCATAAATATAATTCTATTAAATATCACTTGTATGCCTTATTTTGGTTTTACTAGTCATGTTAGTACTTGTCTTTCAGTGGTGTAGCTAAACTTCTTTAGCATTTATGGGAATTCTTTTTGAGAAATAAATAATTCATATGCCAAATGTTGTTTCTGACCTTCAATTTTGAATTAACAAATTGCTTGTCACCATGGTGAGTTTTTGTTGTTATCAAGTTTGATGTAAATATATATCATTATTAATTGTCTGCAATACAATGAGTAGTAGTTAGTTGGAAATTTTTCACTTCATAAATTACAATGAACATTAGGAATATAAATAAAAAACTTATTGAGAGAAGTTGTTAAGAAATTTTTGAGTGAATTTCAATTATATTTTTCTTGATGAATTAAATGTTTCAGGAAAACTATTATTTACTCTAATATTACTATGGCAGCTTTTTTTTTCTTAGTTTGGTTGTGATTATATGGTTAGATGCCAAGTATTTCTCATTTTGTAAAGTTTTTGACATGGAGCCATTTGATAATATTGGGAAATATGCCATGTGGAATGAAGTTGGACTTTTGTGTTGTGAAATTTGAAATATCACCTCTCTATTTGCTTTGACTATTAATTTATTATGATTGCTTTAATACTTGTCTCCATATTGTATAGTCTAGTGTGTAATCAAGTTGTGTTTTGAAATATCAAGGTAAATTTTTTTTAGTGTAAAATGAGCCTTAAATAATATTTTTATGTATATAGTAAGTGATGACACATCTTTGAGAAGTTTTAAATATCAGGCATGCATTTATACCAACCAACTATAAATGGAGTCTTTTTGCTCGAGAAAAGGCTGATTTCAGTAATAATTGTATTCATGTCATAAAAGCTGTCGTATTTGAAAAATTAGTGCTTAATTTATGGACCTTGTAATTTATCTGGTTTCATTTCTCCTTTACTGAAGAATTATTAGTTATAGTAGGCACAGACGAAGAACAGAAATGAAGGAGAAACCTAAGGATCTTGTGTAAGTCAAGAAGACAATGCCAGTTTTGTGAAATTGCAGTGTATCTCTCAATGTAAACACACCAGTGTTTGGACTTGTATCTGAAGAGTCAATATACTGAATATGCTTTGGGATGCTGATACAACTGCTGTTATGTATGCACTTGGAAGGAGGATTAACTGGGGTCACTGTTGAAGTAAAATGTTCTACTAGTTAGCTTTACGTTATTAAAAGGAAAGGGGAGACTTCAGCCATATTCCTTGAATGTTGTTTGTTCTCAAAAAATATTAATTGAATTTGATTTTTGATGTTAATAATATTTTATTTTATGAAAGTAATTAATTTAAATTTGTGAATTTTTATGAGCGAATGAGTACTGGGTGAATATAACAAATTATCAGCAAACTGTGTGGAAATTTTGCTGGGAAAAATTGTGTCTACATTTTTTGTATACACACTAACGTATTTTCATGCTAAAGCTAACCTTATTCACTGTGAATGCATATCGAGGAGAATTGTTTTAACAAGAGAACAAGGAACAAAACTATAATGCAAACCTTAAAAGTGGTGCATTTCTTGGGCTACAAGAGCACTATGACTTTACTCATTGTGCCAGGAAAAATGTTTTGCTATATGTGAATCATATGCTCTACGTTTCATCCAGAGATCAGAATACCATTAACACATCAGTAAGCAACCTGATGGCTTCTATACTGGTGGTGATTTTAAGCCATGATTTTAAGATGCCAGTTGCGTTGGACAGGACACATCATTCGCATGCCCAATAATAGAATTCCCAAGCAAGTGTTTTACTCTGAGCTATCAGTGGGCAATCGATACGTGGGTCAAAGGAAGCGATTTAAGGTTGTAATCAAGGCTAACATGAAGATGTGTCATATTGATGTCAACAACTGGGAGATTTTAGTCCTCGACCGTTCATCCTGGAGGTCACTAGTCTATCAGGGCACACTACTCTTTGAAGAAAACCGACTACGAACAGTGAATGATAAGAGACAGCATAGAAAAGAAACAAGTGATGAGAAGAAATGGAAGGGTTGCGGCTGCTCCACATGGGACTACCTGTCACAACTATGGCAAATTGTGTGCTTCCCGCATTGGATTGTATAGTCACCTCCCGGACTCACAGATGAAGAGACATTTTTGTTTGGAAGACCAACCTACTCGATTACGAGTGTTTGCTTTACTTTTACTAATTACTAAGCAACCTGATAATTGAAATGACACTGTAGCAGCCACCCTCATTACATTTCCGTACAAATTGGTGTTTGTTACCAACAGCAAATTAAAATGAACCTCTTTTTAGATTCTGTAGATATTAAATTGTATTTGCTTTCTGATAATTAATTATCATTTGTAAGTAAATTAATTGTTCAGATTGGTAAGGTTCCTAGAAATTTTAACTGTGGTAGAGTAGTT
Organism: Laupala kohalensis; assembly: GCA_002313205.1. Lineage (NCBI taxonomy): Eukaryota > Metazoa > Arthropoda > Insecta > Orthoptera > Trigonidiidae > Laupala > Laupala kohalensis. The sequence goes on along the minus strand of NNCF01126870.1, from coordinate 50,276 downwards.
TTTGCTTAATCTTATAGAAGGAATGGTGAACTGAAGTGGGAAGGGATTAGTTTTATGCCTGCACTAGTGTGGAACATGCTTTTGTTGTAGTAGTTTATAAAACAAGTGACACAGACAAATGTCTTGTTTTACAGTTTATGTAAAACTTAGTGTGTTCATGTTTTCTTTGGACTATTGTAATTGATTTCTATCTTGTACAATCCTTTCTTTGTTAAACTCTTAAGTCGGCACATATTTTTTGACAATACTTAAGAAACTAATAGTGCTTTCTTATATTTTTTTATTTCTTTTAAGAGCAAAATAAATGACATTTTGAAGAATAAACATTTTGGTATTGAAACATATTCATTGAGAGGAACTTTGAGGAAGTGAAATATTTGAGTCTCCCTTGATATTTTGTCTGCTCAAAGTCATGGTTGATAAATGATTCATAAAACTTTCCTTTTTTTAGGTGACACAGGAAGGTATGAAAAGTGTTGCTGCTGCTCAAATGGAGATGCTTCATCAGCAGTGATAAAGAAACTATTTAATTTACAAACTTTATATGTTTATAATAAGCTCAAGATATTTGTGATAGGTAATAAACCAGTGTTTTGTGAGTTATTTCTTTATTACTGCATATTCTTCCTAAACTTAGCTATATATCCAACAGTTGCAAATACAATTCATTTTTTCATTTTTGTTAATTCTAAATATTTTTTATTATGGAAACTAATAGAACTAACAACCTTTTGATAAGAGGATCTAGGTTGTCTATTTGTAAATTTGTGACTTTGTCAGAGTCTTAGTTGATATGTATTTTAAGTCTAATATACCAGTCTTAATCGTCATCCATTGTCAGATTAAATTAAAAACTATCGAGCCTCTACTAAATTCATTTTACGAAGATTTGCTGCAACTGCTACATTAATTATGTCATTGCCCAAAAAGAAGTCTGTAGCAACTATGTTGGCCTTTTGCCACCAAAGTGTTTTGAACCAAGTTGTCACATTGCGATTGACCATATCTGCCATCTGACGTAGTGACCCTGTTGGTTTAAACATCACTTCCAGTGGTGTTGGTGTCAGTTCAGCCATTGCAGCCCATATTTGAAGCTCTGTGGATCTCTGCAGGTTGGAATCAAAAGATTTCTGCAGATAGTTCTTCAGACCGGATGCTGTTTGCTGATTCCCCCACATCTGGTTGATAGGACCCCAGAGCCATTTACTTTCTGCAACCATATACAATTGTTTCTCAATAGTTTACCCTAACTACAGATGCAAAATGCCAATTAAATAAATAATGAAAGACTTATGACCTTTTGTGAACGAACAGTATATATTTTGTGAAACATAAAAACATAACAATTGAACGGAATATTAAACATCAATATGTGTTATGTTTCTTGTTATAATTTGTTATTATTTCAATCACCTGATCATGACTTAAAATGAAGTTGAAATGATGTGAGTTTTCATCACAAAATATATACTGTTCGTACATAAAAAGTCATAAGTCTCAAATTTATTTATTTAATTAGATTATATAATGGATGTTAATTGTAGTAAAATACCTATTGTAAAATAGTTTAAATATCTGGGAATGAAAAATATATATTTTGGTACCATATTCTTTTCATAGCAGAGAATTTTTAAAATATATTCTGTGGTTTGGTGTTGGTCGTTTTCAGTTAACTTAATATAACCAACAAGGAATAAATATCTTTATATAATGGAAGACTGTGGTTAATATACTGACAGTCATAGTATAGTGGTAGCGTCTTTGCTGCCTGCATACTGCTAATGGGTAGAGAGTGGGTTTGATTTCTCACTTGGCCGAACTGGGTGAGGTTTTGAGCTAGGGTTTCTCTCTCCTTCTCCACACAAATAGTAATTCAATACTTTAATATCCTGGCGAATTTCTTTCTCAATTCATTTGCTAAAAAATTATGTGGTTAGATGGGAGAGCAGACTTAATGACCTAAACGTCATCACATCATAAATAAGATATGAAATAAATAAAAATAAATAATTTTTATTAGTTTGGTGTGGGATCAGAAGATTACTTGTTTTGACTTCGTAAGGAGTGGAGGGGAATTTTGAGATAATACTGTGATATCACAATAAAATTCGCGAGTTAATCAAGGGGCCCAATATTTACTTCTGCGGCCGAGGCCTCTGCCGACCGTAATCCGCCTCTGCCCATCGAGAGGCGTTTATAGTCATTTGCTTTTGTCCGGAAATTTCGTAGTAGTAGTATGTTTTGCTTCTTGATCCAGACCTTGAACCTTCAGGAGGTGTACTATCGACTTGTACATTACATTAACCCTCGAATTATCCCACTGGAGAAGGTCAGCAATGACCAGAAGGAAGTTGGAGCACATTTAGAAACTACGGACCGTTCCGATGTTATGCACTACAGTCCATTTCACTAAAGTGCCTTAGTGTACCAAGAGATCCACCCTGTCCCTTCATTCCTTACTCCACTCACTTCCTACTTGCAAACATCTATAAAATTCCACCCAACACACCAAAATAGGGAAATAAGTCCTCCCGTTTCTCTCGAAATCCTCCGCTTCTGCCGACTAATGTCTCTTGACTCCCACCTCTTCCCTTCTTTCTTGTGGATTCTACACGTTGCCATTACATCCACCTTCGACTGTACCCGTTTCTTTATCTCTTCCTGGTTGCACACCCTTCTTTTCGTCTCCCTGAACTCTACCCTCTTCTTTACCTCTCTCGCCTAAATCTGTTTTTCATTTCTACTCACATCCATATCTCCCCGTGCACATGGTTATAACTTGCGGTAACGGTTATAAAGTGTTACTCGGAAATGATAATCGGCATGGTGCAGGAGTAAACCTAACCCTGTTAAACAAAATTTTCTCATCAATCTAAGTTGGTAATTTTTTAGAATCACACTCACAAAACAAATAATCACTTTCCATCGTAATATACAGTCCTTTTTAAACAAACTGTCTAATATTGAAATTCTTGTGTATGATAATCCATTTTACATGCTATGCCTCTGAACCCTGGTTTTATATTTAATGTATGAGCTTCTTCATTATGAAGAAGGCATTGATATTTATTATTTACCAGACTCTTACCGTCGACAAAACTTGATAGTTAGCAATCCACAAGATGGTGCCTGCATCAATAGATGCCGACGCATCATACCTTCTCCAGTACTATACGACGAAAATCCCTGCGTAGAGGCACATTGAAACACACTACCCTTAATTGATCCAAATATTATTTTCTGTGTTCACAGATCTCCTAACCTCCATCGATAAGGTTTTTAAATTATTGCTATATGTGAAAATGTCTGACGAGTAAATACGGAAAATCCATCGTTATTTGTGGCAACATAGATTTTTTCAATTAAGCTCAATATTCCGTATTCTCAATATAACGTACTCTTTCTCAAGAATCGATTCAAAATTACAATTCATTTTCGATTTCGTGACAGCAATATACCAACCCACTTAAAAAAACATTATTGGATTAGATCGTCTACCATGAAATATCGCATTCTTCAAACATGTTTAACGCGGGATACTGCGCATATGTAACCTGGGTTTTGACTATTTCCATAAATGTAAGCAGTGTTGTCCTCACTCGCTCAATTCATCAACGCAGGATAATTGCAAGAAAAAATTATAATAGTACACTTTTTATGTTTCCCTTGTCAATACAGGTGGGCTTGCTGCATGGCACCTGTTTACCCAGGGACGCAATTAAAAAGTTGTGGTGAAATAGTTTCACGTAAAAACTTCTGAATTGATTGAAACTAAACGCATTTCTTAATCTCGTATCACGCGGAGGTAGGTTATATTTTGATACATCTGAGTTGGTGTAAGAATTATAAATACCAGGAAGGAGAGATACTGCTTAATATTATGCACTTCCTCGGAAGAAAGTTCATTTCTGTTGAGCTCTCTGCGTACTGTTTGAATGCACTGTATAAAATTGTATTATAATCGATTTATTGCTTTGAGTTTTAAATGTCTTTCCCCGTACGTCATTCGTTTGTTTTGGCGCGTGTATTGCGTCGTGATTATTGTGTTTCTCTCGATCTAAATATCACTTCTTGAAATTTTACTGTTGTTCTGAATTTCATGTTTTTGTGCAAGTTTTGTACATGTTAGTTTAGAAGTATTGGTATTCATCCTGAATTTCTATGTGGTTCAGTCATTACTTCGTTCTGTCTCCGCAGTTTCAAATGTTACAAACATTTTATTGAAAGGTCTTGTGACCAGAGGAACCAAAACCATAAAACCGTTCATCGAAAGTTTAGTGGATAAAAAACAAATTTATTAATGAAAGAAGCAGAACGTAAGAGAATTGTTGGATATCGTGAGAGGTACAGAGCTATGTACAGGAGAGCTCGAGGAAAAACGGACTTAAAATGAAATATCGCTTGATCTAAGACTGAAGTGACTTCAGTAAAGTTCATGTTCTTCTGGAACGCACACTGTCCATAAGCCAGTGTATTGTGATTTACGGGATCATAAACCAAAATATTACGGGTTGCTTCCGGTATTACGTCCAGTGGCTAAGCGAGCAAGATCTCCAGCACGCTTTTGCTAGCTTAGAAGCAACCTTGGGATTCAGCTAAGTCTGAACCTGCAATCCATTAGTATATACATTGATGGTACAATCTCCTTTCATCTCAGGTTGGCGACCTTACCTCTCGCTATGGCCTTGTCGCCATAAGCGATGATCAGCCGTCGATCTCGCGTCCACAGTTGCCCCAGTGTAGTGTCAGCTGAAGCAGATGCCTTGGGAACTATGTACGGCCCCAACTCGCGTACAAGCAGCGACACCAGTTTTCGGTGGCGTCCTGGTCGCCCGTGGAAACCCACGGGAAAGCGATGCAGGTCTAAAATCACCACCTCCCCGTGAGACGTGTTTAGGAAGCGTTTCAGGTCGTGGAGTATTGGTAGAAGCGGTCCCACACGCAGCAGGTCATGATTCACCCAGAACCTGTTCAAAACACTTCTATAAGTTGTATTTTTATTTTGTTGACGGTATTTGTTGTTGCGCGTGTTTGATATATACCGTGTGTGTAATATTGACGATATTCTCTTCTCTCATATTAATACAGTATAGTAGTATAGTTCATCTGACGTTAAGATAAATTAGCTGTCGAAACGTTTAAATTCATAAGGTCGTTTCAAATATTAATTATTCACGTGTCACAAGCTTGTAGTTCCACCAAAAACTTGTCGTTTTCCATTATAATAGTTGAATATTTATCTAGAATATATGGGATGAGTATTATAATATTATTTTAGTACAATATCATTTTTGAAAAGTTTTCGGAAAATTGCATTGTTTATTGTTCTTCGCGGTGTCTCATGGAGTTTTAACTTTGTACAAATAATTCTAGTGATCGCATCAGGTATGTACAAAGAAAGATCGTCACAAGCTTGTAGTTCCACCAAAAACTTGTCGTTTTCCATTATATTATTCAATATTATATTCTATCCTATCTTTACATTAATATCCTAGTTCATGGATAACTCTAGTAAATTTAACAATTTAACTCACGAGCTAAAATGAAACTAGTTACTTAATTTACAATCTAATTAAACTTTATATTATTTTGGTAATATGACGAACCAATATTCTCTGAAAATTTTACAAGTGTTCAATACATACTTAATGCTCACGAAAACGCGAAGAGTTAAAATGCACCGAGTGCAACCGTTACTTTATTATCATGTTACTCAAAGCGTCTATCGCTTAGAGTGATAAGAAAATTAACCTCGCACACTCGTTCACTTCACAAGTCGTGTGAAGGTTATTCTGCGATTGGTTGCAATTGCTTAACGACTTGAAAGGGGTTGCTCACTTTGGTTCATTATGACGTAGAGTGAGTTATTTTTATCGCTCCCGTATATTCTAGTTAGAATCGTTGGATACTATAGCGTCTAATGAAATATATTTATTCTTTCGTATCTGTAAAATTTCCGGTTTTTACGAGAATGCCCATTGAAAATCGGCATGAGGAATGTCAGTGGAATGTATACATAACAGTAATGACATGTTATATTTCTGTGCATTGGGCGATTCAGGCCTGGGCCTGTGTGGTATCAGGAACTAACTTGCTACCCGTCGTGTCTGCGTGCGGGAAGCGTTGGTAACCTGTATGAAATAACATTTCGGCTATCAAAATACTGTCGTCAAATGCGGTTCTGGCAATAAATTGAAATTTATTTTCAGTATGCTTCCAAAACTCTGAATTGTTGAGGTCGGACTGCTGAGGAAATTCTGTCCTGGCATCCAGTGAACATCGGTGCCGCAACATTATCCCCCCACCGCTGCAGGAGGAGGTCTGTCATCAAAACTCTGCGAACTCCGACCGAGAAGAGGCGGGCAACTACATCTGCTTTGATGCCCATCTGTGTACTTTATTTCTAGATAAAAAGAGTTTTTAAATCACCGAAATATAAGCGCCCAGCGCCGTTTTAATGCAGTACACATTGCTTTCACCCATGAGACCGTTTCTAGAAAGAAAGAAAAAAGCATCTGGCGAACCGGCGCCTTCCAACAAAAATGCGGGGACGCTCCGGGAATTTGCTCGTACGGCCAGTCCGACCCAAACACTTCGCTTTGCGTTGCGGTATTTGTGTAACACATTCGATGTATTCATTCAATATTTGATGCACTCACAAATATCACACACATGCCTTCCTCACACGTCATGCAAATAACTCAATAATGCCAATTATGTGTTTTTATACTAATGATGAACGGGATGTATTTGATATAATTTAAGAAACATTTATACTGTTTCGTTTTCCCAGCCCATAAAAATGTTCCAGTCCATATTAAAGAAATTGTAGAATAAGAAAAGTCAAAGTGTAGGTTAAAGAACCAGAAAAATATCAACTTATCTCGATCATGCGCACTCGACTGAGCGAAACACGGCAAACCAAGTGTAGACGGTTCACTCAAATATTTGCTTTATTGGAGTCCATTGATGTGCGACTAAAAACCGACGAGAGGACGGATACGGGTGTTCGCGTATTTGCCACAGTAGAGCAAATAAATCGAATATAGACAAATAGCTCATCTACACTTGGCCGTGTTGACAAACACCCGAATACGCAACGTCAAGTGAAGTGCCGGCATAATACATTGTATCTTTAGCAAGCCATGCCAACTTGTTGCGACACGTACCTGGATGCGTGGTGTGGACCGGGTGGGTGGTTACTCCGTGCGGGATAGTACCCGACGCGGACATCTAGATAGCGAATGCCGTGCACCAGTTGGCCCCACACATCTGTGTCTTGCGTGAGAAGGTAGCGTGCGAACGTGTCGCGGCGTGTCACACCGCTACTCTTGTGGTAGCAGCCCGAGTTGTGAGTGCCGGGCAGGAAGAGCGACCCCAGAGACAACTGCCCCAGTTGCTGTCTACGCAAAGGATATTAAACATGGGGAATGAAGGAAAAGGACGAACATTTGGAAATAGTTTCTGAGAAAGATTTTTAGAAGGAGAACTGACACATGTTTAGTTTCAATCCGAATTGCGACAAAATATTAATTTTTGATCAGTCGGATAGACTGTTGGTAACATTTTTGCTTTTGAAACATTAAAACGTGTTGTTGAAACATTGAAACAGTTAACTTCAAATATGCGAATAATGAGGGAGAAAACTTAGTACACCCCATATTGCTACAGGAAATCAGTTTAACGGTTCATACACTATTCAACGTTTTTTTTTTCAGAAATATTTCTTGAGGAATATTTTCCTGCATTGTAACCAAGTTTGGTATCTCGTGCGAAGAATGAGCTGGTGCATTGTCGTGTTGAAGTTATCAGTGGCACTTAGCTCACAGTTGTTAACATTTCTTTCTCAATGCTCTCCTTAGCTGGCTTACAATTACTTCATTCATTATGTGTCATGTAGGAGAATTTTCTTAAATGTTTACTGACATAGGTTGGAATGTTTACTGACAAACCTCCTGTATTTCTCTGGTTAACTGGTTGCATCCATTAGCGCTCCAGCAATTGCAGTGGGTCCAGGGTGGGTTTTTACCTCCACGGCGTGTGCGTCTACGTTGGTGATCCCAAGGTCATGTACTGGTTAAGTCGTATTACAATAAAACAAATGAAACTAAATAACAAGACAAAATACAACAATATTCCTAGAGTTTTAATTGTTTTTAATAAAGTAAACCGCGTAGAGTGGCCACTTTCCAAATTTTCTATACCTTCATATAAACGAATAATTTTCGTATATAATAAAAAAGAATGTATTGTTAAGGTAAATGATTCGTTATGACAATTATCGAGGACAAGAGGCAAGGTTCCTAGATTTCCACACTACTTGTTTTATTATAATTATAGCCCAAATATGTGGCCCAGTATTGGTCTCGGAGCTTGACAATTACGTATGAATGAGTCCATGAAACTAACTAATTTTCCTGGATTCCATTTGTTAAAGAGATTTCGAGATTGACTGAAAAGTCAAAATAATATTTTACTTTCCGGAAGCACGAAAAGGACCATCTCATCAATTCCGATCAAGGGCCGAAAGGCAGAGGCGGATTTAACATTTCAGGACACTCTTAAGATAACAATAAAAATAGTTCGGTACGTGTTATAATATTAATAGAATACCAAGAAATTTGTATTTAATAAAACAAAGTTATTCAGAAGTTCGCATTATTATCAAATTATGGATTATTCGTACAATATTGTTTATAAATCGTAACTATTAAAATAACACTAAATTCGAGATTTATTATTTTAATATACGTCACCCCGAAACAAGAGTCTGGAGAGCCTATATAGAAAATCCGCCTCTGCGCGAAGGAAATTCGGAGAAAAATCCGGGCCAGGATGGGAAAAGATGGGGAAGTAAAAAGCAGTAAAGTAATGGTACAAAAATGTCTAAGTACCATCAATGTTACTCAAAACTATAAAAAAGTGTTATAATATATTACAATGTTATGATATTAAAGTAAAACCTAGGTGCCAGCATTAAATATGGTTTTTGATAGTAATACATACCCCATTACCTTTTGCGATTTCGAGATTCTAACCTGTCCTCTATTGGTCTTGTATGAAATTCTAGGAGCGAAAATATTGAACTCGAATGTTAATGCATTGAACTATTGTGAATCGAGTGGAATAGAGGAGGAACTGGGATCCAACGTGTGAGCACTTATCACGTTATGACTTCCGATTGCTTTAACCATCATCTTCCTCCAGGACCACGCGATCATAATATGCACCATTTATTGTACAGTGCGATTTTTGTTGTTGTGAAATGACTTTGGAGAACGCGGTAGTCGAGAAGCGTGGTGTGCATGCGCGATTACCTTCTCTTCCATTTCTTGGCCATCTCCCTCATTTCTCCTCCCACGGTACTGTTCACGACATCTCATCACCCAAGAAAGTACTGCATCTTGTAGTTGTGTATATACTGGAAAAAATACCTATTGAGAACTGAGACCTACCTGTGGTCCCACATCCACGTGGGACGTATCGTGAGACATTGAGCGTGGAGAAGTCGCCCATCGCGGTACGCAGCCGCCCAGAAGGGCAAACAGTGGTCGCCGGAACTAGGCGAGACGCTGCTATTTAGCCGCGAAGTGCGCTCCCAGCCTCCGGGGAAGGGTGGTCGCCCCAAGCCCACACGCGTTCGCACGAAACCATCCGGATGCTCCTCAGGCCGCACGACCTCCAACGCCTCTCCACCTGCACTCATTGCCACGAAACATCGCTGTGGGAGCGCTTCTACGGGGTAATGCCAGTGAAAGCGTTCAAAATTTTCATTATATTATGTGTGTATATTTTCATTATATTGTGTGAGTTGTATGAGTAACAATAATTTGTACCAAAAATTATTAAAGAAAATGTGTTAACTGTGAACATCGCGTGACCCTGTTAGTTAGCAGCTTAGTCTGCCATGAGCCATGATGCAACGGTCTCTGTCCCGCTCCATGACGGTCGTAGGTCGTGGATCGTCGTTGCATCGTCCGCTGAAGACTGTCTACATCCTTCTAGGGGTCGTTGGTACCATGCCGTGTGTCGGAATCGGAGGTGTCCCAAGACACGAAATTGGAGTGCTCTGCGCCAATTGATCGTCTGGGCCAATGGCAACATGAGTTGAAGTTGTATTAACTCCCGCCGACGTGTCGTTGAGAGTTGACGACACCGAAAGTAGAACTACTACGACTCGTTGGACTAGCTCTAGACCTTCGTAAACGTACCTTCATGTGTGTATGCTCATGACGCAGATGACAATGTCAGCTCTTCAAGACGGAGACCGCAAACATGAATGCAAAAAGTTAAAATGCCTTTAGAATATCCAGAAAGTGACCTTTATAATAATATTTTAAAAATTAATACATGTTTTTCGCTAAAATTAAAAAAAATCATTAATACAGAATTACGAAAGTAATTTGTTTTGTAACACATTTTCCCTTATGTAAAACGAATTTATTTCATCCAAATATCAAATAGTCAATTTATTGACTGGTAGGAATGTTTGAAAAGCTAAAATCGATAAAAGCATTTATAATTGCATCCACCAAGAGTTCAAAATTTTGACACTCAAAAGATTTAATTTTCATTCTGTAGAACTGCCTTAAGCAGCGATTTATCTGCGCTAAAATAATGTCCTATATCATTTTTATATACAAGGAATAATTTCTGGATTAAATATAAGATAATCGCATATCGGATTGCTAGAGCAAAAGCGCGCAGAACTATCAAAGAATCCAGATCCACCTCCTGGAAAGAGTTTCTAAGCACCATTAAGAGAACAACATCATCCACTAAAGTATGGGAGTCAATCCGAAAGATATCTGGAAGGTAATCTCGAGTCCCAATATCTGGACTCAATTATCGGGGTCAGGTTCTCACCAACAACAGAGAAATGGCAACAGCAATGGCTGAATATTTTGCTGACCTAACATCTACAGCAAACTGCGATCCTGATTTCGCGAGAGAAAGGGAAACAGCAGAGAGCACATCTTTTGACTTTCGTTCCACCAACTGGGAACCCTACAACTCTCCCTTCTCTATGTGGGAACTTGAGTCAGCTCTAGCGAGAGCCCACAACACTGCTCCTGGCCCTGATTCAATTCATTATGAAATGCTGAGACAACTCACTCCCGAGTCGAAAGAATACCTGCTAGATATCTTTAATCTCTCTTGGTCCGAGGGAGTATTCCCTAATTCCTGGAAGGAAGCAACGCTGATGGTGTCGGCTGCTCCGTGGTATTTCCCCGTAAAACCTGTGGCTACCGTCTAGGTGACTTGTGCAGTGTTTACACTGCTGAGTGCTACGCCATATTAAGAGCATTGCGATCAACAAAGTGCCCCCGCGGATCACATTTCCTGATTTTT
>NNCF01126870.1:12346-36856 GCA_002313205.1 Laupala kohalensis | reverse complement strand
CCAAAAAAAAAAATAAATAAATAAGATAATCAACTCGTTAAGAAAGAATTCTAACTAAGAACCACGATGGATGTCTTAAGGAAACTGTAAAGAAATTTCTGAGTGTCATGGTGAATTGAATTGTTCTGAATATTCAATTGTTATGATTTTGTATTATGAAATCACTTGTATCCATTTATCTATCTTCTGTGGTGTGAAGTTTTTGAAATTGTAGTAAATTATAGCGGCTTGATTATATATTTTCAACAGACTTGAAAATTTCGGAGTATAAGGTGGCAAATATATGTTAAGAGCTGTCTCAAACTTGCGATTTGACTACAGTGATATCATAAATTGGGGTCGCTCGTATACGTGATTACAACATCAATGAAGATTTTTTGTGATACGAATTATTATAATTGTTTGATTCATTTTAATCTAACAACACGATTACGGTAAAACTTCTAAGTCATTTCGAAAATAAATGAAAATTCTATACTCCTATATGTATGGCAAATGGTAAATTTCTGATGTTTCCAAAACCGGAGTAAGATAAAAAAATTAACGATAATTTGCTCTCCGCCTCATAGAGAAAGACTTCTGGGACTTGTCCAGTTTTGTACAATGTGTAAATCGAGCCCTATTTCTTCGTGATAACTATTCGAGTAATGGCCCCATTACTTACTTGTCTCTACTCCTGGTGAGGTGTTGAACTTCGTCTCTTGGGGTGGTTCGTGGTTGAAGAGCGCCACCCATTCGGGTGGGCAGCTGGGATCCCAGTTGAGCTCCAGTTCGCGGTCTGTCAAACGGCGTGGATCTTCTGTATTCCATAGCGAGGACACCGTCAAGAAGACATGACCACATTCATGTTGACCTGCATGTTCAATAATTATTTATTGTTCAGAGATGTTTTTATTAGTACAACAATCATTAAAATATTAACAGCCAAAATGTATTTAAATTGGCGAATGTACTTGTGCAGGAAAAATACATTATCTCTGGGATCAAACGACATCAATACGCCAATCTGATCATAGTGGCCTCTCGAAAAAAACGTGGTCAGGTTGGGGCAAAAAACAATGCTTACATAACCGGCCCAAGATCTTTTATCTTTTTTTTGCTTTGTCATATTTCCGAGAGATTTTACCAAATACGAGTTTAGTTTGAAAGGATGAGTCGTGTTTTAGCAATCGGTCTTACCAACCTTACGTATGAGAGATTGGTGTTTTGACATATAAAATTACATTAACCTCGTACATGAGATGCGAACCCAATATCCGTACCACAGTGACTCGCGCTCTCGCCAAATGGAGATGGCCTTTTAATAATATTTTCAACAAAATACCTCTTTCCTTTTCTTTTGACTTTTTTGGTCAAGTGCCATTTCTAAGAATTCAGCGATGTATACATTCAATTCCCCTTGTTTAATATTGATGAATGAACTCTTATAGTCTTTGAAACAAACTTATAAGTAAAATTAAAACAGCCACTATAATTTTCATGTAATGATATAAGAAAACTGACTTGGAAGTCACGTTGCATGCTACGTTGTTGCTCTTGTGTCCGTCAGAACATGAGATCGAAACAGAAACATTCCTTACGAACATCATGATAACGAATAATTCTCACTTTTGATACACGATGAAACTTATTACCAATTTAGCATTTTTCTCTTCCATTCCCAACCATCACAAAAAAGTTTCTATTCATTTGGGTAGTAACTACTGTTTTTAGGATGAACTTGTAATTGTCGACATTTTACTTCTTGATTAAGGCAATAAATCTACTAAAGTTCTTCCCATTCGATCAAGTAACAATAATTAAGTTGAGATAAATGTTTTCTTTCACTTTAAAAATAGTTTTTTTGTGGGGGCTTTACGGCTCGCCGACATCGAGGTCATTAGAGACCTAAAATTTTGTACAGGTAGGGAAAAAGCTGTTACGCACTAAGGAGAGCAAACATGTCTCTCCCCGCGTGTGGGATTCGCCGAATGACTCGACCATACCAACCAAAAAAAACCCTCCTGAATTACAATCCATTCAAATATATATTAAAATAGGAAAAAAGATCTTGAAGACATTATAAAAACCGAAAATAAAGAAAAGAGTAAATTTCGGAAGAGAGAAAATGTAAATTCAAAACAAAGGGGAGAAAATAAGATTTAAATCCAAACCCTCCCGAGAACTTGTGGGAGAAATCCCGTTTCGTTTATAGATTTAAGTAAAAACATTTGAAGAGAGATCAGATACTATTACAGAGGCCAATTTCCTGAAGGAATCTAAAAACGCGCCTTAAAATCGGTTCATTTTGTCCCAACATAACGCTCAAACTGTTCGGTAGATTGTGTCACCGTCGACTGGTACTATATTTGAGACACTCCAGAAGAATATGTTCCACGGTGAGTTTGTGTTACAAGTTTCACAGTTTCACAGACGGGGGAAGGTTCATCGCGTAAGAGATGACCATGGGTAAGATAGCAGTGACCAATACGAAGGCGTGTAAGGATTATTTCTTCACGTCTGTTCGCACGGGATGATGACACTCAGGCCTTAACGGAGCTTTTTACCTTTCTCAGCTTGAAGGCGCGATTTTGCCATTCGGCGTGCCATGTCTCCAGAAGAGACGATCTTATGGCCACTTTTGAATCTGACGTAGGAAGAGATGAAAGGTCAAGGACCGCCCTCTGCGTTCCCCACTTCGCTGCCTCATCAGCTTCTTCGTTACCCATAATACCCACGTGCCCAGGAATCCAACAAAGGACTATTTCAAAACTTTTAGATACCAGATGGCTTATCAAATTTTGAATTGTCAGCATAAGAGTGTCAGAAGTGTACAGTGAAGACACCGACTACAGAGCACTAATAAAGTCACTGCAGATTACCACACGCCGTATTGAAGATAGCTGAATGAATTTCAGCGCTCAGTAATTGCAAATTTTTCAGCAGTGTACACGCTGCAAAAGGATTGGGTTTGCGAGAAGAAAGGGTGGCACTATGGCAGTGGAAAGCAGCACCAATGGAGTTATTAATTGCTGAGTCATCAGTGTATATGAACATATGATCCAAATAGAGGGTTTTTAGTTCTCCAAAGTGCTGTTGGTACACAACAGCTGGAGTGTCTTGCTTTGAAAGTTGAGACAGCCGAAAGTCGGTGGTTGGTTGCACGAAGGACCAAGGTGGTGTGAAAGAGTGTGGATATTTCACTGGGGGAGGTAGTGTGATGACGTTTTACTCTAGAAGTTTTTTAAAACGAACACCCTCTGGGCGGGGTAACGAAGGTGTTGCAGCGTAAGAAGAAATAAATTTTGGGGAATGTAGGTGTTGCCGAGTGGGGTGATTTGAAACCCCCATCAGTTTCACTCCATAAGATCCAAGTAGAATGTCACGTCTCTTGTTAAGAGATGGTTCGCCTGCGTCTACTAATAAGCATTCTATTCGACTAGTGCGGAAAGCACCAGTTGCAATGCGGACTCCTGCATGATGGATACTGTTAAGGGTCCTGAGTGTCGACGGTGATGCGCAGGCGTATACAATACTGTCATAATCTAATACAGACCGAACGAGACTTCTATACAGGCGAAGAAGACTAGTGAGGTCTTCGCCCCATGATAATGCGCTTAAGCAGCGAAGAAGGTTGAGGGAAGAATTACAATGGGATTGTAGTTTTCGGATGTGATTGCGCCAAGTTAGTGTGCGGTCGAATGTGAGACCTAGGAATTTTGCGGAGTCAACGAAAGGAAGATGTTAGCCCCAAAGAAAAAGATCAGGATCGTTATAGAGATGGTATATCTTACAGAAGTACATACAGCATGTCTTGGTTACAGAAAACCTAAAGCCGGTAGACTTGCTCCACTCGTGTAAACGGTTTAAAACCAATTGCAGTTGCCTCTCGATTACAGAGATGCTGCAAGACGAACAATAGATGGCGAAGTCGTCAACAAAGAGAGACTCATGTACCGGTTCTCGAACAACTGACGCAATGCTGTTTGTGGCTATGGCAAAGAGAGTGACGCGTAGGATTGAACCCTGTGGGACACCATTTTCCAAAGGATGATTTGATGATAAATAAGTACTGAGGCGAACGCGGAAAGAGCGTTGAGACAGGAAGCTCTCCAGGAACAGAGAAAAGCCTCGGAATCCCCACGAGTGCAATGTGCGTAGGATTCCGTACCTCCAGGTTGTGTCATAAACTTTTTCAAGGTCAAGAAAGATGGCCAACAGGTGTTCCCTTCATATAAACGCTGATGAGATGGTAGATGACAATGCAACAAGGTGTTCTAGCGTTGACCGCTGTTTACTAAAGCCACATTGGATATTGGTTAGAAGGTTTCGCGATTCCAGAGACCAAACAAGGCGACGATTGATCATTCTTTCTAACAATTTGCAAACGCAACTTGTCAGAGAAATCTGTCGAAAGTGCGACGGATTAGAACTATCTTTTCCTTCCTTCGGAAGTGGAATAATTATGGCCTCACGCCATAGAGCAGGGACGGTTATGCTAATTCCAAATACAATTAAATAACTTCAGAAGGAATTTTATGCATATCTCTGGAAGATGTTTTAGCATCGCGTTATATATTTGATCAGGACCAGAGGCTGTCGTACAGAAAGGAATGTTATATTCCTCGTCTCTGCAACTATAGAAATCCAAGCAACACTTTTCCACGCGAGTTTTCTGTTGAAGAAACGTTGGGGGAAAACCGGAGGAGTTAGAGACTCTTTCGTAGTGCGATGCAAGTTCCTCAGCGATGACTTTGGGTGAAGTTTCAAGCTGTCCATTTACATTGAAACCAGGAATGGAAAAAGAGGACCATGTAAATAGTATCTTGCGAACTTTTTGCCATACGACTGATGATGGAGTACGGCTGATGAAAGTAAAAGATGAAATGTAAGCCTTCCAGGAGGAGGACTAACTTTCTTGAACAGTTCGTTTTGCTCTGGCTCTGCACCTTTTAAACTAAATGAGATTATCAACAGCGGGATAATTGTTAAGCTGCGCTAAATCTTTCTTTCTAGCGCTGACCGCCTTTGCGCAATTCGAATTCCACCATGGTACAGGGCAATGTCTTGGATTACGTGATGATTTAGGGATGGCAACATCAGCGGTTTTTAAAACCGCGTTGTTGAAATGGGTTGCCATAGTATTCACATTGGCGAAAGGTTCATCGCAAAGATTGATGTTGTGTGTAAATACATCCCAGTCTGCTTTTTTTCAAAATCCACTGAGAGGGGCGTGCAACCGAGGGGCACAAGACGTTGAAATGTATAAGAATCGGGTAGTGGTCACTCCCATACAGATCGTCAAGAACTGTCCAGTCTCAGATTGGGGAAAGAGAGGAGCTGCAGATGGCTAAATCCAGCACCGAGAAAGATAGGAAAGCTGTACAGAAGTGGGTGTAGTGACCCGTATTAAGGAGCTATCTAACAGTTTTTCAATGATATCACCTTTTGGGCAGTTGTGTGAAGAACCCCACATTGAGTTATGGGCATTGAAATCCCCTACGATTAGAAATGGGGAAGGTATCTAGTCCATCAGATCGGCAAGATCTTTCTTCGTGAATGACTGCCCAGGGGGGATATAAATATTACAAACCGTAAATGTAAGGGATGGTAGGCTCGCCCTCATACATACGGTCTGATAGACGCTTGATATAGAGACTTCTTTGGCATAGATTGAAGCGTCTACGAGAACAGCGACTCCACCGTGTGCCCGTAGGCCGTGTCCTAAGTCTGCCCTATAACAGGTGTAGCCACGAGAGAAAAGTGAGTGTTTCGGTAAGAGATGTGTTTCTTGAAGACATACTATTTGAGGAGAACGACGAGATAGTAAGAGCTTTAGGTCATCTGAATGGACATGAAAGCCATTCAGATTCCAGGAAAGAATAGCCATGGTCTGAAGTTTATCTGCTCTTACTTCGTTGTTTGGATTTTTCTCTCTCGATGACTTTGAAGTCAGACCCTGCTGAGGTCTCGTCCCCAGGAGAGTGCCATGATCACTGCTGGAGTGATCACTTGTGGACATAGCAAGTCCGCTATTTCTGCTCCTTGAGCGGCGACGAATAGAGGAAGTAGATCCGACATGGGAGTCTGACTACAAAGCGTCGATTCTTCGGGGCTGAGGGAAGCGAGTTCTCCGCCAAGCAATCTGACTCGTGCGACGGCAGTCCACAAGTAAAACACACTTCGAAGGGTGACTTGCACCGGTCTACTGTGTTACCAAATCTCTGGCACTTAAAGCAGCGCAGAGGATTCGGTACATACTGTCGCACTCGCAGAGTGTAAAAACCGCAGGATATCGATTCCGGTAAAGAAAGCTTGTCAAACGACAGAACCAGTGTGGAGGTGGTGACTAACCTTCCTAGCACCTTCCTCTTAACTCTGTGGACGTTCACCACGCCTTAGGGCTCAAAGAATGCTTTGAGGTCTTCATCTGATTCATGTACAAAGTCTTCGTGGTTTATGACGCCCTTGAACATGTTCAGGACCGGATGTGTTAAGGTCTTGATTTTAAGACCAGCAATTTCTGTTAACTTCAAAATACTCTCGATATGCTTCTCTGTGCGTGCCTCTGACAGAATTTCATCATTCCGCTGACGCACGACAGACTGAAGCTTTTCGATAATATCCTCAATTGCTTTCGCAAGACAAACTGAGCTAATTGACTTAAAAGTCTCTTCTTCTATACATTTCATTAGTAGGAAGCGAGGCTTTGTCGGCCGGTCGCTATCCTTACAAAAGAAACTGTGGAGATCCACAGTTTCGCCGACTAATCTCCTCTTCCTAGAAGAAGTGGGCGAGAGGGGGGAGTAGTTTCCATATGTATGGAGTGAAAATTTCATCCCCATGTTCCTAGAAATCCGATAAATTCTGATGAATGTTCTGTGTAAAACGTGGACATGTGTAAGAGACAGACTATACGCTCTAGAGAAACGAAATTGTCAAAAATCGATGAAAGCAATGCACTTTCCCCTAAAATTATTCTAATGGCTTCAAATCACTAATTACCATTCTGTGAATTTGTTCTAATAAAAGTGAATTCTATGGAGTGTCTGTGGCATGGATATTTATTTTATTTACTAATGAATGAAATTAATCCCATGAATACATTTACATACAATAAATGGTGAGTAAGTGAATATAGACATAAGTACTGGAGACCGCATGTTAGTATCCAGAAAAAAGAATCGTTAAAATTATTTGGAATTTCAAATAAATTTCCTTGAGAGTTATTGCAATTAAATTGCAAAGTATAATTAATATTAATGAATTGCAAAAGCAGAAAAACAATTAAAATTGGTATTTTATCAGTAGATGTGAATATTCTCTCACATGCCTGTGGTAAGTCAGAAGACTTACTTATGTGTCCACTAGAGTTCAATTGCGTTCCGTGAGGCGGACAATACTCGGAACGTTTAATCTACGTTACCGAATCGTCGAAGCTAAATTATAAAACCACTGTGAACAACATTGTTTTCAAGTGCATAATTGAAAAGTGAAATGAAAGCGAAAGAATTCAAAGAACTATGAACTTTGTTTATTGAGCTTACTGTCTGGATTTTCCTTCTGCCTGGATTTTGAAATAATTCGTACACAATAACAATATTGAAAACCAAGTGTTTTTGCATGTGTTCTTCGTGGCGTTTAATTTTTGTAATACATAAATGCGAAAATTTAATGTTACGAAAGTAGAAAAATATGGAAAAATGGAAAGTAGAGAAATATGAATTTAGAATATTACAAAAGAGCCGGGCGCAATGCCGGGCAAAATGAGCTAAAAAATCCAGACCTGGTGTTTTAGAAACCTCTGTAGGGTAAAATATGTATTCAATTCACACTACCAATTTTTCTTTGAATGTTAATGTAATTTTTTGTGTATTAGTTTTACAATGAAAAATAAATAATTTTTTGTTTTATTTGTGATTTGTCTTAACATTTTGGATGTACAGTAATGGTTGTTTTACACTTTTTTTCAAATCCCGGGTAGATCTGCTAGTACTGAAAATGTTTCATATGTATTCTTAGTTTTTATATCTCCCTAGAGCTATTTAGTGGATGAAATAATCTATTAGGCGAGCAATAATTGTATAAATGCATGTTTGTATGTGTGTTTGTTTTTGTCGCTTATGATTTTGATGAGATTCAGGGGTGTTTTGTATGAAAGAGTAACCTATATTGGTCTAATTTCCGAATAGGATCATTTAAGCACTTTTTTCAATGTAAGAAAATACAAATATCGTGGATCCCGAAGAATATAAAACGTTTCCCGTGTCAATGGGATGAAAAAGGAAGCCCTCCTGAAGCAAATTAAAGATAAACGGTCGTATCAGCAATATCTACTGCTGTCTAAATTTGAGGGAATGAAATCTTGAATAATCTCTTTAAGGTCGGTAAGAAAAATGTTGTGGATGGTAGTTATAATGAATAGTCACCATAATAATGTAAGAGTAACATGTAATAAATGGCCTTTTTTGGATGATCAAAATATATATTTAGTTACATATAAAAGTTCGTAATTTATTTATTTATCTAGCTTATATAATGGACTTTAATTGAAGAATCACTTGTGTAATGTTCAGCTGAGATCTTTGTCGCCCAGATTTTATTTGCTTATTATCCACTACAGAAAACAAAAGTGTTATACAAACAAAACAAATGATACCAGGACAGTATTGACTCGGGTTGCTATAAGACAATTAGACTTAACTATTTTTTTACGAAAAAACACAGGAAAGTATCTGTGCTATTTCTGTGCCATAAACTATGCTATTTAATGTTTGTTCTAAGCAAACGATTTATAATTTAACTAATCATTTTACGGCAATGATTAGGTTGCTAAGGTTCATACAGGTAAACAAAAGAGTTCTTAACAAGCAAAGAGTGTACGACCCCGTACATTATCAGTCTTTGTCGGGACGCATAAGCAGAAGGACCTTCTGAGTTTTGGATCGAAGACAGAGACGTTCATGATCTGGTTGTGTCTCCCCACTACATTGCTACCATGAAATAAATTACAAAATGATGCGAGTTCAAAGCACGTAAAGAACATTGCGTATGTGGGTTTTCGTGAGAACCTTTTTCCCTGTGTTACTTGCGCTGCCAATTTGAAAGTGGACTACTACTGTAATGAGCAAATGAATGAGAAAAAGGAAGTGCTGCGAAACAGATAGAATGTACATAAAACCCCAGAAGTTACGACGCATAGTTAATCTGTTCCTCTGGGAATCTAGTTCGCACAAGTTGATAGGCAATCAGCCCTTCTGAAATCACAAGTGAGGTCACATCACATGTAGCTGTGTTCATCACATGTAGCTGTGTTACCTGTAAGTTACCAGAAATTATTATATTTTCAAATATAAACTAATGAATCAAAATTTGTTCTCGTATTGTTGACATCTGAATCGTGAAATATAGCTAAAATCAAACTTACATGCTTATATTATTCTTTGAGGTTAATAGGATTGTAATTTGATCAAAAAACAATGCTCATGTTTCAGATACAAGAGTGCGGGAATATAATAATAACGTCCATGAATTCTACTTGAATTTTTCTCTAGTCAAATGTCACCATTGATCTTCTCATGACATCCAGAACCCTTTTGTGTCAAACTAAATTGTATAATTGTTAATGGTATAAAAAGAGGGTACTAACCGAATTTTCTACCAATAATCTTAAAGAAAATTCTTCAAGCTTTTCAGTGAATACACTTTACCAAATATTGTCGAGTGATTATGATCGTGATGCAAAATAGAGTGCTTCTGTCGAATTCACTAAGTGTATGGGTTTAATAAATGACAAGAAGTATCATTAACATTCGTGTATATTATCTATATTCTATAAAGTGACGTGTCTCTGACTAGTTTGATGACATTGTCTTTTATACAAATGTACAGAGTTGTTATGTTCTGCATGAAATTCTACACACTTGACTTTTAAAACAAGATGACGATTCGAGTCTATCTTATCTTGACAGTTATTATATCTTCCCGCATAACTAATCTTGAAGATAGAATAGAATTAATATGGTCTGGATGAGATTTTGAACCCCTCCCCATGCCTTCTCTTCCTCACCTTCATTTAGAATTATGGCATTTATTCATGAAAACCACTGTGTAGAGTACCGTTAAGTCCAAATTATAATCTCATCTCCAGCACTTACTGGTGGCGCGGGAACGCGGGGATGTGTAAAAATAATTTGAAAGACAAATATGAATTTCGAATTCATAGTTTTTAAGACCGTAATCTGAATATTGACACTCGATGCCGTTTAAGTTCAAGTTCTGCCCTCAGGGGGTAGGGGTGAGACGCCCCTAGCACCCTTATGAGTGGAGGGGTGTCTCTAGGCTAATTATTTTTCTTAATTATTAAATCATTTTCTTCTCCCGAACAACACCGGGATCATTCAATCAGTAACAAAAAATATTAGAACATCGGAAGGAGGTAAAAGGAATAAAGATATAAATTCCTTCATTTCGATAATGTATCATTTGGTTATTAATGAAATAATGCGAGAAATATTTTTTTTGGTACAACTCGAATTAAGACTTGCATGCGTCTGCAAACTCTATACATGGAATAACTATTATGGAAGTAAGCCTTAAAACGAGGTTAACCACTTGTCGTTTTAATACCTGGAATCAAAAACTCAGTTTCTATTTTTTGGGGGTAGGGGTAGGAGGCTAATTCCGTTAACTGTAATGAATATGATAGACAATTAGACACCGTTAAAGAATTTTAAATGAACTTTAATATTTAATTATTGTGACAAACCAGTCTGGGTTTGCCAATCCCATTCTTCTGCTAGTCTCCAGACATCGCTTTCCGAATTATTTAAGTACTGAAAATTTGTTCCGCGCGATGTACTATGAATTCTCAGACGTATCAGTGACAAAATGTATCCGCTTACAATATTAGCAAGGATAGAAATAATAAGTGTTTGCGAATTTTAGGGGATCCATAAGAATTATTTTTGCATCAGAGGAAATTAGCTTTTGTTTACATGAATCTTTACTTATTGAATAATTATCATCCACCAAGTGAAATAGTGTTGAGAATATATAATGCGTTTCTGGTTTAACATGTACACAGTTTTGCGCTAAGTTGCTCACAAGGTTAAAGATTTTATAATGTTCTTAGAAAGTACGACCGCGAGAAAATTACTTTTGGAGTAGAATGAAGGACCATTTAAATTCTAGTAATTTTTAATGATTCCAAAAAGTTGCACTCATGATCTTCTTTTAACCTTCATTATCTTTTAACGATAGAGGACGTGCAATTTATATAGTTACCCGTCAATTGAAAGACTCGTGCGAAAACTAGGGTACAGAAGGCTGCTGATGTTGCAGTGGGATATGAACAGGGAGAAAAATTCACACTTACGTGTTTCTTGAAAAAATTATTTGTTGAAAGATCATATGTGATACTTTCATTTACAGTTACTTAAGTTTTTCTTGGTAAAAAATAGTTTCATTTTCTTGAAGTTTAAGATTAACTTGAGTTTTGCGAAATATCTATTTTTCGGCAATGCATACAAAAGTGCCTTTATAAAATCACACGTTATGCGACGTTTATTGAAAAAACAAACAAATGAGAATAAACTTCGAAACGTACTCATATCAAAAATGAAATCTGGACGTCTTTGTAAATATTTAATTCGATGGAGGAGTTTAAAAAACATAACAAGAATTTAAAAAAAATAAGATGCCAAATAATGGGATTTCTTACTGGAGATGGAAGTAGAACAAACTATCTCCTGGTATTCTCCCCAATGAATTACTTCGTAGTTCGTTGTTACTTGTACTACGTAGTCGTATTTACTAGTACATGGTTGATCGACTAAAAGTGAAATCAATGACCTTATTTTATTCTAACCTGAAACTGTCGGCTTAAATTCCTGGAATCCTGTCGGTTTTCTTAGTGTATTGAGAGAGCACTCGACACCGCATTGAACACCACCTTGCAGAGGTTTGCACCACTTACCCAACACTGTCCCTGCCAGCTGGCATGAAGCCACCAGCCAAAGGGCGAGAGCGCCATAGGACCCCATGGCGTGCGCGGCAGTTGCCTCTGGTACTGTTGTCATCGCTGCGCACTCGCCGCTGTGCACCTCCCACACTCTACCGCCTCCATCGCCACCGCCGCCATCTTGGTCCCCAGCGACCCACGATCATCAGGATCTCCGGTTGAACTGCGTCTGTTTTATTATTAAAATATCGTTGTTATATACCAGATGATTTTTCTCGCTTCACTCGCTCCATAAGTGGTAATAAATAAAGGAGAATAGACGTGTAAAAAAATTCTTATTTTAATAAAAATACCTTTCAATCAATTGAAGGAATTATTGCTATACTGCAAAAAAATATACTCATGTCAAAATGAATATTATTCTAGCTCTTATTGTTCTTGTAAAAGTTCATAGCATTTTGGAAAAGCATGTGGATATCCATTTGCAGGGTCAAAACTAAAAATAGATTACTATTCCATCTAGGCGTTTTTACACAATTTACGGGTACGAGAGGCTACTCGGAGCGATGCATCGAGACATTAAGACGTAATATTTGAAGTTACCGTCAGAGTAGTTTTCTTTATCATTTGATGAAAAATGTGTAAAATAATTTATCAGAATTCCTATCATCATTTGAGAGTGACTTATATTGAGATAAATATTACAGTTTTTGAACAAAATTCAATATTGCGTGCGTCCTGTAGGGTTTGATGGTTGCGCGGAGAAGGGCGTCACCGGGGTCCATCTTCGTCGAGCAACTTTCTTTTGCAGACATAATCTGTTTTTTTTTAAATATTCAGTTATATAAATAATTATGTAACTTAATTTTCATATAGTACACATGACAAATTATTGTTTCTTAGCTTATTTCTTATGTACCAATAATCAAGGATAAACAAAATTTACAGAACATATAGTTTATTGAAATACTAAACGTTTTCCATAAAATTGAATTGATAAGTGTAAACCGACAGTGATGACGCAGATAGTCCGTCTGATTTTGAGAATATTTAATCAATAAATGCTTAACAATTTAGCAAATTAATTAAATAGAATGAATGCTTTTGGTCTTTTCAACGCCTTATTTACGTTTACGGAATAAACCGTTGTTTAATTTATCACGCGTATATTTTCTTGAACAGTTTCCTTCGCATGTATAAAATTTGGTATTATTGTCATCATCTTCGCTGAGTACTTCCAATTTTATCGTTTTGTCTCAAGGTCATTTACTGTATTGGAATAATATTTTTACTCTTTTGCTTCTATCTGTTAAAGAAAGTTAAACCTCCAGATATTGATACCGTTCCAAGATTGGAGTTACTATTTTTAGTATTGGGCGGGTATTCAGGTGTAAAAATCATTCGTGAACTTTGCTTGACAGAGCTCCATTCGATTAAGTAAAATGAAAAGATTTTGAAAATATGTTTATGCTGTTCTACGAGGACTATTTTCATAAACAAATTATCTGAGATTATCAGAGGTTCCAAGATCACTGTAAATTTTGTATGATTTTCAAGCGGTGCTATTGAATGGCTTGCCTGTCTCACTATTTGATATTTAGGGAAGAAGACTCCGTATTTATTTCAGACAGAGAACACACTTAGCACAGTCGTTCTCATAGAAATGTACGCAACTCACATAAACAGAATATGAATTTGAGCTTCAAATTAAGTAACCTATTACCTGTTGATGTCCCCTTTAACTAGATGTACTTTAAAATGAGGTTTACGCATAATGTCTCTCCGCGTTATATACCTCCCGCTATTTACTCTCAATATCGTACCATTATTTCTACCGTATATTTATCTCGTTATACTCCACCTCATGACTGAACTTCTCCAAGCCTGTTGTTAGTCTTATCTATTTGATGCTATGGTTTCTCTACATTACTTACCACGACATTGAACCTGCTCAGAATGATCTCCGATTGCATGGTTGATATTTACTCAAATTCTTAGATATTTTACATCCTAGATTTTTGACAGCTGATGCAAGTGAATACATTTATAATGTTTGTGTGTTTTAACTACTATAAAATTTAGCAGTGAAAAATAATTGAAGGGAGGAAAACATTGGCATTTCGTGTCCTTTTAATTTTTTTTTTCGAGTTGGCGAGAGGAGACATTTACAGGCCCTGAATAAATATAACTCATGATGTAAAAGTTGATAGGTAATGACATGCAGTCGAAAGAGATCTCGCCAACTCAAAAGAAAATAAATGGAAACGAATTGTCAAACCAAAGGTTTCATTCGAATGCATCATTTGCTGACATTTTACCAGAAATAGCAAATTACAGAATGTTTTCTCTTGTACCGTTTTATTTTCACGAAGCGTCGTCCGTTTTAAGACTAGCCCTCGTCCTTATACTCTCCATCTCCGCCAGTCGTCATTCCTGGGGCAGAAATATGAAATAATCACTACTCATTGCGAGTGGTATCCGCGAGGACGCGTGTTCGGTCCATCCACTCTTTAACAGGCGAAACAGTATTTTGATTCCATCCCTTTTTCCCTCGTTAATCTCTCCATGTTCATGGCAAGAATCTCTCTATCCAAGGGAGACATTAGAGAAGTAATGTATGTACATAAAACATGTGTTTATTGTTCATGTTACTTCGTGTTTGGTGACAAAAGCTTCCTCAACACCTGCCCTTTTTGCCTCTCACCTTTCTCGCCCTTATAAACGTCCAAGAAACAACAAACTTCGCCGCCATCACACACTTCCACCTCCGTGACGAGAGTAGTCTTCAGCCTTGGCGTAATGAGAGCGCCGCGGGCCTTGATTGGATAATGGGCGCCGGTTGCGACTTCCTCCTTGGGGCTGCAGCCCGCCGCGCGCTCCGAGGCAATGAGAGCTCTGGGCGATGGCGGGGGTGGCGCAAGAGCGAGAGTGTGATTTGGATGTGACGCATGTTGCACGTCCAAGAAGACATTCAACTCGAGCTAGCGTCATACGAAGGTCCTAGAAGCTTAGGGGTACTAAGTGGTAAACTACAAATCGAGAAAATTAGGTTTCGAATACAATTCTGCATTCACTGATAAAGGAGCACAAGGCGCTTTATTATATAAGGCATCACGATTTATTTAACGTAATTTTACACCCGTCTTAACTTTTGGATATTTATATTGTTTTAATCAAAACCATGCGACTGCACTCCTTGATTTCAGAAAGGTTTTAATGCAATTTGTATCGGTTTCCGCAAATAGTTCATTTTCAAAAATTATGTCACCTGGCTTACTTAAAGTAGGTAAGATATTATTTGTCTTTATGATAATTCATTAAATTAACATTTTCTCCCGTTCCAGTTTTGTGCTCATCCATACCTACTAATATATAAACGCGTAATGCGAAAATGTGTCTCTGTTTGATACTTAATCACGACTAAATCACAGAACCGATCGTGATGAAATTTGGCAAGGAGATAGTTAACTTTTATTTTGTAAGTGTGTGAAGAGAAAGATAAAAAATGAAGTTGAAGATAAGTGTCGATGAAATCAGGGGAAAAATCGGTCGTATTTATTTACGCTGCCTAAATAGATGACAACTAAGAGTGGCAATACGGTTCGCCTCGAAGAGTTCTACAAAAAAGTCCGCGACAGCATATGTCTATCTACTAAGATTAATTTAAATTATCGAAAAACCGTTATGGAAAATAGAAGAGTTGAAATACTTCAATTTAAGAGTATAGTTGAAGGAGGAAAACATAAATCTTTATCAAATTTAATGGGTTCTTTGTTTTATGCATTTAACAAAAAACTTCGTATGAGTAAAATAGTAATTTTGACCTCCCCCCCCGGGAAAGTAGCTATTTTCTTTCTAAATTAGTGAAAGTCAATTATTCCGATTACAAATTAAAATTATATATTATAGTTACACATTATAGTTATGTTACCACAAAAGAAATTGTAGGATATCAGTTTTCCTTTTTCATATTTGAAGTGCAGCGTCGTTTAAAGCTACCAAAACATGTGCGTGCGGAAGATTCTCTTGCAAGTTGTTGCTTCAATTACGACAATCGCTCAACAACCTTTCTGGAACCATGACGATAAAGCCTCGAGGAAGTTACAAAAATTAACGGCGTTGTCCAAGGCCTTCACTCTCGTACAAGCTTTTCAAATATACAGTACCAGCCATATGCTAATATACAGCACTAGTTGCACCATTAATGAATTTATAAGTATTGCATTTTTATTTATTTGGAGGATTAGAACTAATACCTCCCTAATTTGTTCCATAGAAAGGTAGGAGACATCCCGAACTCTGAATGGAAACAGCCAGAACAAACAATGAATGATTACAGGAAAAATTTCTTTCAGTAATAAAAGTGCTCGATATTTTTGCCTTAGCGGTAAGAAGATAATTCATTAACACTCTTTCGTTTAAGCATGACGCACATTCTCATATATCTCTCTAATAAGCATATACTATTCATCATGCAATCCTAATTTCGTCTGTTACAAAGATTACTATTAAAGTACTCGAATTTTCCCATTATTAATGTTACTTCATTATAATTTATTATTTTAATGATATTATTTATCATTAAAATAAAAGTTACTTTATTACAAGTAATTATGTTGTACAATACTGATATTGCCTAACTAATATATTAAAAATTCCTACCGTTGCGAAAATTGTAATAAATAATAAAATATTTCATAAATCATGACTTATATTCTACTACAAGGAATTATCGTCAATTAGTTTGAATGCCCTAGGATCTTCCAGGTACGCTTCCGCCACACAACAGGGTAAAATGGCGGGTTGGGGCAAAAAATTGTTTTCATGTACATTACCTAAAACTGATTTAAAAATCAAAGAATTGAGATGTCGTAACTACGCGCTTTGTTTATCAAGTGATCTGTGTAAAAAGTTTTACATTCTGTGTGGATTTTAAAAATTATTTGTAATTTTGAACATATCTGCATACAGTACTGAGAACTAAGTACTTTTATGTTTTATTCGTAGTAATTAAGTTTTGAAATTAACGAGAGTGAAGAGTTGATATCACTAAATTAGAGAAATATAGAAACTGATACATGTTTTAGGATATTATACAAGTACCCCAGCAACGCCGGGAAAAAAATGGTTAGTATACAATACTAATATATTTTTTTATTGCAGTATTTGTAAATGAGATATGTAGCGTGCAATTAAAGCTTATATACATGGAGCGATAGGAGGTAGGAGGTGGGTGGTAGGTTATTGTTAGTAGGTGGGTCGCTTAGCTGGGTTTACCAACAACTTGGTCCACGTGAAGGGGTTAGTAATAGTTATTGAAACTAGGAGCAGTAGGATGTGGATAGAAGAAGGAGGGGGGATAGTCACATCTTCAAGAACTGGGACATTAATGTGATAAGCTATAATTTTTTTTCTGGCCTCACCGTGAAGAGCAAGAACGCTAACACCTAAGCCCTGGAGGGGCAAATATGTTTATATTGATAACACCTTTTATTTTTTTCGTTTCATGCGTTATTTCATGATGTGGCGGTCTCGTTCTGTGGCGGTCCATCTAACAACAAGATTTGGGCTAAGAAATTGGGAAGGAGATATATGGGGGTGGCGAGGTACGTGAGGTGTGGAAACAACACTGGTGTGGGGTAGATGAGGGAAACCACAACTGCAAATCTCACACAGTTCGGCCTAGCAGGAGATGAAACTTGCGGGTTTCAGTGCTAAGTCGTCACCACACCTGTAGGTTTTACTATCTATCTAAATAGGATAAAATCGAAACGATTTATTGTGAAAATAGTTTTAGAGCTAAAGCGACAGGAAAATGGAATATGAAGATTTGATTAATGAAATGGGCGAGAAATAAAACGTAAGTTTCCCAATAGAATTATTGTATCATTGCTCAAATTGAATTAACTTGCAAATAATTTTCTCCACCAATATATTTACCCCTTACTGACTTCCGTCAGGGAAGTAAATAAGTTCTACTCGCATGTTTCAAACCGATAGTAGATAATTGAGTACTTATCTTATTCGACAATCTTATACCAAGCAGTGTCGACGCGGGTCAGTTCTCCTTTCTTACAATGAAGTTGAATAAAAATTGTAATCCTCTTAATTTTAAACTACAAAATATGCATAAATTTAGTGGCACATGCATTTATCAATCCTTCCGACTTATTTCAGTTTATTTAAGAGAGGGATATTTGAGAGTCTTCTGATACTCGACATGGGAGTTTTTTAAATTTAGTTCTTATAACTGAGCTATAACGACTTCAGGGTTTTGGCGTCATAGGCTGACCTATTGTACACTTACTAGACAAAATTTATTTCTTTATCTTTCTTGAATAGAATTCAGAAAACGTGTTGTTGCAGTTAGTGTTGGTACTTATTTGGACTACTCGGTCCTCCAACAATGTATACTTGCCGATAAAATAAAATAAAATTCATTTACTGCATTTTTATTTGAATTTCTTACTTATATGACACAGGATCTTCAGAGAGCCTCGAAGGCTGCTAGACAAGGCTTGTAATCTCTCTTCTTTTCGATGCAGCAACAGCAACGATAAAACTTCAACTTTAACTTTTTATCAGGAACGAGTTGCATTTCTCGTGTTTGCCCTGATTTTGGATCCCAGAGTTTTTTTCCTCCAACGTCTTCGCCCCACAGAGCTTTGTTGATACTGAGTACCTGCGAAAAGACCAGTACAACGGCAGAATCTATTCTTTCACAACATCGTCATTATTATAAGCTAGTTTGTCCGGGACAAACCGCGTCTTAGTAGATGTAACTACCAACGTTTCGGCCATCGTGCTGTGGCCTTCTTCAGGGTAATGTCAGAGTCGTACAGACCTAAGTCGCTGTCGTGCTCTGCGAGGTCGAACGTGTTACGCGTCGGTTATATAAATTGGGTTGGGCGGCTACGCCATGATTGGCCGGCCGCGGCGGCCAATCAGCGCGGGGCGGAGCGGGACCGGGTGGGGCGGGTGTGGGGTCACTCTGCGCATGGAGACCGGGTGAAGCGGAGCGCTCGGATGGAGTTAGTGCCCAACTCCAGGCGCTACTTAAGATCAAGCCATTGTCAACATTAAGATTGTTAGGTGTTCTGGCAATCTCTATGGCTTCTTTGATCCGTCTGGGCCACCAACGATCCTCCTTAGTAATTATCCGAGTTTCATCAAAGTTAAAGTCATGCCCCCCTCTATCGCATGGAGGGCTATGTCTGACTTGGTTGTCCTTCCATATTTGAAATGTCTAATGTGTTCTCTCATTCTCTCTTCCACAGTTCGTCCGGTTTCCCCTATGTTTTCGCGACCGCATTTACAAGGTATGGAGTAAATGCCGGCCGACGCCAGGGGGGGGGGGTAGCTTGTCTTTAGCTTTAACAAGAGATTTGCCTAACGTTTCAAGGGTGCTGTAGACAGGTCTTATGTCATCTCTCTTGAGAATTTTACCTACCTTGTCAGTTGAGAATTTGTGGAAGGAGTAACTACCGAAACGTTGGTAGTTACATCTACTAAGACGCGGTTTGTCCCGGACAAACAAGCTTATATTGACTCCGGCCGCGGAAGCCTACGTTTATATCGTCATTATTATTAATCATGTGGGTAAATTCAGCGTTTATTCTGGGAGGAGGTAACTGGTACTGACTCGACACTGCCTAAATAAAGAATAGTGAATTCGCGAGCTATAGTTTTACTTAGGGAGGTTCTATGGAAACGTCGGAAAATAGGTATTAAAATATTTCTCAGCTTGATAAATTAAATGAACTGGATTTATTTTCCGATAGTAATCGGCTAAGGGTCCTATCGAACTGAACTCTGGCAAGTGCATTAGACAATACGTACGTTACCTACCCACTTGAGCTGTGAAGTCCAATCCTAATGACGAGTGCCATAATTGTGGGCATTAGGTTAGATACAGGGACGCAGGTAAAACAATTCAATGTATAATTTTAGAAAATATAATTCAAATATGATACTTGGATTTATTTTGTAATTGTACTGCCGACTCTATTGTTGCGTAGAATCCCGTGTGCATAAGTTTGCAGTGGGAGGCCTGTTATGGGACAATTAGACTTAGACTATAGTACTGTATAATTAAGGTTAATTGAAAGGAGTGTGCATGTTTAAATGAAGGATTGGGTACAAATGGAAA
The DNA here is from genome assembly GCA_002313205.1 of Laupala kohalensis. Lineage (NCBI taxonomy): Eukaryota > Metazoa > Arthropoda > Insecta > Orthoptera > Trigonidiidae > Laupala > Laupala kohalensis. The sequence goes on along the minus strand of NNCF01126870.1, from coordinate 16,766 downwards.
TTGACCGTTAAAAAGGAATCTTTAAGTAAGCTGCAAATCGTAAAACCTGGAGCACAATAGCTTGACGGGCGTTATGCAGCTCGCTGATCGGCAATTGGACACGGGACAGCTGTAAGCAAAACTGTCCGTATGGTTTTTCAGGTTCTTAAAACTTCTGTCTAAGTAGTTGTATGTTGAGTCATATCGCGAAAAGAACAAAAGCAAAAAACAACAACAACAACAAAACACACACACACCAAAACAAAATATGCTTCCCGAATACTAGGCATTTGCACGTTGTGATCGTGGGAGTGACGCGAGAGTGTCTGAGTAACTTAGGTCAACGCACCTAATATTCACACTAATTTAAAAGTCAAATATAATTTTTTCAGATATTTCACGACTTAAACATACAAAATCCAAGTTGATATCTCTATTATAGTGTAATTAATACAAGAAAGGTATTGCAGCCGTCAGGGAAAATGCGCCACCGTGGGTCTCACTGCTTCCACACAATCAGAAACTGTCGATGTCTTTTACGAACGGAGTTGACAGATTTCTCTGTCTCAACGAGAATTCAGTGCAAACCAATACTGTTGTGTTGTGCACAAGACGCGTGGTCTACCATAGGTTCAGGTGAAAAGTATTCCATACTTCAGCCAAAGAATCCGTTTCTGTAACTATTTAGCTGTGGTTCGAGAGTTAGAGAATTTGAAAAACCATTCAACCAGAGGTAGCAAATAAACGAATTGTATTGCCAAACACTTGAAGAAATTTATTCAAAATCAAAAGGATTTTATTTCAATAAATATTTACATTATTTGGCGGGACTTAATGACTTCAGAAGTCTTTAAACACTCCATGGGCTGTGCAATACCTGAATTCAGAAATATTGTAGGATTACGTATGCTACTTGCAAAAATTACTTGTACTACTTCATTTTCGGTTGACGCAAATAAAGTGAATAGGTGCATTAAATCGAGATTATAAACTTATGTGGATTATTGTTGTTAAATCTATTTCACCGTTCTTTTTTGAACTACTCAGGTACAGTAAAGTCGCTCCGGTAGCCTATTCAATCAGTCATCAGCCTTGTTCATACACGAATTATATTGCAAACAAAAACGCTCGTATTCTTAAGATTTGAAGCCGTCTCGTGCTACCGTACATAAAGACGATCTTGATAAAACAGATTCCACAGTTAAAAGTCCGGTTAAGAAAAAAATTTAATGTCTATAGGTACTAAAATCCGTCCAACCATGTACCTAGTATTTCGGCTACGTTGATCAAATGATCTATGTCAGTGAAGGCTTAGCTGGCAGTCAAATGACATCAAAATATTCATTATTTATTCTCAAAATATACCTCATCGTCTTGTTGCAGATGAAAATTTCATACTTCGTTTACACTACTGTTAAGTTAAACATTGAAATGATTCAACATCCTGAGAGAAGCAACCATGAAAATTCTATTGTCAAGCAAACGCGTCAGGCTGGGTCTCGAATCATCAACAAAAAATGCACTAAAGACTGTACAGAAGGCAGTTCATACTTACCTTTCATAAATAAATTTATTTGACAAAATAAAAAAAAATAATACTGACAAAAAAAGAAGAAATGTTACGGACTGGATGCACATTCAATTACCACATACACGAAAAAAACATTTACCTTGGTCAGAATAAGTTACTTTCTTTGAAGATTCCTGTCACTGAGTCCCCTTTTACACGAAGAAAGGGTCGAGTGTAATTTCTCCGAGCCACACTCTTGTCCAAGGACGTACGTGAGCTTCGAAGACTTGTTCAACCTGTTGGGCAAACAATCAAATTACATAACACGTTTAACAATTAATGGCAAATATTGTTATCACATACTAAATCATTTAATCTATTTTGTCCCAGTAAGTGTGTATACTGCTAAGGAGTTCCCAAAAACTGCGCAAAATTCGTAACAATTTAAAAAATTAATGAGGACCATTTTAAGCCCTTAGTCATATCATTACTTGCTTTGTCCCAGTACATCTGCAAAGGAGAGTATGCTATTTTTTACTCACTCTGTAGTTTAGTAATATTTTCTTGGTGTACCTTAGTTGTGAACTAATGTGGTTCTCACATTTTAGTAACATTCCTTGAAACTTGGAAGTAACTATTGTTATTATTCTTAAGTCCTTTTCAGTATAATTTTTTTTAAAGTTATGTAAACGATCACAGTGAAATTCCGCTTTGTCAATGACAACCTTGGTGACATGCTAAACATGTTATGCATAAATCATGCGCGGTGTCTGTGCTATGCTAGATGTAGAACACATTTAGACGTAACAAGCCTTCCTGAGCTAAACAAATAAATCGCTTCGGAGGAAAGTACTTAGCCCCACAATAAGAATATTTAAAACCTATGATGTAAACATCCCAAAGTAAATATAAAACGCACCGAGCAATTATCTCCAACACAAATAAATAATTTGTCGAATGAAACATATATTAGGATATCGAGAAAAATGCTTAATTTTTCAAACAGAAAAAGTTCTCAGAAAAGGAACGATTTTCATAAAAAAATAAGTGGAACGTGATAGGTTTAGGTAGTAAAACAGAATTATAAAATTAAAACAAAGAAATTACTCTCCAAAATGCAACCATTAAAATGATTCGATCAATAGATCGATTTTCCTATAACAATACCGAAAAAAAATCCGTATGCTTCATCCTTTTCCGTTGACATTCATTCCATTTTTCAAAAACAAAGAAAACAATTTTTTTTTTAAATTGAAAACTTATTTTCAACATAGAAAAAAACCTCGAAAACATGGACTCGAATCACCAAAATTAAAAAAAAAATTCGCCACAAAAAAATAAAACTATTCAAACATTTTAAAAAATTGCTATTTCAAATTTCCGTTAAACAAAAAAATAAACAAAGAAAATAATAATGAATAAGAAAATATGTATATCCAAACAAACTGAAAATGCAATACGAGATCTGACTGGCCACGATCTGAATAAACAATTCACCACTCCACCGAGATTGCGCAACACACACAATTTTTTTTGTGAGGCTTTACGGCTCGCCAACAACGAGGTCATTAGAGCCCTAAAATTTTGTACAGGAAGGGAAAATGCAGTTACGCACTAAGGACAGCCAACATGACTCTCCCCGCTTGTGGGACTCGCCGAATGACTCAACCATACCCACTAAACACCCTCCTGAGTTACAATATAACAAAACATTTTCTTAAAAAACCAGGGAAAAGAGACAAGAAAATTCCTAAAAACATTATAAAATTTGAAAACAAAGAAGAAAGTAAATATCAAAAAATAGATCCAAAAATCTCGGTCCCGTCTCCCATTTTCATTCAACATAACATAATAAATCAGTTACCTGGTTGTGAGGATCACCGAAATCTAAAAGATTTCAATGTGTTTGTGAACCAGAATAGGAAAATACTAACCAAAACAAAGTACTTCGTAAGGGAGTCGCCTCATATGAGGAGCGTAGTCTCTACGAGACCACCTCAGGGGTCTTTTTGTCTCCAAAGTTGAATGAGGATTGAAGACGGGCTCGGGAGGTGAACGGGATGGCGCAGTCGGTAAGCGAAAGAGCGCGCTAAGCTCAAGGTCCCGAATTCGAATCTCGGTCCCGTCTCCTATTTTCATTCAACATAACATAATTAATAAAAAGTATTTTTATTTACAGTCATGTTATCAGATTTGTTGCAACTCGTTATAGGTGGGTTGAAAATTAATCGACAAGTAGTTATTTTGATTGCATAGGTAGTTACAGTATTCTGACACAGCGTTTCAGAAAGTAGCTGAAAGGTCGTATGCAAAGTTGGAATTACTATAGAAAAAAAATTAAGCGCAAGAGAAAATAGAAGAATTGTTTTCAGAATTTTCGTGAAGAAATATGGAACGACCTACGTGTTTGTCGTCACTTTGCGAAAATCGGTATAAAGATGAAGTTGTGGCGGCCTCGCTACGAGGAAGCGCTCGGTCACGCCGGCCAGTCGAGAGCGCCCCCCACTATCCCCTGCCTTTCACTTAACGGGACCAGGGGGATGGCTTTGTTCGCCTGCCTGGAACACGGTGCCGCCAGTTGAGTTGTTTCCGAGGAGGCATGCTGGACGCATCGACGTGTACTCTTATCGAATAAAGTAATTGTACAACGCACCAAGTGTATTATTTCGGGGGTAAATAGGGTACCTCTAGGCACAGTGTGCCGATCCCTATAATTGGTGACCCCGTTCAGTGACGTGCAGTGTGTTCCTCGTTCGTCCGCGATACCACCGCGCCCGCGATCAGCCGCGTACGCGTACTACGCCGCGCCACGTCTCATCGCTCGCTTCCGCGTGACCGCCCCCTGACTAGCGCACGACATCATGGAAGCACTGCAGACTCAGATCGAACAGCTGCAGCAACAGAACGCTGACCTCCTGCTCCTCATGCAGC
>NNCF01126869.1:1109414-1184645 GCA_002313205.1 Laupala kohalensis | reverse complement strand
GTCGGCACAAATCTGTTGTGTTCCGTGGCATCTGCCAGAGGGTTTTTCCGCTGTATATTCAGTTCAACCACGACGCCGCGGAACAGATTCTATTTTTGTATTATATATGCTACTCGGTGGTATGTAAAATATAAATCAAAGTCTAAAAATGCTTATTTCATATCTATTTGGGAATATTATATTTTTTTAAGAGGACCTCAGTTGTTCCACTTCTTGAAGTTCAAGGTCTCTCTTCTTTCATTACGTCAAATGATTTTCGATACTGTATGATCCAGCGAATTTTAATTACGCAGAAGATATTTTTGTCTCCAATATGTATTTTTCTCCACAAAGCATTTGTAGTACGGAAAACCATTTTCTAATTAAGTGAGTACGAAATGTGTGTAAATTTATATTTCTATAACTTATCTGTTTCTCTTCATTTTTATGCGCAAATTAGTAACTTCTTTTAGAGATGTTTCTGAGAGTGTTTATATTTATGACCCTGATCAGAAACGACGCTTCTGCTACTTTCCCACGTCCTATATTTTCAAATGTATAATCAAATGGACTTGTCACTTCAGTCATATTCACATATTTCATCACCTTCATTTACATTTATTTGGATTTATCATAACAGCCCTGCAATAGAAAAATTGTTCTCAAAGTAATAAGTGTGTTTTTACGGATTTAAAGCTGCTGAATACAGAAAAAAAACCATTTAAATATTCCGTCACGTAGGGTTTTCTCGCAAATGTTTTATCTTAATTTGGAGTAATTACTAAATAAGCAAACAAGTTCACGTTATTAGTCCTAATATTTAGATTAAAAAAATTAAAAGTTTATATTTTCTCTGTATTAGCGACTGAGAGATAGTAATTTGAAACATCTGTAGTGGTTTAATGAGTTGAATATTTCATGTGATAGTGTAGTCTGGCCCGGTTCAATCTAAAAAACTTCCGTGTAGTGAATCCGGTTCAAACTTTTTTCATCAAGGCTGCCTGAAAGTAAATAGTTCTAAGTTTGCGTCCTTGTGCCTCACAACGTATATATTAAAAAACTGAAAAAAATGTTCATTATAGTAATGTAATGTAAGATGTACGTTTTTTATTATATCATTTTCATGATTCGATTTAATTCCATTCAATTCAAGTCAGTCAATTCAGTCAGTGATTCGATTCAGTCTTATGGCATTATTAATTAGTGTTAAACTGTCTCGTCAAAAAGTACTCGGTGTTCAGTAGTATCCATACTGTGGCGTCCGATACCTTATGAGTACTTGTCATCGATACCGTTTACTTCTGGACTTATCTTTGTTGATTCTTCCGTAAGTGTAAGGTGGAATAATTACTTGATATACTTCTTTAATTTTTCTCTCTCCTGCAACATTTCTACCTGGTTCTATGTTTTCGCTGCCACCACCTCAAACTACTTTGAGGGGGGAAAATCGGATTTTAAGAATAAATTCTCTTTACTTGAAAAATAAACAAAGTAACTATTTACAAAACATGTACAACTGTTCAGACATTAGTTAAGAGTAACTATCTCAAAGTCAGCGGAAGACACACTTCCTCGGATACGACGTGTCTCTACCTCACTCTTACATCACTTGTCGCAGCCGTCCGAATGGGGCGCACCGCAGATTTTTTCTGTTCGACCCCAAGAATAGTTCATTCTCTGTGCCTTCGCTGGGCACTGCCTGGTTCAGTACCGTTAGCTTCGATCACCACGTGCAGTGAGTGCTTGACGTTACACTTCCCTTGTAGTCTCTTATTTTTCCTACATTCTTTTATATCCTAGTCCGGGTTTTTCTCCTTTTTTCCTTCTGGTAGAGGCGGATTTATCATACAGGTTATCTAGGCTTTGTCTAGGAGCGGGTCTATTGTAACAATAAATCGTGAATTTAGTGTTATTTCAATTCTTATGATTTTTAAACACTATACTCAGAATAATCTATAGTTCGATAATAACTTGTACATGTAATTTTTTGCTTAAAATTACAAACATATTGACATTCTATTAGTATTATAACTCGCAGCCAACTTTTTATCTTATCTAGGAATTTTTGCTGAAATTTTTGAATCCGCCTCTGCCTTAGGGCCCTTGATCGGAATTGATGGGATGGTCCCTTGCTTGCTTCCGGAGAGTAAATTAGTTTTTTTTCCTCCACGTGGTCATACGCAGTTTGTACTGTTTTTTGACAATAAATTTATTTATTTATTTATCCCGTCATTTGATTTACTGTCTTTTATTCATTGTATTTCCGACACCATCATTACTTCTATTCCAGCATATTCCAATTTCGTAAAAACGACACTTGATGTAAACCTGATGTCGAGGCGACGTGATGATGAAGATTTTTCGACATCCAGACGAAGAAAATTTCCGACCTCTCATCGTCGAACAGATGTTTTGAGCAATATTTTCTGTTTTTGTACGTTAATGTTGCCCAATACCTAATTATTATTTTAAATAACTTAATTTTCAGTTGTATTAATCTAATAAGAAGAAATTTCAAGTATATTCAAAATAAAGAAATGTTTGGGTTCATTTGAACACTATTTCTTTTTACTTTAAAAACTCTTTAAATAATTTTAGAGAGGATTATTTCACGTGTTCTATGGTACCAGTAGCATAATAGCGCAACAAGAGAGTATAGAAAATTAATCTACATCCCATTGCATTAGTAGCACAGTGGTAGTGTCCTTCCTCACCTTAAGGAACAAAGTATCAAATCACCGCAATGCCGGATGTGTGAAGACGGAAGTTGAAATAGAACGTCCGAAACTTTCCGTGAGCTATATGCCTATTGAATATGGTTAACAAGACGATGGATATTATCAAAAAAAGATGCAATAAAAATGATACTTCAACATTGTCAAGAAAGTCGTGGGAAGAAAACAGACAAGTTGACGTCTAAAAGAATTCGTCTAACGACGCCGAGAAAGCAATTTCTTGCGAGGGCTGGTGACTTGTCTGTCCTTTTCTTTACCATATGTTTAATATAACATGCACCCTTCTCTTGTATATTAGCTACTTAGCAGTGAGAGCGAATGCTGTAAGCTGTGGTACAGAGGCACGAAAATATCTGTTCTGGGTTTGCCGTATGTTACCTGGGTAAATGTATACGTTGTCCTTCCGCCTGGCAGCCAACACATTAGTTGTACCAGCTTAGGTTTCTTTCCGTGTTGTCATCACGTCGTGTCCTCGCGAATATTCGAACAAAATCTACATCTCGATTCAATTTACTTGTTGATAAAAATAAACCAAGTGAATCGCGATGAGTGTTGAGAGAAAATCTTTTAGACAAAAGGTGTGGAGAAACAAATATTTCACGAAAGATATTTATGAACATATTAATTGTTCATAGTTGCCCTCAGAGCCAACATTATTACGGAGAAATTTTCTAAAAAAACACATAAAAACACTATTTTACAGGTTGTTTAAATTGCGTGTAATAGGAGGGAGAGAAAAATTTCTCAAAACCTGCTTCTTGCTTTATTTCTCCTTCTTGACCCTCTACGAAATTCAGATTTTAATCCGTCATACATTTTGGAGTGACTTTGCTTAGGTTACGTACGCTTTTTCCGTGAAATCCCTATGTTGACAGAATTCGCAGTCTCAAAGGAAGGCGTGTAGTTGGAAATAAAATGGAATAATTTCATTCAATCTGTTGTTGGAAAACGTATTATTTTTCTGAAAAATATTCACTAAGAAAACATTATTGATGCGAGTGCCGTAGGTTTGTTGTGAGATCCAAATTTAAAGGAGAGAAAAAAAATTCCTCTCCAAATTTTTGGATATGACACCCCAACGTCTAGTTCGGATTCTATAAAGTACGATATATCATCTAAAGGTTGAGATGTTACATCCGAAAGTTTGGAGAAATTCCTTCCTTCCCTTGAATTTGTACCTCACATACAAAATTCCTCTCTCAGTGTATTATTCATAGTATACAAGGATCTAGAGAATTCATTTTAAATCGAAAAAAAAAAAAAAAATTCGTACAAAACGTTAAAAATCTTCAACTACATTCCTTCCACATCCACGCATCGCTGCCACAGTTTTGCCCAGTCAGCAAAGACTTACTAGAAGGCGTCATTGGGTATCTCCTGTAACGTCATGCACTGCACGTGGTGGCTGAAGCTAACTGTACTAAAACAGGCAGAGCCCAGTGAATGGGCAGTGAATGAACTATTCTTGAGGTCGGAGAACCGGGAAACTTTAAATAGGGAGTTCCTGGTCGAGCGACGGCTTCTCGCATTTTTTCTAGACAAATGTCGATGTGGTATGAATAGTTCCCCAGCTCCATAACATCTTCCTTCCAATTCCCTCATCCGGTTAGGTGAAAGAACAGGCTTCGTTGCTTAAACTTCGCAATAAGACATTGAAAAATAAACAGTACATGCAGATTCACGGAGGGGAGATCTCAATTTTCATGGCCTTAATACGAAGGAGGTGTTTTGGTCAAGATCACCTATCCCAGAATACGTTGGGGTTGCTCATTGACAATCAGTTCGAGTGGCTCTGGGAGTCTGTCTCCGTATTGAGGGTACTCATTCAAACAAAATAGCACGCAACAGTAGGTTCCCTCTGGTACGAACCCCGCTAGTTCAGCCATAAGATGACTCAACCGAACGCAAAGGCAAAAATTTTGTCAGTCCATAGGACGTTCCAGAGACAGGTCGATCGTGGTTTAGTTCATCTAACTTGCAATAACAGTTCACAGATAATAAGTTCAGTTGACGGATGATGTTATGCAGCTTCAATAGTTCGACTGACCGAGCTATGCTGGGAAGAAACTATGTAACCTTACTCTTTCAGTTTCTTTCTATGGAGCCCCTGACATTCATTGGTATTTTCCATTTTTTAATTTGGAGATATAATACTTCAAACGTCACTGCGTATTCTTTCGAGTAAATTTCCTTTCGTAGTGGAACTGGACCTCTAGAAGTAAACTGTAATATGAGTACTTTGTTTTCCCCAATTGAAAACCATGCTGGAAATCAAATTACGAAAGAGACCAGTAGTTGAAAGTGGAATAACTTTGCTCATGAAAGTTTTTCTAACTTTTTTCCCATTTTTATTATTTATTCAAGGTATCTTGTATCTCTCTTTATATCACGGTCACGCAATATTTCATTGTTAGAATAAACATAACTCTTCGTTGTTTCAAGGCCACTAAAGTATTCTCATTGATTTTGATCATTTTGTGAAAAGATACAATTTTTTAATGTTTAGGGGTGAGTTTTACCCCTTTGCGGTCACCCTCTAGCGAGAGTTTTTTAATTTTGATATTCTACATGCCGAAAAATTTCCCTTCGCAATATTTTAGTTTTTCTTATCAAAGTTCCAGGTAAAGTCAATTTTTTGGCTCTTACGACTGAAGTAACCTTCCAAATGAATCAAACTGCAAAAAAGGTTACCTAAACAAAGATTCTTTCTTTTCTATTTTGTTCAAATATTAGACAATAGGTATCACGAAACAACATTTTATAAAGTACTAGTAATGAACCTGGTTTTTCTTAGGAGAATGAATTGACTGTACAGTTAATGGACGATACCGTCAACAAATAGTCTAGCAACTGTACTTAAGGGTGCTAGGGACTTACGAGGGCAGAACTTGTACTTCAACGGCAAATCTTATTATTCATCAGCCCAAAAATAACTATGGATACAACAGTAATAACGATTATTCTTACGTATCATTCCCTTCTCATGCTACCAATTGCGGTGCTGCCCTCATGAAGACTGAGTTTTGAATTAAATGAAATTCTAAATAATATCTTTTCTTCCTATTTCAAGAGCCAAAAGTGCACAATTTTATTGGTATTCTAAAATTCTGAATTAACGATGCCCTTTAGAAGTTACACTTCACTCAAGCGCCGTAGTTTTATGCGTAGAAACTGTGGCCCTGTGTTCTGATAAACGGACACCTGAATCCTCGCCACCAAAAAGGTGATTCCAAATCTCAGGAGATGAAAGTATTAATGTACAAATATTCGTACTTTTAAGTTCCTGCTGTATGCTGGATGTGATGAGTGAAGAGGAAGATTCTAACATATAAAAGAAAAAAATCTCATGAAAGAACTCTGCGAAACCTTGATGGTGTGGGATCAGTAGGTTCGTCTACGAGTCGACGAATGGCACGTTTCAACATAGATGCGAGAGAACATTAATTGGTGTTGCGGGCTAGAGAACATTAATTGGTGCTTGTAATTACTTAAAACCTATGTTAATTTCATAACTCCTTATCCCAATTGTTCTAGTAATAGTTTCAAAATATAAGACGACCGCACGAACACAAACACTTGATATATTTATTTCTCATTGCGAGATAGAGGTGGTGAAGCCACATCCGTTCCATTTGCGCGCTGAAGGGCGTGGAAATATTCTTTTTATGTTTAAGTCTAAGTAATTATAAGACATTAACGAAGTACTTGAGGTAAACTTTTCTCTCTGTAAATATTAATTCTAAAATGCAAAATGTAATACAATAACGTAAATTTAAAAACTTTAAAGTGGGTCCCACTTTTACTCGCTAATATGGTATTCTGCTTCCGCTTGACGACCCTAACAGCATTCACTTAAGTCCTGCCGTCACTTCTGTTTGCACTAGGTAGCTCGGATGTACTTGTATGCAACAATAACAAACGTAGGCCCAGTTTCACCAAGTTTTCTGTTCAGTTAATCATAATGCGCGTTCCACCAAAAACTCAGGAGAAAATCGTGGTACCTTTATAATGACACTCGTGGTTTATAATGACACCGGTGATGTATTGGAAGCATCTTCACTTCCTTGTTCCTGCTGAGCGGTAGAGCGTACGCCAAACTTGGTAAGGTTTTCAGCAGGAGTTTCCCTCACCAAACTCCAGACAAATGTCGGTTCGGTACCATAAGTTCTCCGTCAACCCAACATCTCTCCTTCCCAATTCCCTTGCCCAAGTCCAATAGTTCGGTAGAAGAGCAGGTTTCCTGGTCTTGAACCTCGCCAAAAGGCATAAAATAAATAAATAAATAAATAAATTTACCTGCTCTAATAGCGATTTTCATCAGTACTACCCCAAATTTCGTCTTGTATTTTAAAATTAAAATGTTTTAAATGGTTCGACGGAAGAGCAGACATTAAGGTCCGAGTCTCGCCAGAATAAAGTCACTTTTTATTATTATTATTATTATTATTATTATTATTATTATTATTATTATTATTATTACTATTACTGCAGGTAATATGGCGTCCATTTAGCTTGTTTAATCACGGTTCGATTTATAGGTTATGTTCAGTGGCCCGAGAGAGACCCACTGATGCCTTTGGTACTCGTTGGTGGCGCTGGTGAGAAACAAGATGCGTTTTTCACCCGTCTTTACCTTCAAGTTACCCACAATGCACTGCAAAACTACCACAAAGCAAAAATTCTTCAGAAACATCGATTAACATAATCGATGATTAGTTTTGCATGATGAAACTCATACAATGTAAACGTGATTAAATTTATCCAATCACGATGAAGAGAATCGTGAATATTCTCCATTTGGAGAAACTGGATGTTAGCATAATGAAAATATCGTGCACTCAATTTAAAACTTTCAAATGATTGAGTATTACATGTCAAGACTCATTACTAAGTATTCCCCCCAGGGGACTTACACCTAGTAAGTACGTGTTTGGCAAACACTGGGCTCCGAGCTGATTCTGGCATTACTTCCACTTACTTGTGTAAGGCTCCTTCCTTTCCCTTTCCTGACCTTCCTTGGTCACCTCTTGTTCTTTTCGATCCCGACGCTAGTAGATCGCGTGGGCTAGGGTATCTGTCATTTTCCTCGTTGTAATGTTTTGATGTAATGATATATGTTTTGAGATATGTTTTGATGTTGTAATTCAGGAGGGTTTTTAGTGGGTATGGTTGAGTCATTCGGCGAGTACCACACGCGGGGAAAGTCATGTTGGCTCTCCTTAGTGCGTAACTGCATTTTCCCTACCTGTACAGAATTTTAGGGCTCTAATGACCTCGATGTCGACGAGCCGTAAAGCCAAAAAAAACAACAACTAATTATTACATCACTTTTGATTGATTCGTGAAAATAGTGTGTGAAAATTTAGTGCCCTTTATTACCAAACATGTGGTCTCGATTCTAAGACACTTTTCGCTATGAAACAAGTTAATGAAAGTACGATCCTTATAAAGTTATCAACTAAGTAACAATTACATCTCGCCCGTGGGTTAATCACAACGACCGCTCGAGAACACGGAAGCTAACAATTTCTGGATATTCAGTTGCAGCGTACTCTGGAAGCAAGTGGTATTACTATTCTCACACACTATGAGAGCTACCAACGTATGAACAATTATGAAACATCATGAAGTAATATCAGTTTAGCGATCCCATGACTCGCTTACAATTTAACTCTTTATTTTGTATTAATGTGTATTAGCTTATAAGTTAGGTTTAATGTTCGCATACATGAGTTTAAGTTTGTAAGTTACGATGAGTGATTTGTAGTCTATTTGATAATTCGTAATATATGATGGTGTTTTCCTTATCGTCTACTGGAAATAAGGCAACTAGTATCTGTTCCGTGTCGATTTTAGCTTCCATTGACTTTGTGACCGATGGTAGTGGAAATACAAGATCTTCGTAGTTACAGTTCCTCGTCACCCATTTATATTCGGATTGGGTTACAGGTACTCAGCGCAATTCTTCTGACCGAAATCAGAAGATAAAAGGCCCTACAAAAGGTGATAGGTATTGAGAGCTGCAATGACGAGGAACTGTAATTACAAGTGATGACGTAAGAAACTTCCAATCCCTGTTCGGATTTTTCTCCATTTTTCTATTCGATACATTGATGGACTGGTTCGACCGTTTGATTCTTGAGAGAAAATGAGCATATTGTCCTTCATCTGATCGTATGCAGTTTTAAATGGCACAAGTTGATTGGTCACAACTTGTTAAATATTTTTAATTCCACTAGTACATTTTAATATAAAATTCAGTTTTAGTGAAGAATTTTACAGTCGAATAACTTTTCTCGTACTTAGTTACTTGCCTTGTTAATTAGTAATAATAGTAATAATAATAATAATAATAATAATAAATGTCAAAAACAGTACAAACTGCGTATGACCACGTGGAGGACAATAAACTAATTTACTCTCCGGAAGCAAGCAAGAGACCATCCCATCAATTCCGATCAAGGGCCCTAAGGCAGAGACGAATTCAAATATTTAAGCAAAAATTCCTAGATAAGATAAAAAGTTAGCTGCGAGTTATAATACTCAAGAATGTCAATATGTTTGTAGTTTAACGCAAAAATTTACATGTACAAATTATTATCGAACTATAGATTATTCTGAGTATAGTGTTTAAGAATTGAAATAACACTAAATTCACGATTTATTATTACAATTTATCGCTTTATTTAGAAATATATTACGTATTTCACAGATGGTCTGTTGAATGGTAATTAATGAACAGATATGCCAATTCTGGTGTTACATCGTTATCCATCCTTCTCGTTATTCGTACATCATCCACCTTGTAGAGGTGGAAAAGAGAGCCTTGTACATCATCCACGTTGTAGAGGTGGCATCTGGTATCTTCAGCTAGTGAGAGAGTCGTTTTATTATCCTCCATACGTATCCTGAAATGAACGGTAGGAAGTACATGAATAATAAGAATAATATTAACTATTTCACTGTTATTGACAGTTCTTTCGAAATAAAAGGAAGTCTGCCTTTTCAATTTCAATATTTGAGCATAAACTCTCTCTTGATTCTTTTCATGCAAGCGCAGAATTGGTCATCCATAATTACTTTTGATCTTTTCTTTCCTGCAAATCTATAAATCAAGAGTTCTTGCTTTACGAAAACCAGATCGAGTGGTTTCTACTTCAGGGCATTGAGTCTGTTATATCAGTGGTTAGCATCCTAAGTCTGGACCAGACCATGATTTTTTTTCCGAAAAATAAGCAATTTTTCGAGGAAAAACTTCTCCATAATATGACAATTTGTTTAGTATGTTTGCAACCAACAATCATTCTCATTCTATCATCTCGTGATATCCAAGGATTGTATATGGCCCGAATTCTTTCCTGAGATCAAGCTATGGGATTATTCCAAGGCACGTTTTTGCTATTATATCCAGTATAATTACAGAGCTTCCCTACTAAAAACTAAGGATCCCTTATTTTGGAGACCCATTTGATCTTGTTTTCTCTCTTTATATTCTATTCTGACTTAAAATACTGACATGACATCAATATACGAACAAAATTTGACTAGTAAAAGTTTTGCAAAATGCACTGATAGATAACCACATTTCTTTTGTCGGGACTCTTATCTTATCTTCACGGGTGTTCTCTCACGTTTTGTTGTTGTTGCTGAATTTGTCATTTGATGCCATCGGAGTGGTGAGTATTAGTTTCCAACCGACAATTGTAACACTTAAAAAACGCGGCTTCTGGCGTATTTACTCTCTCACATTTTGTTTATTGACTCTACCGTTGAATTCACAATTCTTAGCAAACTGCTCCTCACTGTACTTGGCACACCGAGATGGTTAAATACGCTTGAATCATTGATGACATCGATTCGTAACCTTGCAGGAAGCCGCTCCAAAAGGTATCATGATATCTTGCCTTCAGTAGGTCGTCCTAAGATTCTGCTTGATGAAAACAAAAATTTTGCTGATTAAGTAGAAAAAAAACTACTGATTTTGAATTATACAGCGTATCATACAATTGTTGAACAATAAAAAATCTCGTTTCTCTCCCAGTTATTGAAACTACTGATTTAATCTAATATTTTAAGGAAAACCAAAGTTTCTTCCTAGGTAGGTAAATAGTACGTGGAGGTTGAAATATGATTATAACGATCAAATGGTAATGGTGAGTCGGTTGGGATGTGAAGCCCTAGCAGAAGCACCGGGATTTTGTGGAAAGTCGATGATGACTTGGCTTCGTGTCCTTGAGTCATCCACAATTTTCATCCGCCTAAAGCGCATTATCAGAATAGTATTGAAAGTTAGAGCGGTGTAGTGTAGCAGTAGATCATTTGTTTCCTGCCTGAGAGAGCAAATGTTATAACGAGGCGGGTGGCGCGTCGCAATGCCGAGGACAGGTCTGCTAGCAGAAGCGGTGAGAAGGGGGTGAAGCGGGAGGGTTGGCGGGGGCGGTAGAGAGCGCGCGCGGTCCTCCGCTCGATTTTTGTGGCGCGCCGCCGCGGGCATCCAATCGGAGCACGCTTCTGTCGTGCGTAGCAACGCCATCGGTGGTTGGACAGAGGACGAGGTGTTTCGCATCCCTGCAGCCCGCGCTTGCTAGCACGAGATTGTGGACCCTCTCTCTCACTCGATGCCGCCTCCCTAGCCATCTGCCGCGTGATGCCATTCCTTCACCTCACAACCCCTTTGTCTCCTCATCCCCCTCTATAACCCTCCCCTTCCTACGTACTCCAGATTCCGAATCAGAACAACACTTCATCTGCGTCTCCGCATTCTTCAATTCACAATGAACAAGCGCTGTAACTTGTCGACTTGTATGAAGCATCCTTCTCTTGTTTCCATTGTTGATGTTTCTTATGAGGATGAAGGATATCGAGAGGAAGGTGTCGGGGAAGATTTTTTATCGCTTCGCAGGCCTCAGCACGTAGGCTTGCTTCGCAATAAGATCTCTTCCTCTCCAAAATAAGTACTGAGGGGTTTGAATAGAACAAGGTTTATTATGTAAACAAGTCGTCGTAATGTAAACAAAGAATAACACCAGACGACGAACGAAAGGTGTTGAAAGTTCAGTGTGAAATTTGTGCCTCGTTCGTTGAACTCACGACTCCAGGTAAGTCGGTGGTCGAAGGTAAGGAGTTTCCTTCTTCGTCGCTAGATGGCACCGCTGGAGATGTCCAGTTGTAGCTAGTCGACGAAGTGCAATATTTGGGTTTGCCTCTCATCGAAGTTATCTTCGTTCTCACAGGATGCTGAGCCGTATCTTCGTGTCCCGGAGCGGGTTCTAGGGTTGGCCGCGAGGTGGCGTTTCGTGATGATGCTTTTTCGATGTCTTTGTGGTTGAAATTATTCAGTCACAGATTTTGGAGATAGAATTTGTCCAGTACTTGACGTGTGAAATCATTCTGTCACAAATTCCAACTTAGAATAATTCCTTCGGAAAATAATTCAGTCACAGATTTTGGAGATAGAATTTTTCCAGTGGAGCTGGGTTTCTTGTAGAGGTTATCGGCTGGCGATGTGACCTCGAGGAGAATTGTCAGCAGAATGAATTCTTCGTTGCCTGTCGTTATAAGCAAAACAATGACAGTCGACGGGCGTGACGACGTAACACTAGAGCGAGGCTCGTCCATTGAGAGATAAACGAGGGGCGTCCTCGTTGCACAAGGCACGCGTGTGTATCAAGGAGTCTTCCACTATTTACAATGTTAGGATTCTTTGGCGTCGTATGTTGAGACTCTCTTGTGCAAAGAGTGATATCGCCTTGGAAACCAGCAAACAACATGGCTATCGTGAAACTTTCGTGTGTCGGATACATGGGGGAGTTTCATCATACGTATTTAGGTATGTATTTCTCTGTATATGTAGGAATGTGTTCCTACAAAGATTAACAGGAAGGAAAGAAAGAACTGAAGAATTGCACCTCAATTAACTCGGGAATAAGATTATGGTTGTTCATGCAATACAATTATGATATCCTTCGCAATAAAAACGTTATTGGCGTTTCCTTTCTAATCTAATAAATTAACACCTGTTTATTTAGATTCGTTCCTTGATAGATTAAATTTTGCACACTTGACCTTCGAAACAAGTGGAAGATCACTGTTTACAAGAGATTTCAAAAAAAAACATACCCCTTTTTCAGAACCTTAATATAGAATTTTGATACTACTTTTACAATTATGTGCACTTGGTGTTCAAAATGAAGGGAAAGTTACTATCTACGTCTTATTTTAAAAAACCTTTGCCAACAAGTGAAGCAAAATTTAAATGTTTCTTACCTCCCTCCACTGCCACTCCAATACAAAAATATTTAAAATTCTCATTTTAAATATATTTTGATTTATTTGTAAAACAATATATGCTGTATATGTTCAAAACAAAACCAGTAACATAACAAAAAATCATATGTGAAACGGGAGGAGAGTCGTCAGAACTATTAAACCATATTTCTCTCCAGTTAATTATATGCGAGTTTGTTCTGTGTTGATCCTTTCATCCAAGAAAGACGATTTCCAAAACATATTCTTAAATATTTACAACCTCGCTCGGGTTTTTCTCCAATTTTTCTTCGAGTAGAAGTGTATAACAGGCTCTGTATGCTCTTCTCTTTGATGGGCAACGTTGACTGAAGTAAACAATCTCGAATTTAGAGTTATTTTAATAGTTACGAATGGAGGAAGAGTGAAGGAACGTAGGGAAGGTGAATCAACAAAGAAAAATCAAGCAGAAACAAATAGTTTTAAGATATGTCATCAAAATGTATTTCGATGTACCCGTGACATTAAATAATAAACTGAAAAAATGTTACGATTGAAAGTACAAAAAGTAGTCACGATTTATAAACAATATTTTCCGAATAACCTATTGTTTGTGATAATTCAAACTTGTAAAATAACTTTTTTGTGTTTTATTAAATACATTTTTTTTAGTATTGTGTTAATATTATGACTGGTAGCGAGTCACTTTTATCCTTACCTCAGGAGTGTGCTGAAATGGGAACTCCACCTCTACCTTAGTGACCTTGACCGGAATTGATGGGATGGCCCCTTGCTTGCATCCGGAGAGTAAATTAGTTAATTGCCCTCCACCTGGTCATACGTAGTTTTTACTTGCTGTTTTGGCAATAAATTTATTGTTATTATTATTAAATAGTTTATAACGCTCACTAGTTCTGAAGTCTAAATTCCGTAAAAATTGTCAATAGTTTAAAAGGTGGTTCGTATCTTTCTCCAAAACTTTCATGCCTGTAACTGCTTTTTATCTCTTAGGGATCAATGTACCACCAAATCCTAGATACATTACGTCCCTTCCACGATCTCCCTGAGCGTTCCAGTGACATTATATCCCCGTTCCTCGAGAGTTTCCATAGCCGGGTAAGATAGAAAACAACGCCCCCACCACCACAAAAAATGATACAGATCTTATGGGGTAATGTTTCTACCATTTATATTACCCTTTTCATGGTGGTCTCTATTCCTCTACGTCTTGTTATTGACCCAGCAGAGAACCAAATAGTATTTTTACCAGTATCATAATCCTAAGAATACTCTCCCCCAGTTTTGCAGCTACGGGTTCCCTCACCTATTCCAGACCCGTTCCGGTTCAGTGTCTTACATTCCTTGGCACCCCAAGATCCCTCCTTCCCAATTCCTTCACGCAAATTGTATTGCCAGGTGGAAGAGAAGACTTGATAACCTGAGCCTCACCACATAAAATTCACATCAAATAAATAAATAAACGCGAGAAGCTATTCCATTGGTGCGGATTTCGTGCATCCTACAGCTACTATCGTACTTTCCTTAGGCTAAAAACACTTGCATTTTCTCCGCTCAAGAATCGCTCCGCCCCACTCCGATTGTGGAAAGACACACTTAGCGGAGCGTCAGCGGGCAGGAGCAGGGGTGGATGCAACAAGGTCACTTCAGGACGAAAACTGGCATGCTCTTGTACAGAGCATCCATGCAACTGCCCTCTAACTACACGACTCTTTTATTGTAAAACACGTAGCTGTATGTTATGAAAATGTTAAAGTAATATCTATTGTTTACTGTGCAATTAACACAACGGAGATTAATTTTATATTTTTTTAAATAATAGAAATAGACCTATTATACACAGGCCAATATACAGTAATAGTGAAATATACTCACATAAGAAATAAATAATAATGTAAAACTTTTTTACGGACGATTACGATATATATTGTGCTTGTAGTGCATAATATGTTGCTACGTTCATGTTTATTGTTACAATTTGTTATCACCTAACGATGACTCAAACTACGAGTCGTTACGTTGTGTATTTTAATATGAACAATATGTATTGTAATCGTCCGTAAGAAGGTCGTAAATTGTAATTTATTTATTTATCATATATATATAATTATTGATAGATAACTACCTTCCAAAATACTCAACATGATTGACTCAATATTTTTTGTTTTAAAACAGTTAATTTTAAGTAGTAATATAAACTTTTAATTTATGCTTTAAATAGGCATACGTGCAGGACAATCTTTCATCTATGTTGAAAAATTGTTAATATCATATAATTTTGAAAATTAAGAGGGAACTGCTCAGACAAAATTACACAATATTTTGAAACTTCTCTACTCGACAAGTTTCTAAATACTAAGCTCTGTGACGTGAACACATGCAACCAAGACGTTGTATAATTAATTATTGTTTTTTTTTAGTTTGAGGTCTGTAAAATCGCCGCTGTCCCGGTAGTTTTCATGCAGAACATTTTAGCCACTTTTTGAAAAATACTTTAATGTTAATTTGAAACACACTCTTGATTCAAAGTTACAAAAATGTGAGGAACGAGCGTCAATAAGAAATACATAATATACAAACTGCTATACAAAATATATTTTAATTGAAACCTTTATTCGTAATATAGATCTTTATGGATATACATGACAATTTTTTATGAATGTACATGTTGTCTTAAAAATTGTAAGTCCCACTTCGTGAGCAGGGTTCGAATTAAAGGTGGGGGAAGCCGGTAAAATTCCTTTTTCTGACATTTTTCATCCAACGAGGGAAAAACTATTCTACCCTTCGTGATTATGAATAATTGTCAAAATTAAGCATTAATTACAACTAATGTGCCAACAAAATTTCTTGTAATGCATGCACTTCATTATAATGAGGCACGAGAAACCTTTATTGTAAGGAAAATAAATAAGACAAGTTTATAATAGGTCAACAAAATCATAATTAAATACAGAAGTACAAAAACTATGATTCTTTTAAATGCCCCAAGCATCTCACTGAATGCAATGACATTTACTTGACAATTTTGTAAAGAACTGAGTTGAAATATAAAAAGACTAGTTTCGAAAGTTTTTCCTCGCATATACATTTTCTTTACCTCGAAAACACTTTCCTAAGTACACACATCTATGCAGCCTCCAGTGTCAAAACTAAATGACAGCGTTACGAAACAGTACTTGTTTCACGCTGACTATTCCGTTCATGGCGCAGAGTGAATTTTCCTGCGTCGAAACAGTTTGAATGATGGACCCAATGATCGCGATTGATGGCAAGTGTACATTAGGACGTGCTCTGGAATTTCGAATGTATCGGGGTTTGTGAAATAAATGGTGGAAATAAGTGCTACTGTTTGCAGTTGATGTTGTATGTTCTGGTGTTAATGGCCGTGGTTGGGGGAGAGATGTGACATATTGTTTTGTGATTTTGAGTTGTGACTCCTGGTTGGAATATGCAACTGAAGTATTTACTAGAATTGAGGGAAATATTTTTTTTTATCTCGAATTATATTCCAACCTATTAGGACGGCATTCATTTACTTTTAAAGTCTATATATTACGAATGAAAGTATGACTATTTTTGATATGATTTCTGATAAGTATTTTTATTATGGCGATTCTTCTTTTCATGTATTTGAGGGTTAAGTAATAGATTTAGTTGTATAGTTGACTTTCTTCTTCAATTATTATTCAAGTATGCTCTTAAACAATTCTGTTGAGGCTGTATTTATGAACTTATTTGTCATTTTTAACGTATAACATTTCATTGCAAAATAAAAATATTAGATGTTTTAAATTTTGATCAAATCTTAAACGTCTGAAGGTAGTGTGGAATAACGTATTTCTTCGTTGATTAGTATTTCGCCCAATTTTTTTATGTTAATTTTGTGGACCAATTCGATGTCTTGTTCGGGGGTTTCTTCTACGAAACAAAGTGATTTAATTAGAACAATCGTTACTTCAGAACGAAAGTAAAATATGAGGCTGTGCAAGAAATAATTCTTTCTCACGTCAGACTCATCCCCTGTCGCAGAATCCTGCATACGTCTCTGCATATACATAATTGGTATATAAACCGGAATCGTGTAAGCTTTCATTTTTTTAATTCTTCACTAGCAAGGGTCAGAACAATATTTGTGAGGTTTTTTATACTTCATGTTTTTAAACTAGAAATCTTCTTCAATTATTGTATTTTTTCAGAAATTAATATAACAAAATTTTAAAAGTAATTAATTTACTGACAGAAAAATTTGTTTCCCAAAATACAAAATTTTAATAACTTTGTATGTTATTACATTGACTTGCTTCATTCACTCTTGGTTTTCCCCCCAAGCCCGTATTTCGAGGGTTTCTCCACAAGAACGCTGACGATTTTCACCCCTAGTTGCTCTTTGGAGCTTCACCTTGGTCAGACTTCAAGCGCAAGTATTTCCTAGTTATCTTCCAGTGTCCTTGTTATTCGATGCTTTGTTTTGGAAAAAATATTTGGTGATTTTCTATTTTTAACGTAATACTGTGTACTGGAAACACATACAATTGTGATTGTGAGTACATTTGTTGCTACATTGATGATTACACAATTCTTTTTAGAGTTCGGAAATATTAAGTGAACTAAAATGAAGTGTAGTATAAGAGTATAAATTACACTATGTAAGTAGCATGACGTTTCATTAAATTGATGATAAATGCGACGGTTCATGGAAACTCCAGAGACTTTTAAAACAAATCAACGTTCGATAGAAAAGAATGATATTGAAACGTTGTCGAAGGGAACTACGTAAACCCACGTAAAATACACGTGTCGGCAGTTGAGTGAATTATCGCCCCAAGTCAACCTGTCGCCGCAGAGAGGTCTCTCGACAACAGCCGCTGTCCGTTTACGCGGATAGGGATTTTCATATTCTTCTTTTTTTGCGAAAGATGTCTGTCAGCAGGTTTTTAGATTGAATGACTACATTTTTACATCGAAAGGTGATAAGAAACCACCGTTTTCAAATGTTCCGTGGAAATTTATTGTAAGCGAACTGGTGATATCGAGGATTCTGGCATAAGATATATTTTAACACAATTTTAACTTTTACATTATGCGCTATAATTTTGGCTATGTTATGCCATTCAAAGAGTAGTATTTTTTATTTTCAACATTTTCTCCCGATCAATAAACAGCTTCTACGACTTTTTCGTTCGTACAAGTTCAGATGTAATGTTTATAATAGATTTACAATACCGGAGAAAATGGTAAATAAAATTATCGTTATAATTCTTTTCCCTTATTATCATGGTATGAAAAATTCTGGTTTGTTCCATACTATTATTTTACTTTTTATTTTAATAGAGATGTTCTTATGAAACAAACATATTTGAAAAATTAAAATTTTAAATTTATGAAAATAATTGAGCTATTAAATATTAAATAAATCTACTCCGTTATTTGAATACTAGAAGAATAAATTTCAGGAAAAGTGAAATCTACCTTCCGCGTGGATCATAAGTGAAAGAGATTTTTGTAAATCTGATGGAAACTATGCCAGAGTTGAACTCATTTTTTGATTGTTTTTGATGTTTTGGATTCTACCTACAAATTTGTTTCTCGAGTATGAAAGTCAGGAAGTTTCTCATATTGGTTTCAATAGTACATACAATTTGGATGTTTTATTATTTTGCAAGTATGCTTTATTGTGTTTCACACTTGCATCACGAAAGTTTTTAGGGACTCCTAATCATACTCTTGAATCATCTACATTTGTGAGTGATATTTCTTTCAGTTCCTGATATAATTTTTATTTATATAAGAGGGTTTTCGATAGATGATTATTCGACTGATGAAGAATATTTTTCATACTTGAACCGAATTAACTGACCTCTTCTCGTGCAGATTACAGTTTTACCTTGTTGATTGTTTCGACTCCAAAGACATTTTTGTGGACACCTTCTAGCCTGAGGTTGGACGCTAAGCAAGTAAAATCTAAAGCAAACGGAAGTGTTTGCAAGTGATTGAGCTGAGGACTTTGCTTCTGAGCCGTGGCAGAAACGGAGAAGGAAGGGGTGCAAATGATGCACTGCGATTGGAGGAATCATAACATAAAAGTACCACTCGCGATACATTGCTCTTTGAATGAATCTGTTTCCTTTTATACTCATTGTGTTTTCAAAATGTTGTGGATTTATTCTCTATTCTACGGGGTAAATTTTAAAACCCTGAAAACCTAGTCATTAACTGTTAACTGTCTACAAAAGAGAGTTTACCAAACCCCGCAGTTAGTTGATTAGTATCGTTAGTAACGAGTATCATTCAGATTGAAACCCTTCTTTAATATCCCCATTTAATTGTAGTTACCATAAAGTCATCATATTAAAAGTCAAAATGTCCCACAGCAGCACAAAATGGCAGGTGTTCCCTAAGTTATGCCCATGGGGCTCATGGAAGGTAGAGCTCCACAATCACTAAATCTATTGAACTAAAGAGGAGGGGACGTGGTCAGCATCTCGCACCGGTCATATTGACTCCAGGATAGATCCGGTCTTCATTTTACAATAAACTGAGTCGGTCAGAGAGTTAGCCTTGACGCTGAGGTAAGAGAAAAATCCCACACCTTAGGCGGGATCGAATCCCGGCCATCCATCCAGCAGCTCAGCCACGCTCTCTAAATACCGCAACAAGTCACAAAAATACGTTCGTTGTTGAAAAATGTTAAGAAAACTTTATCTTGATTAAAATATAACAAATTTCCAGAAAGCAGATTGATATGACTTAAAAATTGTACATGACCAGGAAGAGGACGAAAAGTTAATTTATTCTTCGAAAATTGAGGGCCATCCCATCAATTCGGACCATAGTACCCGGAGGAATACTGGAGGAAAATTCTGTATATGTAATTTCCTTTTTGTAATTGGGATTTGGGTCAGTATTTGAATGAGAAGTGAAATTATGGTTCAGGCAACTATATCACAAGTTCAGGGTGAAATCTTATGAACATAGTGCTGACATTCAAGTAATGAGTTGAATTAAATTTATTCTCTATTGTTAAAAGGATTCCGAGATGTTTATAAAATTCGCCCATAAAAGATTTTCAATTATATATTTAATTACAAAAAGTTGTAAGTCCAGAGGTAAGTTACGAGAAAAAGTTTGTAAAGAAATTGAGGAAAAATATTTTAAGGAATAAATTCTTCTACTAATATTACTGATGTCTTATAGGACTTCAGGAGTGAGCATTATATTTCTCTTTTATTTGCTTTCTCTCTCAGGCCCTTTGACCCTCTCCACCTTTCCCTTCGACCTCCTGTAATTAGTTGACCATTCGATCCTGCGAACTGGATTATATTCCCCGTATGGAGCTCGCCAGATCGTCAATTTCTTCCTTGTTTGTGTTTCCTATGCTACGTATTCATTTCGTTAATTTTTCTCATTACAATAGTCCTCTTTTATCATTAGTCATTCCTTGCACGAATCTGCTTCTAAGAAAATCATTGTTCTGGTAAAACTATTAAACTCATTCCTAAAATTAGAATTTATATTTTATTTTGGGTATATGGTACACTTATCTTGATCACTCTACAACAAATTCAAAAACCTTCCCGGATTATGAAAATCATTCCGATCTATTTGCTGTCACCTTTTGTCATCGCTCACGTGCCGTCCGTAATAAAATGTACCTATTAGATAATATTTAAACACACTAAAATATTTCGGAAATTGTGGTCAGAATTTTTTAAGGCATATTATTAAGAATTGTCATTCCACGTATATACTCACAAGCAAGGTTGTTGGCATATTTCGGCATTTTAAAATTCAACTCCATATTTAATCCATCTTTTGCTGTAAGTTATGATAGATATTCCTCTCTTTATGTTCTTTATTATGAGTCTATATTATTGTTATCTGTAACTTTGATAAGTTGTTTTTTTATGAGTATTAGTTTTTCTTTTCTCTTGGTGTGTTCGTTTCATAAATATTTTTTCTGTTTCCACTTTTCACCTCTGTTTCCCCACATCATCACACCTCGCATTCAATCGTAGTTTGAAATGTCCTCTCGTTCCTTCTCCGTTCGTTAGTTCGTGCGTCCTTCGCAGTGGTCCATCGGATGAGCTAACGAAGGGAGGACGGTCGAGACTCGAAGCACCCTCAGAGGTCAAAGGTCAGCCCCCTGCACCTACACGAGACCACAGACCATATTGTGAGGGAGGAGAGGGAGCTGTTGAGAATGAGGACCCCCACGATAACAGAGGTCGAGAGGTGGGGCGAGTGACCAATGAGAAGTGCGTGGGTTTGAGGCATTTCGAAAAGGTCGCACGTGGAGGGAGATGCAATGTGCTCTCACACGATGCTGAACACTTCGACCCACAAGCGCTGTCGCTCAGTATCACTGCAATGGACAAACTACACGAAGCCGGAATTGAACGATCTAGTCTGTATTTGTACTAAGCGATTTTGAATATTGAGTCGTTGAAATTTCTGAATCTAGTTTAGAAACGAAAGGCTCATTTCCTCTTCTCTTTTGACATGTACTTGTTCACACGGAAAACTATGTGCTTGGTTCGCTTTCCCATGCCTTTTCCCCTGCAAATTTTTAAAAATTCTTCTCTACGGATTTCTTTTAATAATAATAATAAATTTTATTGTCAATAAAGCAGTACAAACTGCGTATGACCACGTGGAGGACAATAAACTAATTTGTATAATAATAATAATTTAATAATAATAATATGTATAATAATCTAATAATAAATAATGAAAGTTATTTTTAATATTTTAACTCGTTTAATAAAATTTGGACCTTGCGGGGCTAATGTTTTTTAAAAAATCTTGAAATTGTATGGACTCTTACGGGTAAAGCCTCTAAAGGGATGGTTTTTAAATAAATTCCCTAAAATTTCGTATGGAATCAATACAAAAAATTTCACATATGCCACTAATATAATAAAAAATTGAGCAATACAAAAATGTCTTACACATACGGGATACTTAAAAATAATATACAATAAAAACTGTTGCAAAACGCATGAAATTTGAATCTAGAAGTCATTGTTTATTGGTAATCAATTGTTTATTGGTGTTTAGCTACAGACTACGGGACTCATACTGAAGACAAATTTCCAAATACTCGTACATTGGTTCAATTCAAACGGTATAATTCATGAATCGCAGTTTTTAATACGCCATTCATGAGTTACTGTTATAATAAATAATTTTAATATAAACAATAAAAAATATTATTAAAAGTTTAGGAAATGATTCTGTGCTTTACTAGCGCCAGTCACGCTCATACTACATAAGGTAGCGCAATATAAGTACCTCGAGGCACCGTCGAACAATAACTATTGATTATTTCTCTTAGGAAGCAAAATATCCTTTAAATAATTCAATCATCGGCTCACTGCACTCAGGAGAGAAATGACTCTATTCGCTCTACACAGTCACTGGTTTTATAAGTTTTACTTCTTCTTTCAGCTCTTTTCAGAACATAGGGCTTCGGCAAAGGACCTCCAACTCACTCTGTTCTCCGCCAGCGGGATGATCTGCTTCCACGTTGTTCCAGCATCCCGGATCTCTCGTTCCACTGTCCTTCTCCAGGTTTCTCTTGGTCTACCTTGGTCACGACTACCTTGCGGGTTCCAGCACAGTGCTTCTCTCTCAGTTGAGTTCCTGGGTTTTCGTAGGGTGTGACCGATCCAATTACATTTTCTGCGTTTGATTTGGAGATTTATTGGAATTTCGCCAGCTTTACTCCATCTGTTGTATTTAACTCTCTTATGTCTTTCCATCCCAAGGATATCTAAACGGTAATTCTCCATGTTCTTTATAGCTTCTCTTAATTTCCCATCCCTTCTTAGTGTATTGCTCCGATTCTCGTGCTCCGTTTCATGCCGAAGGTCTTCATCAGTGTGGTCCGTTTTTACTTTTCCTTAGTTTCTTTAATAATTTGAATTTAAGAGGGTGTTGGTTATTGGCCAATATCTCCGAGTGTTCTTTATCGGTCTGCCACCTTTCGACCTGAACACCAGTCTAGTCCATTTAGATGTTCTATGGACACCCATATGGGCATTTCCTCCCTTGTGCAAATGTGTCTAGTTATCCCGCCAATACTCGTTTGTGTTAACAGGACCCACCACGAGAAAGTGAGGATGACATTTAAGGAAGAGAGGATATAAGTTTCGCCATTCCCTCTCGGGTCCCCTAAGTTTTACTACGCACCCGAAAACCACATGCCATCGTGCGTGGCGGTTGCTTTTAATACTGCTCTCTTAACTCTTAATATTGCACTGGAAATAGTATCTTCTTGGTATTGCAAACTATACTCATGCCATGGATAAATTTTGTTTTATTGTAACTAAATTTATACTTAACTTGCCAAGATCTTCGTTTTCCGATCCTTCAGGTCCCATATTGTAGCTTATTACTAAAAATATATCTGATAATACACATTTAAGTTATTTTTCTTAATGATTCATTTATAATTAAGTCTTCCATGCAAGCGTTGACTTGTCTTACGTATGTTGTATTTCAAGATACTGTTTCATGTCGAGATTTATTGTTTCTTAAGTTTCGAAGTGGATTGTACAGAAATCTCTTAAGTTGAATGTCAATGGTAGACTGGCCCAGAGGTGGCGCAGCTGATAGTTCATAAGCGCGCTAAGTTGACGGTCCCGAGTTCGAATTTCTGTCCCGTCTCCCATTTTTATTCGACATTATTGAAGTGGATTATAACTAAATCCTCTTCGTAATATAAGTCAGTCTAATTTGTGGATTATTCTAAATTCTCATTGTAGTATAAGTAAATATATCGTTATCGTTAATATTTCAAAATTATATTTATTACTTTCGATTTCAGTTAATATTACTATGTATATTGTACCTTAAAGACGTGGAATGTTATTTTTCACCGTTGTGTGCTGTTCAAATATAAGCCTGATGTAAATTTAGATTTGTAATTCTTTACAGAAAATATACATGGACTATTATAAATTTTAAATATTACATATTGAAATAAAACTGAATTATCTTAAAAAGAAATTAAAATACTACAAACCTTTACAAAGTTGATTCAGATCTGACAACTTGTGCTGCGTCGATATCATCCAAACATAAATTAAAAAAAGAATTAAGCTAAATTAATTTTGTAAATGGAAATATACTTCCCACTGTTAGCATCTGTGTGGATACGTTTTAGACGATTGAATATATGCCTGCAAATCTATAATGAGAGGTGAATAGTTTAACTTTCTAAGCAGTTCACTTGACAGTAACATCTTCATGCTGACGATTTCTTCATTTTAATGATTTCTCTCCATTTCTTTCCCTTTAATGACCCTAATGCACTAAGTAAATGTGGTCTCTACTGAAGTTGATTATAATATTTTCGTCTATTATCATTTGAGAATATTTATGTAATTAACGACCTTTTAACAAAAAATTTTTTTTTAATTATTCACAATGTTTCAGTCAATGCTTGCGGCGCTCTCCAGGCATTTACACAAACTATTGAATAAAACATATGACATTTCTTGAGTATGCAACACAAAAACACTTGTGTATAGATCAATAATACGTGTCCAAACATTTAAACAAATATTATATCACATACTAATTTATTATTCGTGCGTACAAAAATACAATGCTATATGTTATTGGTTTGTTTTCAATTGCAGATTTTCAATTTAGAGTGTCACATGTTCTCTTGTTGTATAGCATCTCTAAAATTTTGGATTTTTTAAATTTTGTTTTGCAGCCGATAATCGTCTCATATTCCGATATATCGTAAATGGAAGAAATATACTTATTAAATAAAAATGAGACATCGGCGTCTTATAACCTAAATGCATGTGTTCAACTTGAGATTTTCTCCGTAAAAACGAGTTATTTATACCTTCACATTAAGATGACATTCGATCATAACCTTCTTCATCCTGACTATTTTATCATAGGACAACAACAAAAATAACTCATCCGATGAAATCTCTTACGGTGAATAGCATGTATCCAGAACGCCGCTGTGCTCTGATCGAATAGGCAACCCGACTTGCATCGAAACGGTGTCACAGCAGCGTTCTCCGTTTCTCGAATCATGTTTTTAAAAAAACGAAATGTTATTGAAGATATTTTCTCTTGAGACTTCAATGATGTTTTGGACCCGAGCTCCGTTAAAATATAACATCGTAAAGAGCTATAAATGAAATGTAAAATTGTGTTTCGAATATTGAAGAGGAAAGCTAACCTCAATCTAAATATACCTATTGACTAATTTAACCCTAATACATTAGCTTCTTAAACGGAGAATGATTTCAATTCCGGTCTGAGCATGAATCGTTTATTCGGCTTTACACCTTTGGAAAAGATTCCTTTTTGTTGAGTTCGACGGAGAAAAAACATAAGCGGTTCGCGAAAGCTGTTGGAACGATTCTTTTTCTGACGTGGTGCGAATCGAGTTATGAGACTCTTCCACATTAACCATGTATTGGGAAGGAGAGATTTGGGGTCACCGGAGACCCAAAACCAGCATTAGCATGGAATAAGTGAGGGAAACCTCAGCTGAAAAACTCGTTCGTCCGAGCGAGGCCCTAATCAACGCCCTCGCTCTCAACGCTACATTAAAAGTGAAGAAGCTACCAGTACGCCACCGTTGTAGAGTCATCGTTCGAGAAGGACACTCAGACATGTGTCAGTGGTTTCGCTTCCCGACGCGCGCCGTTCTACCCAGCGAGGCGTCAGTTGGTGACGCATCCGGAGAACGTTGGTTGACACGCCGAGCGAGCGGTGACGGCGGGGATCGGGGCGTCCGCTGGCATTGATCCTGGGTCCTCGAAACGAAGGGGCGTGAACGTTGAGAAGAGAGAGAGAGATGGAGGTAAAGGAGGATGGAGGTGGGGGAGGAGGGAGGTTTGGGGGGTGTGAGCGTGAGCACCCTCATTACGCACCGACGCCGCCAATCGATGCAAATCGGGTGTGGGTGGATGGGTTAGCAGCATCGGTGGCGACAACGGTGACAGTAGTCCTGCTGTGTGTGGAACTCCATGATGAGCAGAAACAAAAGCCGGATTCACGCTACTCTGTTTCAATCTCACACGAGTTTCCTCACGCGGAAGGGCGCGCTACGTATTCCCTACTTTCATTTAGAAAAAGACGATCTCCGATGTTTTTCTCACACGCCGAGACTTTTGTGTACCTTCTATTTTCTTTCGACAAATTAAAATACACCTTTAATTTTAATAAGATTAATCTTAATAAAATAATTGATTTCAATGATGGTATCCATAATGAACCTAAGCACAGGGTTGATTTGAATAGTTCAGTTTTGATATTAACTCCTGTAACTGGGCAGGCACTACTTGACTCTTATCATCTGTAGGATCCTCAAGTGGTACCTGCTTATTTATGAATGATCAAGAGATATCTTCTAGTTATTCGCATTATAGGTGAGTTCAAAATATTCTTCTTTATACTTTTTCCTGTAATTCATCAAAACTTTGTCGCGCATTTCATATTCACTTTCTGTTGGGGCATTTCAATAGATTATGGTCTCCGTGCGATTTCAATGCGGTGTGATATCCGCTGTAGATGTGGTCTAGAATTCTTTGTGCGTTGGACTGTCAAGCGATCGATGCTGATTGAACCTCCATCTGTAAGCAAAACAATATTTGCTCGACTTTCTAAATTTAGATCTTTAATCCAAATTTCACAATATCTTCTAAATAGAGCAACGGTTCTTCCACTTTTCTTCCTCATAATATTCTCGCGGGTCCTATCATGATCCCGATAGAATTTCTGGGGTTATAGTTTTTTTATCTCTTTAATGAATAAGTGGTGGCATCTTCTCTTTCACGAAGATTCAAACCCTTTTTCAGCTGGGGATTCCCTCACCTACTCCAGACGTATCTCGGTTCGATACCATAAGTTCCTCGGCAACCCAACACCTCTCCTTCCCAATTCCCTTAACCAAGTCCAACGGTTGGATGGAAGAGCAGACCTCATGGTCTGAACCTTGCCAAAAGACATTAAAAATATTAAAAATAAAAATTTATAACTTCTCCAACACCATTTCGTATTTTCGAATCATTGGTCAAATTCTATACTTTTTTTAATTTTGAAATACATCTGGTATTAAAAAACATAACACCGACACTTTTAGAAGACACCGAATTCTGTGAGTTCTAGTAGGTTCATTTCCAATCGTTTAGTTACATTTAAATAACCATATCATTGCTAATACGACACTGTAAATAAAATAACACTAGTGAAGGCATTTTCAATTATTATAAACTGCATGAATAGTTTTGAATAGTTCTTATTTCGTTTACGATTTTTCTTCTGAGTAAACTCAGGAAATGACGCCTCAAGAACAACGTTATCACAAATTCGTCATTATATAATTATTGTAAAGTGTCTCCGCATATTCATCTGGCTTAGAGTATGGATAACAGAAAAATCTTTTGTCAAATTAGCTCAGTTTCCGCGAAGAATCGTGTGAAGAATCGTTCTTGAATGCCTATTGATACCTTTGTTTGAGGATATTATGTTAACTAGGCGGATCATAAGAGCAAGCTCAATATCTAAACCAATTTCTCCACTAACATCACAATTGTTCAATCTACACATTAAGTTAAATACATGGTTTTTCACTATATTTAAAATGACCTAAATACATAAAGCATGCACATTTGAGTCCATAATTATACAAAGAATTTATATTGCAACAGTAAATGTAGGATATTGACCATCAAGTAAAGAAATGGAATCATACCACACATGGCATACGAAAGAATTTGAACTTGAACATGGGTTGACCAACCAGAAATCGCAATGTATGCTGGTTAATATGACGTGAAAGCCATGAAAATAGAGAGACATTTAGCAATATGTTCACGGATTTGTGCTATTTTCATAATATTTTCGTAAAATAATGTAGCTTATATTTAAGTAGCACAGTTCATTATAATCCCTCAGTGTTTCCTCAAACTATATGTATTGTTAGTTTCTTTCCGATATCTGAAGTTTTCATGCTTGTCCATCTCGAAGTTGCAAATTTCCCTTTTATAGTAGCTCTAGCAGAACTACCCAGAGTTGCCCAGGATTTGGAAAGAAACCTCAAACAATCATATCTGGACATTCTGGTATTAAAACATCTGTCTACAGGTCTGGAATTTTTTAATCATTCTGCTCGGACATACCCGGGGATTTTATGCGATATTCTAAATTCATATATCAGTTTCCATATTTCTCTACTTTCGTGATACTAAATTTTAACTTTTGTTAATTTGAAAATTAAATACCACTAAGAAAGCCTACAAAAAATACACCCAATACTTGTATTTTTTTCTTTATTAATCGTTCAGTAACATTTCCTTCATTCATTCTGTAAGTGAGGGAATAAGTACATTTTTTTTTCGTTTACCTCACGTCAATTGGGGTAGTTCTGATATTTTTTATCTGTTCAATGAGACCAAGCCTGATGATGACCTAAGTTTTCGTCTCCGGCCGAATACCAGATGTACAGGGAAGACAAAATGACGGGAATTGTTCGACTTTTTCTGGTGTTCGTAAATTTCAACCCTCAAGCATTGGGTTTGCAGAGCAATGCAACATACGGTACGAAAACATGATTTACTCTACTTATTTCATCAATTTGATATCTAAGATATGGTTTCCAAAATTCTGAACTATACCTTAAAATCGAATCAACAAAAGCAAAATATAAAGACCAAACTATTTAATATTGTTACTAGATATAAGTATTTAAAAAACATCAGATAATGCTTAACACGCATTTCCTGACCAGGTAATATGATCAGTACAATGAGTTCAGATTTAGTTCATGTACTTTCGGCGGAAATATGTATGAAAATCTTGCTTTGTTTTCAATTTTGCACGTTATTATGCGACAACAAGATGGTGAATCAAATTAAACAATTTAATCTCTCGAAGAAACCAAATTCTTAGATTCACAGGTTGTCTCATGCAAATATACACAAGTATATTGTCTCTCAACGACAAGGAAGTTCCCGTGGCGATATAAAAGTGTTCCGTTTATAGTTGGTGCAGCAAAGCATCCATAAACTCCACGTCCTCCGTGGCTTAAGCAGGTCAGAGCTCAAGTGCAAGGTACCCGCCTCCAGACCACTAAACGCTTGTTCGGAACTTGTATCCATTTAGGCAGTCATGTTGAGTCTTTACAAGCGTGTATTACAAAACAAATTGTGTAGGGAGTAAAGTACCCAGTTGTTTACCAAAAGAAATCATGCCTTAGTCGACGACCTGGTGTTTAAGTTATGGCAGAGTAAATTTCCCAGTTATTGATAGTAGTTTAGATGGTACTTTTGTTTGCTTTTGAAATAAATGGACTTCAGTGACACAGCTCATGTGAGAGTTATTATACACTTTACACTTTATCGATGTTACGATCCGCGCGGAGTGCTATAAATTATGGAACACATTCAGAATCAATGAGCTTGCCTTTCCAATTATTAATATCTATTTAAGTTCGAATGGAAATCATGGAATGGATGAATGGCTATGATACAGATTCGTATATTACTCTTCAGTTGCGGGAATAAAAGAGAATGTTTCAATGAATTTCCAACACAATTAAAATAAATAAAAGTTTTTCAAACTAAAACTTCCAGTTTTACAGTAGATGATAAAAAAAAGTGTAGTGACGAAATACGTATTGGATAACTGGAAACTGTTGTAAATTGATTTATTATATTCTTTTATACTATCATCACTTTGTAAAATTCGATGAGGGTATTTTAATACATTCTTGTTATTATTGTTAATGTACCCTCACTTGACACATTTGAGAATATTATCTCTGTAGTCCCATCACGACTTATATTAATGTTAAATCCGCCTCTACCTTAGTACCCTTGATCGGAATTGATGGGATGGTCCCTAGTTTGCTTACGGAGTGTAAATTAGTTTGTACTCCACGTGGTCATATGAAGTTTTTAATTTTTTTTCTTCTTTTTTGTGTGCAAAGAACTATGTATTTCTTTAGATAAACCTTCAAACGAGATTTTATTCATGGCAATAAGCGAGATGTTGATTTGTGAGTGTTTTTAGAAGTAAAGTATTTTAATGTGTAACGGGGTCTCTAAACGAAGGAATTATTGTGGCAGTTTGCTAGCACGCGAAACACGTTGTCATGCAGGGAGTAACCAGTTATACCTCTTTTTATGTGCATTCGGATTTATCCAACGATAGTCGTTATATCCCTTCCTATTTAAGTGAAATTCAATTTAGTGTCAGTGTAACGTTTTATACACAATTTAGTGTCAGTTTAGTGTTTTCAAATCTGTTATGATTTATTTTAAGAAACGGCACATGTAACTTAGTGAAACATCAGTTTTTATAAATTAAAATTTACATTTACGATATTTTTAACAAAACAAATTTCGATCGAGTGGAATGATTTCCGCTTCTTTAGCAAGCGCTCGTATAGGTCAATTGCTCGTATAACAAATTAGGGACGAGAAAAAAAATTGTTTAAAAACGAAAATATGAAGTCGCCCTTTTAATCAGGTACAATTATTTATCTGCACGATATTTATATTTATGTGCCCCGAAAAAAAATTTGATTCAGCATTCTACTGAACAACAGTCTAGTAAACGTACTTGTAGACAATACTGAATTTGCAACTTTTGTTCAATAACTAGTGTTTTTATAGAAACTTTATTTAATACCAATCATTTATATATCCATTCTTCATTCGAGATTTAATGGTGAAATCAATGCTGCCTTTATGTACAGAACAAAAATTGGCAGTGCGCCAGTTACATTATTTTAACAAAGCATCAGACTTAAACATCGCTTATTTTCCATGTATGATGGTTCTTTTATTATTCTCAAGTGGGTTTTAAGTCGTTCAATAATCTTAAATATTGACAGTATTTGGACCTATTTGTGCATAGTCAGTGTATTGTTAAATATTTTGGAAATGAGGTAAAGTGACAACATTTTGGAAGAGAAAGGATAACACGCAAATGTGCAACANATATATATATATATATATATATATATATATATATATATATATATATATATATATTCTGTAAGAAATGAAAAGTATTGTTTCTTACTATGTCATAGACATTTGTCCTTCGCATAAGTGATTTGGTGATACTTGATAGGACGATCTGAAAAATTTATCAAAGTATCCGACGGTCAGACTGTATACACAAGAAGGTCACAAAGTTTGCCCTTAGGAGGTCACAGAGGGTACAACTCAGCGATTTCCTGGTCCCAGCAAGAGGGAGAGATGTGTACAGCATCACTCTCTAGTCGAGTAAACAAAATTACATCTCACGTACGCAAGGAGAGCAAAGAGAACTCAATGTTTTATCAAGTAAATAAATAATTTACAGTCTAAAACAATCTGTTTATGACTATATGGAGGACAATAAACCAATTTGCTACCTGTAAATAAACATCCAACCAATTCCGGTAAAAGGACTTAAAGGAAGTGGTGGATTTAACATTTCTTCCCCCCATGGCAACGTTATGGCATGCGCCGCCCTAAAATAAGAACGAGATATTTAGCCGCTGGTCACAACATCTACAGATAATTAGCAAAATTGATTATTCTGTTTTAAAAATTTTCTTAAGGCAACACGATAGAAGTACTTCACTTTTATTCATTTTATATTCTAAAAGTAAAAACGAAGCTTTTTGCGTTTCACAAAGAACGACAGGATCATCTACCACCATAAACATTTCATGCGAACTCCTGTACTTCGAATGTAAGACAAAATATCTTGATTGGGGGTATACCTGCTATGATGAATCAATTCTCACACGCAGATAATTCGATGATACAAAACGAAATCCTAAAACGCCAAATAATATGTATATTGTGATGATTACGAAACAGTATGGATTTGTATGGTGAGTTGTTAAAACAATTATTATAATTTTTTCTCATTCCTATTTGAAGGAAACGCTCAATTCCACCAGTATGCTGGCCGTAATTCGCCTCAAGATTGTGGATATTTAAAAGTAATTATTTACAGAGTAAGCCTATCTGACTATCCTGTCTGCCTATCAGAATATGAAAGTATGCCATACGAATCTGCCTATAAGATCTTCTCATGTGCCATTTTTCGTGAGGGGAAGTTTTGAATAACGATACGCTGTCGCAAAAGCCTTTAATGTCACCAGTGAGGAATAATAGGTATGCGAGAGAGTATAAATGACAAGCATTCTCAAACATCCGCAGGTTATGCAGGGTTGAATACCCTAATCTTCAACGTTTCAGCTCACATCTTGCCCTGTGCCGTACACAAAAAAGTGGCGGGGAGTGTCACCCAAGCAATACACATTTTAGCTCACTCTACTAAAATCTAGAGTAATGCGCAGAGGGGTCCGGGCCATCCCCGGAAATATTAATGAAAGAAAATGTATATAATATTTTAATTTTCGTTTGATAATTAAGAACATCCGAGGAACGTTTAACGAAGACAACATTTTAAGAACAAAAGTTCATTATTTGGCGAAAGATCTAGGTGACATAAATTTCTGGCTACTGGCCTGCCTAGAGTAAGTAATCTCATAGTGTTAAAATTCGTTCGGAGGTCGATTGTTTTTACGAGTTAGTTTATTAAAAAAGAAACGAAATTATCGAAAAGGGCTTGGTTTTCTGGTAGAGGAGCGAAAGTTTGAGTCCCTTGACCCTCCTTATCCCGGTGTGTGCTTCTTTGCCTCTCTTCCAGATTACCAATCTTGCGTAATGCAGGAAAAGACAAAGATATTCCGAGAGAGTAAGCCATTGCGGAGCAGTGGTGGCTGTGGACGATGGTTCGTCTTGAGAAGGCTTGGGGGAGGGGGCAGGAGAAGGCGGTTGATGGCAGCGACCTCCGTTGGCGACTGCGTGTTCTCCAGACGGACTTGTGCAAGGCCTCCCACCTGATTTCTTTCTTTCTTTCTTTCTTCCTCGCCGACGGCTCTCCTCCCGCCCTCCTCCCACTCGCCTGAGTCGTCCTTTTCTTCTCGGTCGTCTGGCTGCGAGCGAGGTTTGGCCTTGGTTCTCTATTAATACCATGGTTCTCCACGCGCGCTACTGTCGTCCACAATTGCTCGCTCATGTGAGGACACGCTTCGTATCCTCAATCACGTGAGTAGACACGAAGGGTTGACTCTGAATTAGAACATCCTCCCTCACGAAATGTTTGGAGGAAATAAATTTCACAAACAGCTGGAACATATTCATTCTCAAGCTATTCAATGAAAATGAAAGTGATACAGCTACGAACTTCTGAAAACAGTAAATAAATATTGTAATATACAATTGTAGTTCATTAAAGAATATGGGTTCAAAACCAAATTTCGAAATTAGAGCAAGACAACGTCTTAACTCTTGACAAAATTTTTCTTGACTTATATTCGATCTGGAGAAGTTGAGTTCTCTTTAAGTAACTTCAATTTCCTGTAAGCAAACTCGTAAATTTTTGCTTTTTAAGCCTTCGAAGCCTCATTTGCGCAATAGATCATTCTTTTTCTTCCTACAAATCAATATCGTTGTTCCAAAAACTGCAGGTAAAGAACCATTTGTTTTACGAAATTTAAGGACGAGGTGAGCATTTTTTTACGATATGCATTCTTATAGTACGAAATACTGTGAAACTTCCCTTCAAAGGACACTCACCGAACTATAAAATATAAAGAAGAGTTGGCTTCTGTGAAATTAATGTTACAGTAGTATACGTAAATGGATAAATAATGAGAAAGTGCGTTGTTTTTTAATAATTTGCCAAAAATATACTAAATAATTCACATTTTCGTGTTTCAATGTTCCCTACTCACAAGTGAATGAAAAGATGGGTTAATTCTACAAAAACTGATTTTGAAGTGAAGAAACGAACAAATATAACTTTCTTCTGGATCTTCCTCAATATTCGAAAATACTTCAATATTCTGAAAACATAATATTGGAACATACCATTGATTATTTTTACCTGATTCCTCTGTTTTTATTGATCAACATCACTTTTATCTCTTGTTTACACATTTTATTTTGTGGTTTTTCGATACTTGTAATCTAAATCTTCATTGGTTTTCCCTCCGTCAAGTATGCCGTTGGAATTGATATAGTAGTATTTCATTATCTTACCTATAATATCTGGACATGTGAGTGGATAATCAGTGGGGGAACAGTAGATTTTTAAAAGGTATTAAGAGTAAATGGAACGATGACTCAACCGTGATGAAGAAAGATACCTACATTACTCGTAATGGAGAACTTGAAGACCACGTAAAAGTCTATGAGTCTATGTCAGCTCAGCGAGACTGCTGACTCTTCCTCTCGCCGTAGACACGTGGGTGTTTTACTCGTATCCACAGAACTTTGTTGAGTTTATGTTCGGATGCTGCCGTCTACATCAGTCGTGTGCGTCGATTGTGGAGACAGGTTGCAGACAGGATCACCTTTAGAGTATCAGAAAGAGGCCATACAGCAATTTTCAGAACGAATGCAACAAAATTTCAGACCGCGATTAGCATCTCGAAGAAACTCTGAAGCACGTGGCTGAACGCAACTTCGTTCGCATATTTGTTCTCGTGACACCACTGCTCTGTGGAGATAAAGCGAATTATATAACAAGACGAACTCGAGAAGAGATCACCTCGTGTGAGAAGCGAGTGACCAGCTTCTGTCCAGTGTGCAACTGTTGTTCCTTTTGTCCAACGAGGTAGCAAGTGGACTCTTACTCTGAGATAATTGAAGCTGTCATCGTTAAATGTGTGGATATAACCGTGACTGCCTCTGACAATATCTGCAATCTCATCCACTGTTATGAATCTGTTGACGAGGTTCAGGTACCCTCGCTGCTAATCCTTATAATCACAACGTGTTTGAAGCTCGACTCAGGATCATTGAGCTTGTTAGAGTTGGCGGATGGCTTTCAGCAATTTTTTTCAATACGCATCTCTCTCTTGCTAATACGCAGCTCAAAATCAACATAAATAATATAACTCTATAAAGGAAACACATGGGAGCTTAAAATGTGTCCGCTATTGAGAAGTGTTCGCTTTTTGGGAGTTTAGTTCAACGTAGAATAAAATGAGTGAAAATGTGTTCGTTATAGAAATATGTCCCGTATTGAGAAGTGTCCGTTCAAGGAAATTTTACTATTATCAAACATATTCCCAGTTTTGATTGTGGGCTTCAGATTCGAAGAATAGACTCCATTGACAATAACCTAATGTATCCTATCATTTTAATATTCAATGTTGTTATAAATATATGAATTTTTTGTTATATTTCGTAAAGTAAATGTTCACAAGATTTTTGTTATGTATGCAACGTATAATTTATCGTGTTTATATTATTGATGAGACGAATTACGAATTCTAAAATCTGTAGACGAAACACTGTGTACTCGTAGGCTCTGCTTTTAATATATAGACAAAGAATTCTCTTTATCTGGGTGCAACGTTTATTCTAACTTGAAAACTAGACGTATGTAGTTATTGGTCTCCCTACTTTTTCTGGATAAATTACGACTTTTTTGCATTAGTTATTAATATATCAGTAGGGTATGTCATTTGGTGGCTCTAAAACGTTCATAAAACTCAAACATGGAACTAAGAATTATTCCTTTATATTAAAATAAACTATTTTCATTTCTTCTGCATGAGAGGGGTTTCTCGTGAATATTTATTTAAGTCAGATAACATTGTTGGTTTTATATTACCTATCGATTGGGGTCTAACAAGGAAGATTCGGAGATGATTTCTTTCCGCGTAGATTATTAGTCTTTTGTTTAGGTCTTTAAAAAATATTAAAATTGTGTCACTTTCCTCCCTTTTTGTACCATGATTGTGAGGACGGTATATTTGGTTCCCAAGAATTACTAAGTTTTACTTGTACGTAGTGGCGGACCTCTGGGGAGGGGGGGGAGCCTTAGGGAGCTATAGCTCCTCCCCCATTGGACCTGAACTCTTAACAGATAAAATTAAAGTTGATAAATGGGATACTTTGTAAACGTGTTACCGGATTAATAATTGTTAATAATAATATAATTGTTATTTATAATACCAGATTAATATAATTGATAATGTCATATTAATAACTTTAATAAATTATTGTTATTATAATACCAGATTGTTCATTGTTATTATTTATTTGATGAATTTTATTTAAAGGTAATCTCCATCAAATTTGTGTCGTAAAACCATAATTTTTAAACAAAAATGCTCCCCGGTTAGCACCCCCCTCTCTTGATTACGATCTAGATCCGCCACTTCTTGTACGATTCTAGCGTCCAAATTAGAGAACCGATCTTTGTGAATGAGTTTTTCAGTGAAAGGCAGCATTTTAAAATACCCTTATACGTGATTTTGCAATTCTTTTTGAGTGACTGGAGCAAAATGTGCGGATATATTGAAATAAATGTAGTCTTTCCGCTCAAAAGTGATACCCACAGATGTCTAGGAATTTATCATCCAATCATTATTATTATTATTCATGTATTTGTTTCATGTTGTGTGAATGTTTTATTATTGTATATTTATGTTGTTTGTATTGTAATTATGTAAATATACATGTTGTCATTATTGATAGTCAGCGGAAGAGCAGACCTGATGGCTTGTGCCTCGCCACATAATAAATGCATTTTATTATTTTTATTATTGTTATTATTATTATTATTATCATCATCATCCTCATCCTCATTTCTGTTCTATCTACACACTCCTGAAACATATTATATTTCTTTTCACTTCCCAAAACTTTCCTCGTATCCCTAATGTCCAACAAATCTATTCTAGCGTATTCTTTTATAAACAATCCTCTTTCTTCTGCACATCTCCCACCTTCCCACAATACATGTTCTGATGTTTCCGATCCTGCGTCACATTTACATCCAACATCTTCAGCTATTCCCATTCTTTTGATGAGTCTCCAAACTTCTCATGTCCTATCATGATCTTTATATTAACAACCTAATGGTTTTAACCATGTATTTCTTCTTGCGAAAGACAATAAGGGGAGATGAAGCCGCTTTCGTGGAAATTGCGACCATCCTACCCCATTCGCAGACCCAGCCACAGTTTGTAGGCTACCTAGTAGCAGCCGGGCGAGAACGGGAGTTCGGTCGCGCGCCTTATGGCAGAGAAATAAGACATGGAAGGATACGCGACAAAGATAATGGGATCAATGGGTTGAACTGAATATTTACAAACGGCGTGCCCTCACTTCTTTTGTGACCTCTTGAGGTATTACGTCCGCTTTCACTGAAGTCAAGTCGCCCACAAATTAATTAATCATTCACTCTTCTGATTTTTCCTTTACAATGTCAATGATTTCGACATTGCCCAAAAGAAGGCGACTGCAAGACAGCCAGAACGTTAGTGGTTATGTGCACTAAGGCGTGATTGGTTGAAAAAACAATAAAACAAAAATTTCCGTCTACAGAGCTTCACGAAAGCAGTGTACAAAATAATTTTGTCGACACCTGAGATATTACACGGAATATTGAAGCGCAATAATATGATTCATTTTAATGAGCTAATCCGAAGACGAAGTTCATACAATGTTACAACGTGTAAGTTGTCCTTTGTGTTGCGGAGTGAGATGCGTTATTGTTCGCTCCATGCCGATAGTCCATGTTCTCTCTGATTGAACATAGCAACCATGCACTACTTCGACTGGCCGGAAGCAAATGTCAATTGTACAACAACCATCAACAGGTCC
Source organism: Laupala kohalensis (assembly GCA_002313205.1). NCBI lineage: Eukaryota > Metazoa > Arthropoda > Insecta > Orthoptera > Trigonidiidae > Laupala > Laupala kohalensis. The sequence goes on along the minus strand of NNCF01126869.1, from coordinate 1,146,988 downwards.
CTTGAGAGCAATAAGCCCCGTGAACTACTACTGGTTATTAACACAACGTTGTAAGGACTAAATGTTGCCAATTCAGAATTACATTCATATGTGGAATCAATATGTTTCGCGTTTCAATTATATCGTGATCTTCCGAGTTCTATTTTGCGCTGTTAGTTGTAAATTGTGAATCAAATTTATGAAACACAAACTATTTTTTCGGATAGTTTATCGACGTTCTTTGATTTTATAACTAAATTAAAGTTACAGAAAACAAGAAACGTCGTATATTCACAGACGTAGGTTCTTTTTCATGCCTTCATTAGTAATACGGGGATCGAAAGTTTCGAGAAACCTGCGTCTCGCTACATGATCAATTACTTCGTAATTGTAAGTTTTCCAAAAATATTTGATTTCTTATTTTTAAAAACATTAGAAAACTTATTCCCAAATGGTGACTCCAAATATTCCATGAATTGATTGCCAGCCGATATTGGGGGAAGGAAAATGTTATGTCGTTAATAACTGCCACTCGTTAGTAACTAAACAACTTTTCTTTTCCAGTAGCTATACACATACAAATTACAGAACATAATAACCGATGGTCGCAGTTCCATAAATCCAGTAGGTAGTTCCTGTAGTAGCGCCGAATCGAAGTTCCGCAAATCAAGTAGACGTCGAGCCTGAGCGGCAGTAACTGGGTCAATTTTGGTGAGGTTTTCATTTGGGGATTCCCGCCCCTAATCCATACAAGTTTAGGTTCGGTACGTACTCTCCACGGTAACTCAACCCCTCTTCTCCTCAATTTCTTCTCTTTTTTGTGGGGCTTTACGGCTCGTCGACATCAAAGGTCATTAAAGCCTTAAAAACTCTTACAGGTAGGGAAAATACATTTACGCACTAGGGAGAGCCAACATGACTCTTTCAGCGTGTGGGACTCGCCGAATGATTCAACCATACCCACTAAATCTCTCCTGAATTACAACATACCAAAACATATCTCAAAACATACATCAAAACATTGAGGACAAAAAATGAGGGGAGGACAAAAAAATGAGGGGGGTCAAAGAATGAGGGGGGGACAAAAATGAGGAAAATGAAAGATACCCTAGCCCTAATGGCGTCGGGATCGAAAAGAACAAGAGGTGACCAAGGAAGGTCAGAAAAGAGAAAGGAAGGAACCTTTCACAAGTAAGTGGAAGCAGTGCCAGACTCAGCTCGGGGCCCCTTGTTTGCCTAACACGTACTTACTAGATGTAAGCCCCCTGGGGGGTCCTCCTCAATTTCATCGTCCCGATCATTGTTAGGTGGAAAAGAAGGTCTCACGGTCAAATCCTTGCCGGGAGATAAATCAAATTAAATTAACAAGTAAATTGTCATTAATTCGCACTATCATTACCCGAAGACAGTGACCCGGGGGAACTCTTGGAATTATATACAAAAGATATTTCAAACTGTCCACTAACGTCGATATTTTAAAGAAATTACAAAAATTAAAGTGAGGGTTGCTTACTATCTAGAATTGAAATCTGTAGCAAAAATGTGTAACTTCCTCTACATTCCTCTAAGAAAAATATGTCAGTAAGTCATACCAAGATTAGATGTAAAGTAAGGACTAATTACAATTACAAGAGATCAAATCAGTAGTTATTGATGTATGTATACCATAATGTTCTTTCAAAATGTATTTTCAAGAATATCGAAAATATTTGAAAGAATACACACTTCCTGAAATGCAAGTTTTTTGTTTTAAAGAGAGAGAGAGAGTAGAGGTACCACAGAGGTACCACTTTGGTGAGGAATGATATTATTTACTTAAGTTGTAAAAATCGAAAATACCATAAACAATACCGGAATAAGTTGCAATGAGCGTATTACAGTGTTCAATTCTTGGTCTCAGAATAGTAATTCTGAAATTATATTCTGAAAGTACTTTTGGTGTGTCTCTATTTGAGTAGCCTATATTAAATCATATGCTGATGACACAATTTTACTCCTGTCAGAGAATACACTGGACAACACTGCGGTTGTTATCAATACTTGTCTTAATCCGCTTAATATTTGACTTGTTACAAACAAATTAATCCTAAATATTGGTAAATCAGTCTATATTACATTTTGGAACTACACTGATATCATCCCAAGTAACTGTGATACAGTAGAAATTTTAAAGAGCAACATGTAAAAGGAAATTAAAACAATGCCCACAATCTTATATTAATAATATTGTATTATATATTTTATTATATTGCTACCTTATAAAATATTTAAATAATCTATTACTTTTTAAAAGTGTATGTATATTGGGTAACAATATTTATTGATTACTCCTGTATAACATTTACACAAATAAATATCATAAAACTAATGTAATGAGTGCGCGGTTTAGTGGGATCCCGTTCCAATTTTCTTATCTCTTAACGAATGTAGATCCCGCCTTTGAAACTTTGAAAACATATTGTCCAATATAGTAAATTAGTTTTTATTATTAGTTTCCATACCAAAAATTATTGAACTTCAAATTCGATTTCGTAATTGAAAAGGAGCAGTCGATTGCCTACACGAAAAACTACCTATTATTTGAATTAATTCCCTTTGTATCAATAATTTCTCTTGGAACAAACCCCCAAGCAAATTTTTAAAAGTCTGGAAATTGGCAACTATATATCAAGGTAGAAAAAGCACTTAATATTTGCGTTACGGGTTTGCCCACGAAACAAACAGTTTGAAAGAAAATTTTTTTGGTTGTCTGCTTCACCTGAAATGCTCTATAAAGGTAATTTCATTTGAAAACAACTATAACAACCAATGCGAATAAATGAAAGATGTGGTGTTCTCTACCAGTACAACTTTTTATTCTTGTGATAGTACTTTCGCCAGCTTAGCTAGCATCATCCTTCTAAAATCAAATCCAATGTAAGCAATGTGTTAAGGACATAAAGCCGAAAAATTAATTATTAAAATTATTCAATTTCTTGATTTGAAATAAATTAAAGAGGGAATGTTATGAAACTTTAAAAATAGTTTGAAAGTAGAGCAACATAATTAATACGCAGAGATTTTTGGCAGAGTAAGACAACGAATGAGGTCTCTGACATTGCTCTGAAGAAGACCACAGCAAGATGGCTGAAACGATGGTAGTTTTGCGGTTTGTCGGGGTCAAACAAGTTCAAAGAAATAATGAACAATGAATGGAGATTTTTAAAAATTAATTTTTTTTAGGTTTTATTAAATTTTAGTAACGTTAGAATCTATTGTATTGTCAAGCCACTCTTCTCTTCACCGTCACGCGTGTCCTTGGTTTGTCATCTGGGTTGGTAGTGAGATCGTAGGGCAGAGAGGAGTAAGGTTGCATGGGATGGTTATCTTTGGAGGCGCCACTGACGTCCTCCAACGACGCTATCGCTTATCACCTGGGGGCAATGAACTCCAGAACTGTGCTTCTCCGCTCGTTGCCAAGATTAACTCAACTGTTGCTCATCTGCGTTCCTCACTAAAAAATCTTTCTATTGCATTGCTTCTTGTTTCAATTCTTTAAGGGCCGTCCATAAATTATGTGACGCAAAAATGGTCATTTCTTAAAACCCCCTCCATTCCATAACGAACCTGTATCGACATCCAAATATGTACCTATATCACCCCCAAAATTATGGACTGCTATCCCTATCACTCTGACCTCTTCAAGAAAAATGTTGTTTCTGTTTTGAAAGTGTGGTGACAAATTTTGATGCACTGACTGCATTGTTCTTTCCTCGTTGCTCTGTGCTCGTAACGAGCGGTTAAGTACTTCGATTAGTTACGAATTTTAACGTATATAGCGTCCTATGAAATATACCCTTAAAAATTTAATGTTACGTTACACCAAAACTAACACCCCTTACTCCGTCGTAACGTAGTGTAAAGATATCACATACCCCACTCCCTCTAAAGGGACTTTTTTCGTAATTTATGAACTATCCCTTACCCATGTTTCACACCGTTAAGAATTATATTGATTGAGTGATGTCTATTTTTTCTTATTATAGGGTACTCACGTGCATTTATTTTAAGGTCAGAGTGTCTGAATTGATGGAGAGTTGAACTGCTGCTGGGTGGATAGTCAGTGAATCCCGGTGCAGTATAGAACTTCTCCATATACCTCATCGTACGATTACCATACTCCTGCTACGACTACAAATACAATATGCTGCAGAGTGCGAACCAGATCTTTCCACGGCGGGTCGCATTTCCAAATGCCTACAGGATCTCTCTAGGGTATTTCGGTCGGAGTGTGATTCTGGTAACATTTTTTCATTCTGCCAAAGCTTCGTGCATACCACACAACCCGTGGTGACACATTTGCCTTTGGTTTGCATAAATCCATTATTTTCATTCACATAACTTGTAATAATTATTTTATCTCTAATATTTATATGGAAATCGTATAACTTCACCTTCCATCCAGTTAAAAAATCTCTATCTTCAGCTCGAACAATCTTACTTAAAAATGTAAAATAGACACTATTTGGGAAGTAACAAATATGTGTTTTTTTCTCATGAATATAGTTATTTGAAGTATGTATACAGTGTATAAACCTAAATATTCAAACTAGCATCTAATTAGTTTTACAAAACGAGTTGCACACAAATACTCTTTTTTCAGTTAGCTCATCAATTTCCATCAAATTGGTACTCCGAAAAATTTGTAAAACGTATACATGACCTATTAATTTAGATCAAATCTTAGCTTTCTCTGGTGTCCGGTTTGTTAATTATGAATACTTTGAGCAAAATACATTACTGGTGATAAGTGGTTAAATATTGTCCTCATTTGTAGAATATCAAGTGAGTATCACGCCACATCCCAAAATGTAAGGTGTGACACTATCACGACATTCAGTCAATAGTAGTGTTTCGTTTAACGTTCAGCATAATTGAGATATGTAGATGAGAATAGTGACATACGTAACCCAATTCCATGATCCGTTTGAAAAAGTTCAAATTTAAGATATTTCCATGTATTTGGACCGCAGTTACTCTCCCACGTTTTGTTTTAGATTATGAAATGATGCACAAAAAATACTTTGGTAGATCGACGAACGAAAACTTGACTTTAATTCACTTAAATTCAAATTTAAATTTCGTATTTATTTTATTTGTTCACAAAAAACATACATTGAACTGAGGACACAAGAGTGAAAAATAATGGTTTTCACGTATTACCCGTATTTCATAAACTTGATAAACTATAGACAGTATTAAGATTGTTTATATTTCTTTTAAATTGTAGTTGATTTAATTAAATTTTAAATCTGTGTAGAAATGGAACACATTTCTTAAAGATTTTGCAAAGTATTTTATCACTGAATCTCATAACCAGACATCAGAGGCAATATCCTCCAGAAATGTTTATCCATTTATTTACTTGGTCTCGACATACTCCAAAAGAACCTTTTTCTCTTTATTAGTGTGTGGTATCCATTATTGATCGTAAATTTGTTTCTTCACTGACAGGCTAAGAACGAGTCAAATCGAAACACAATAGTTTTTGGTAACAGAAGCAATTATGTTATTTCTGAACAGTATATGATATCACGTACTTTCAATTCCTTTTTTATGCTGCTAATTTTTTTAAACATTATTAAGAAATTGACATAACAGTAAAATCAGATTCTGTACAAATGCTTTGAAATATTAAAATGTAGGTGTTTCTGTACGAATTTTTTTAAAGTAAAGAGTACCTGCTTCAGCTCACTGGAATCCTCAGTAACCGTTTACGCAGTTACGAGATTAGGTATCATTTGCTATTATAGTGCCAAGTCCATATTTCGACACAAAATTTCGTTCGGGTACGTTTTCTTGACAACTGATCAGGACCGTTGCAATAGAAATCTCGTCAAGACCGATCCCGCTTGTCGTGCTGCTCTATGCAAGTCACAATCATTGCCCATGCTTTAAACATTGCATCGCTGGCGGACCGATCATTGCTCTGAACAACACAGACCGTGTAGTGTGAATATTAGAGGCACGGTGTGAGCAGTACGAAAGACAGAAATACACTAAAGGCACAGTATGAGCAGTACGAAAGACAAATAAATTAGAGGTTTGTTGGGATTGGCTCTGCCCTGAACTCCACCGTTACCCTTTCCGACAGATCGAGGTTTTGACTTACGACATGTTTAGTATGAATAAATCTTAACTGAAGCACCGTGAATGATTCTAAACTGTAATTGGTGATCAATGATTAACGAATGGTGTATAATTAGGTGATATAATTGGATAACTATGAGTGGTTAGGATTGTTACTTTCCCATTTATGTAGTATATAGAAAGTATTGTAATCGTGAAAAAATTCGAAAAACGTTTTTTAAGGAAATGTCAGTTTTGGAGGTCTCTGATTCTGAAAAAGTTGTTTCAAGCGTGATGTTCGTCCATCTGTGCTCAGCACTTCTAAGCAAATGGAAAAATAAATTTTATTCCCTTTTCATAATTACGGTAGAATATACTTGAGGGCGATGCATGTGCTGTCAATTTTCTTTTTACTTTAATACTTCAAAAGAAGGTCAAACAAGTTTGGATATATTTAAAAAACAGCTCCGACTTTGCTGAAACATTCTGTATGCAAAGTGTAATTAGTATATGTTACAATCGTATTATAAGTATTTCGGTTGATAGTTCGGTATAGATGCATTAAAATAATTTCTTCTGGCTGTACTTAAACATATGTTTACGATTTCAAGAAGCTTGAATATTATTTAGCGATGTATATGGACCAAGCAGAGAAAGACTACATTTTTGGTAAACTGAAATGAAAGATATGACACTGATAAAATACATAGGACATAAAAACACAGTAGATACGAAAATACATCAACTTCTGCCTACAACGAAATTACATTTACCTAACACTTTTACGATGTTTATAAGACTGAGAAATCCCTAAATGTCTTGAAATTATATTCACAACATTTTACTCTCAGATCTCAAATAAATGACAGAAATAATGTTTAACTACTGACCGACCAAAACGTTAGTTTTAGTTTATTACTTTTGTCGTACGTAACATATACGAACAGAACCGTTAAAAAAATTGATAGCGATACTTTAACGGAAACATCCATTTTGGTGGTTCCTGATTCCGAAAAAGGTGGTTTTTCAAATAACTTCCTTGTTTGAAAAGAAAACTTCATTACTTTCTCATATACGATTGATCATACATCCAATTTATTTTTACTCTGCAGAAATTTACATTTCTAATTCGCGAAGAAATTTCTTTTTGACTTAATTACCAAATTAGATAATGATTAATATTGTCTTTTTGATTTGAAATAAAATATCTATCCTACTTACCTAACCAAAAACCATACGAAAGAGCCTACAAAATGCAGACGGCTTATACGTCAATGAAAGTTGACGAATTTCTTTAATAAACAGTCCGAATAGAGTAACATGAAAAATATAGAAGACCATACCAAAAATAACTCCACTCTTTATAGAACTCTTTTATTGTTACTCAATAGTAGAGACTGAGAAACGTACACGAACAAGTATGCGTAATAGTTTTCCACCACTACTTTTGTTTCGAGTAGCACTCAATTCACAAGTGTTCCTAGTGAAACAAACGTGGACCACACTACAGCTTGAGCGTTTCTTCAGAGAAGTGGCTTTATTTCATTACCTTTTGGACCCGCCTTCTCCCTATTCCCCCCCACCCCATGATCAAAACAGAAATTCGATGTTCAGGAGCATTACGTCCTCTTAATAGTTTTAATCGTTCATTTCTCCTTGCATTTCTCTCTTAGAAGAAACTTTCTCTGTTTTATGGTAGTTCTGTAATATTAATTCTTTTTAGGCCGTTGAATTGACGGATGGAGGTTGAACGAATGGGTGGATAGAGTTAAAGATCAATGGATAGATGTAATGATATACATATGGATAAATGGATGGACATGTAATGTGTTCAAATGTTGTGCATAAAATTTTATTTCATTAAACTTTCGGTCTTTTGCGGTTGGTGTTAATTGAAAATTTCTGAAAAACTCTTAATGTGCGTTGTGGGATGCAATATTAATGCTCGAAGTGCTCAGAACCTCAAAATGGAATATTTTGAACATCAATTTTTTTTAACTACGACATTTAAAGTATCGATTGTAAATTCACATTTATTTTCATCCATGTATCACTGCAGTATAAAAGGTTGTAAGCGATATTAGTACGAGCGTCACGTTGATGGGGAAAACAAGAATAATTACACTTTCATAATTAACTTTCGACGCCTCGTTTGGGTGAGTTTCACTGTTGGCCCTCGTCCGCAGCCATCATACCTTTTCGACCAGATTAAATTTTACCCTGATTCGGCTCGAAAAGTCTCTTTAATGAGTTTTATGTAAATAAAGGCACGCGTTTTTATCATCCCTTCTCTCGCAACACTTGGGGGACTCTCTATTACCTCGTTAACAGATGAAGCAAATTACTGCGCACCTTCTTTCAACCCGGGCAATACGACGTGACGCTTTCAATAAGAGGAAACTTTCATAATATCGGGTTTTTTGAAGTTTTGAATTTGAGGGTGAAAGAAAAAAGAAGAAGAAGGGTGTATGTTTCAGACGAGAGCGAGAAAAGTATTGTAAATCGGAAGGTATGTGCACCCTTCAGTAACTGGGTACAAGGACAGTTAATAATGAATAGGGAATTTCTACACTAATTACGAGACAGCTAGTGTCATAAATATTGCTAAAAATCAAGTATTGTATTATTCTAATTAATAACGGTATGTACCCAATACAAAAAAAGGAGTGAACTAAAATCCCCAACCCCCGGCACATCCGTTCATCACTAAGGAAGCGATGAGTAACAGTAAAATCTCCCTAAATATGTAAAAAACTTAAATGTGTATTCCATCAAATTCATTAAAATAAAGAAATTAATCAATTACTTTAAATAAACTAGGAGCACTTCAATTATTTTGGGTGTTGTTATGAAAAATTAAATGTATTGAATTATTTTTATATTTTCGACACGTTGATCAATAAGTCTTCATTTGTGATAAATGACAATATTTCGGAAAAGTTCCAACATCTCCTCCAACAGATGCAGTATTGTTCGTTTCGTTTAAGGTAGCGTAAGTCTTTCTGAGATTTGTTGCCCCCACTTCATAATAAAAACCGCGTCTTCACTTTTCCGTTTGCTTGTTACCAGTTTCATTTCTCATGCTTCGTTGCATCTCTTGAACTCTCTTAAGAAACCCTGACTGTTTATTCGTTGACAAAACGAAGGAATTGTTTGTTTCCACATTCTGTTAGTTGAGGTGAACGCTCTTGGAGACCAAGACTGCTGGCATGAGGAAGACTACCTCGGCTGGCTGGAGATAAATGAATTTTAAGGGAATTCTTTAAAAAGATGTACGATTAGATGAAGTACTCTTGGTTTGTAACCGTTCTTCTTAAGGAAGGGTACAAAAGGGAATACAGTGTGTTGAACAGTGCGATAATTTAGTTCATATCGTTCACTCTACAATTTTTGGTCCATTAGTTATGAATTATGGATTCATTGATCATTCGTCTACCAAACTAAATTTTTGAATTAATAAATTAATTATAAAATAAGACAATGTTATAGTGTACTCTGTTATAATCCTGTAATAAGCAAAACGCTTTTTAAAGTGGTGCGTAGCCGGACAAAGTAGACTATATCATTATCTTATTTTATTATTAAATATGTACAACCTCTGACTACACATCGCCTATTATCATTCTACAAATGAATTAATTACTTACAGAGGATTAAAGTAATAATTAATTTTTATCAGAGTTATTATAATATTTAGTTTTTGAACTTTTTATCATAATTTGATGAATTGTTTTATATACATCAATGGAGTAACATTAGAATTGTCGTTAGTTCGTTTCATTTGCAGTGTGTTCCTTCAAATTAAAAAGTAAATGTCCCATATTAATCACCGCCACCAGAAGGCGTAAGGTGACCTGTGACGTAGTGCATAGCGTACTCGCCTTCTCGCGTTTTCTGGTGGCGCTGGTTCAAATCCCAGTTGATCCAACTGGAATGCGCATTGGTAAACGAAGCTGTTTCACGGCAGGTTTTGTCGGACCTTTCATTCCACCAGCACAACATTCACCTCTCATCTCATCCGCTCATCAACCTTGCCATCCCCATCATTAGGAGGCCGTCTGAGAACAGTCGGTCACATCTGTCAGGGTATAGAGGAACCTTCACGCGGTGCCTGAGCAGTGTATGTTGTTCGAAGACCTCTTATATTGAAGAAGTACTGACGCGATTTTTTGTTCAGTTCTTTGTCATTTTCTTACCTAACCATGTAATCCGTAACATTCTCGGTCCTTTGAGTCACTTTTTATAATAAATGGTACTCGTCCATCTTTAGGTCGTAAGTTTTATTTGTTGTCTTTAGGTTGTATTGAATATTGAAAAATGTTTATATATATACTAAGATGTTGGAAATATTGATGTATTTTTGAAATCTAAGGTAAAAGTTTAAAAAATATCAAATTTATTGTATTTTTTAAAGATTTATTGTTTTTAGGGAAACCGTTTGTCTCACCACATGAAGATAGTAGATAGGGAAGTCTTGCAGGTTCTGGGTTTCTCATCAACATTCTTTTTACCCGCGAAATTTTCAAAATAGTGAATGGAGTTGGCCAAGGCAATTAATTTTCAGTAAATATAGACAATTTACTTGTAGTTATTCCGCGTACTGTAGTCATGCGAAGGTGTAACCAACGTTGTAAATATACGAAAACAAAACATGTTCTTCCAACAATAAAAAAGAGAAACCAATTGTTGAACACGATGTTTCAGGATGATTCAACCAAAAGTTTCCAATTTAAAATGTTTGAGTTATTTTTAGGTGAACAACTTTTGGTCGAATAAATTAGTCATTTACAGATAGAGACAAGTACTTATTTAAAATGTTCGTTCAAAATTCTATATTTCTTATTTTGTGTATAAAAATCACTGTTTCAACTCATTTTCAAATATTCACAAAAACATTTTAAAATACATTCTTATCAGTAAAAATTCTTGTTTTGCTGAGAAACGTTTTCCTCCTCCAACGTTGCTGGCGTTATCAGTTCATGTGGTTCTTTAGGTCTGATGATGCTAGTATGTTTTTTCTAATTATTTTTAATCGTATTGTTTTCTCAACCAATTTGATGGGTCATGTCGTAAAGAAATTGTTAATGAATTTTCTTCATTCTTTTCCATAGATATTGCAGTCCTATGTAATAATATTCCCGACACGTTACTCTTTCTACTACCACATGTTGCATCTTAAACTTTTAAAATTTTACAATTTTTGTAATTATTTTCCGAAGTTCTCACAAATTGTGAATATACTAAATTACAATAAAAAGTGGTTTTAATTGAAATCATTTTTTTTTCAACCCTGCATAGCTATTTTCCTTCATAACTCTTTTTTAACATGCTTCTTGCCAGCGTCGAAGAGGGAAAAACTTGGAAAAATGAAGAGATTATAGTGATAATAATTGTATTTTCATTATGGAATATACTGCCTGTAATGACTCACCAATGAATACTTCTCTCTCTCTCTCTCTCTCGCCATACCGTTATACAACCCATTCAAGTGTAATACTGCTATGTCACAATTACACATGGCGAAAATTGTTTAATAATGTAGAGATGTAAATGATTCAATTTCCATTAATGCTGTAACACTGTTTACACCCAAAACATCGATGCCAAAGATACACTCACGTCCCAAAGCAAAATATCGCTAATCAGACTAGATTATTTTATTATTTGAACAAATCTATCAATTCACTTTGGTTGACTTGAAGACTTAGGTTGATTACTGAAGGGGTTCGGTTTTTATTAGGTGAGATTAATCTCTTCATATTTTGTTTTGAAAGAAACTTCCTCATTAAATTCAACAACTTTCCCACCTCTACTTACGAATCAATGTTCATTTTTACTTTACAATCACCCAGTGTGTCTAAGGAAAGTATTGCAAATTGGTCGAGAAAAAAAGTTTGAGAACTCTTCGGATCTTTGCGAATTGGCTCCAGGAGAGTCTATTTTTCAAATTTTGGCGATGATGTCCAATGTCGTATGTGGTTTACACGAGTTTCGGGGGTGAGATTTACAAATTATCCGAACTATCCTCTTCTGAATTCTGAAAGTTTGAATACTCTGACCGGAATTACCCCAGAAGGTAATGCCGTAACGTAAATGGGAGTAAACGTTTGCAAAATAAACGCAACGGGAAATACGTGGACTAACTGCGTTAACTAAGATTCGGAATGCGTAACAGAGATTGCTTAATTGGGAATTGTGTGTGTGTGTGTGTGTGCTTAATGTGTGTATGTATGTTAAGAATTTTTTTCACCCCATAACTCGCGAACAAATTGATGCATCTAAATGAAACTTGAGATTTGACTTTGAATAGAAGCTTGGGAATAGAAGTCTACTTCTGGACAGCTCATACTGACTTCATTTACTGCTCTACTTCCGGTTTCTTTATATTCAAAATTTTGAAAATATGCATAGAAGCATTTTGATTGGTCTGTTAATTCTGCGTACATATTGCTAAACCGCATTCCTGTACGTCGCACTGTTTTCGAGGTAAAGCGGGAAAAAATCCGCAAAGGAGGAGTAGTTTTTTTAAAATCTGCCAATAAGGTTATTGCATAGAGTTTAAACTGGAAGATAATTCATGCAATCTATACTTGAATATGTCATTGTGATTGTTCTTTGAATTTTGTCTTGTTTAATAACTATAGTATATTATTATTTCTTTCTCTCAAGTGTTTTTTTTCTTTTTTCTTAAATTTTTAGTGTTATGTTGTTTAGTGCCATGAGTTTTTGTAATGAATTGTAATTGGAAATTTGAGGGACACACTCCAGATTTTTTCCTTTCTTGTTAATGTTGTAAGACTTATTGCGATGAATTTCTCTTGCCTGAGTTACAATTACTATTGACTTTTCATGAATAACCAGTCAGTGAAGAATTTATAATTAGATAATAGTGTTGTATTCGGTAAATTTTTCTGTTGACTATAACTTTCTTTCTCATTAGTAAAGAAATTGCCGAAAATCAACTCTTGAGTAATTCCGAAAGAACAGCACCTTGTAAATAATGGTTTCAACTTAGTATTTAGTGGTATCACTTTGGAGAAAAATAAGTCTCCTCCTAAATTAACCCACATACCCGTTTTAGAGGTAAAATATTCTTCTTAATTGAGTTTTTTTCTTTGTGTGTTAACGAAGAATTATTATTGTCAAGTTTCAGCTTCCCAGAGTAACTGTATATTGCAATAAATTTGGATGGTGAGTCAGACATAATACAGAAAAATGATTCTATACAATTCAGGTTGAGTGAGAAATCGGTACTCGTAAATAATGGATTCAGCTAAATACAAAGAGATCTCAATTTTTTGTTACAATTTTCAGTTCTGAACCTGCATCCCGTTACGAGGGGGCGGGGAGAAGGTACGCAAAGTGTTTCCTACGGCGGTGATGCCTCCTTGGAACGCCTAGATCAAGTTAGAATTTTTTTAAAGTTATTTCCAGTACCATTAGGCGATTTCAGAGACTAGACTGACCAAACATGAGAAACAAAGAAGAAGCGTTGAAAATTCTCACAATGTATTGGACTTCATGAATATTTATGCGTCATCTGCTTCTTAGGAAACAGGATAGATTCTAATGCACCTGGGTAAATGGGTTTCATCACATCTAATGGGTTTGCCAAGTTAATATTGGTTTGTTTGATTTCTGGAAATAAATTAATTATTACTATGAAATACATTCCCCAAAAATACAATGTAAAACTTGCTAATACAGTTTTACTCGGCTCAGTTCTGCAATTGTTTGGATTAACCCCAGTAATCATGGTTTGTTGTGAATGAAAATCTTACGCACTGAGTAGTTATCTCACAGTAAGACGGTATCATGTATCTCTTTATGAATATCGCATTGTATTCTGTTTCAGCTCAGTATCCTGGTCAATGATTTCTTTCGATTGCCCGATAGGTTTAGCGACCATTTTGCGCGTTCATTATACTTTTGAATTTTAATAACTTCAAGGAGTTATTTTTAATATATGCAAGAAATATGCAATTGCTATAATTTTCTATACGTCCTTGAGGTATGAATTGAGTAGCCTCAAAAAGTACGATTTTTTTGAAAAATGTGCTTTTTAACTTCCTTTCTCTACGATTCCCGTTATGAACTATCGATAACAAATAATCAACAAATAGAATCTTACAAAATACGAATTATTTACTGCTACTGTAATTATAATTTTATTTCCTTTCCCTCATTAACTTAGCTTCGGGAAACTAATTTATTTCCACTGAGACATACTGTGTCTGGATTTGAAAGTATTCCGCCATAATTTGTCATGGAGTTATAACAGTTATTTTTGTGTCGGTACGCTCTGTTACGTGTGCCCGCAAGGGGGAGGGGGTCGTGACGCAAACTGCGTAATTGAAAAAAAAAATATTGGGGGGAGGGGGGGTGTTCGAAAAATTGAGTTTTTTTGGAACTTTAGATCATTTAATAGTCATATAATAAATATAGTTTCAAAAATAGCATATGTTAAAATAAAAATCATAACGTATTAATTTTTAAACTTTTCGGACATTTTAACATGATAAATAATATCAATTTATTTTCGAAACTGATGAATAAATAGTCAGTCATGCCGAGCAGAAATCTAAACCGCTGAATAAGCAGACATGAGAGTGGGATACGGATCGGGGGGTCACCTCTTGTGTATCAAAATATCGGGAGACTCATCGTTTCGCGTAAACGAAGAAGTGGCAACAGATGTCGTGCAATGGTAAGATTACACAACCGTCGGCCGATCTAGAAAACAGCGTTGCGCTGAAGTTTCATTGCTTTCCCTTCAGTGTATTAGTTTCCTGTGCGTGATCAAGGTCGGAGGTCAATTTCTCATGTATCGCGGTTTGGGAGCATGCGTGTTATTGTTAAAGTGCTTTACCTGATTTGAGAGAAATTAACCAATTTTTACTGTGTTGACAATAGTGTTTTCGTTTCTTGTGAGCGATAAACTCTTGGATATGATAAGTGGAAAGAAATTTGCCAAAAACTATTTAAAGTTAATGTGATAATCAGAGTATCTGAAGTGATGCGCAACGGAAGTGGATCTTCTGAGAGTTAGTCTGAGAAAGCGTCAAGCACTGGTCACGCGTTACTGTACGCGGTTCAAAGGAAGAAGAGAGGTGAAAGAAAAACTGTTATTTCTCGAATTGTACGTTGATACTGGATTCTTTAATGTAAATTTCGTTCACGAATATTTGCAGTCACACATACACCTATACTCGTTACAAATTATACTGCATTTTTCTTGAGGATTTTCATGGCCTACGTTTCTTAAAATCGAGTGACAAATCTGCTAATTCNAAGAAGGGGACATGTATCTGAGGTGCTTATACAGTGAAATAATGTGATGAAATGTAAGAATCCTCGTACTCTCAGTTAAGCGCATATTCATCTGAATATATATGGAATCTGAATATGAGACTTTGAAATTTAAAAAATTCAAACTCTGTTCTTGTACTTTCCTCATTATTTTAGCTGCTGAAATATAAATTAAAGTCTAATTATGTATTGTAATCTCATTTAAATTTATCCTTTATCAGTAAAGAAGATACAGGTGATGAACATTCTTTTTACTTTCTCATATTAGTGGTATAGAGACAGTCTAACCAGGAAAAAGATCGCAAAATTTTGACGGAAATGTTCGTTTTTAGTGTCTCTGATACCGAAAGGATTTTTTAACACTTTTAATATCGGGCGTAATATTGTATACCTGTAGAATACTGGGAGGAGGCTGGCTACCCCCCTTACTGACACCACTTTTCCGTTCACATTTGCTCTCTGACACAAAACTTTTCGCTCACACAAACATCCTTTTTTCGCGGTCGGAATGAATCGCCTACTGGATATTTCTTAGTGCAAACTATATTTACTGCTCATGTAAAAGACAAAAATAGTTTAAATCTGGATTCTGCACTAAATTTCTAGAAACATTGTACCTAATAAATGCCATTTTCAAGCAATCACTTTCCCTTTACTTTATACGCAGAAGATTAAACTGCTGTTGTCATCGACAATATAGGATGCATGAAAAGACTGTTTTTTGTAAAGTTAGTTTGCGTACTATATAGATAAGAGTCTTAAAAGAGTATGATAAAGCATATGCGCTGTTTTTGTAAATAGGTTTTCGTATGGAGTTACGGTAAATAAGAGGGATAAAGTTGTAAAATATTTCTAATGTGAATTCAGTGTTCTAAATTTGTGAAGTGCCGAGGGCAAACCAGTTAACTTTTTCCTGAAAAAATTGGATGTAAGTACGAGGAAACTTAAATCCACACTGGATGTCCGCATTTTATGTTTATGACAGTGGGGTTTCCAGAAATTGAAGTGGGTGTAAAGGGGAGAATTAAGGAAGGGAGATAACGAATGGCACGAGAATTGAGAGTACCCCGAGTGAAACCTGTCACAGACCCGCTTCGTAATCGCGACAAATTCCATTTGGATCGTCCAGGATTAGGGTTGCCATCAAGAAAATCCCAAATATAGGACACAGAGGTCGAAAACCTCAGATTGTTAGCTAAAACCCGGATATTAAAATCTGTGTAAAATGTTTTCTAGCTTTCGTAATATTAAATTAATTAACTTGTTATTACGTGCTATTAGTTGCTTTCACGGTAAGAAACATAGGCTTTTAGAGGAAATTCAGTAGATACTTCTCTGTACTAAAAAAGAACAAAGTGATATTCAAGAAATAAAATTCTAAATTTACTTTTCACAATTAAAGAGAACCGAAAGCTGTAGTGTTAAGACTCTCCATAACAGAACATACAGTTAGTTACAAAAATAAACGTCTTAAAATGAATGGATTAATTTTAGCTTTCATAATAATACTTTTGCAATGGCATGTACAAATTTGGAACGATCGAAACGATATCTTTGTTATTGTTATTTTTATTATTATTATACATATTATTGGAAACAAGTAACAATAAATTTTAATAGGTTTACAAAATAATGGGTTGAAAAATAATCGATACTTTATGTAATGTATTGCGTTCTGAATGTTCTGCAGCGCTATGATTTGGAAGCGGACAGTTGGTGAAACTGATTGCGTTACTTTCGCCGCTGATAAACGCAGCTGTTAAGAGCGCGTTATCTTATCACGCTAGCAAGCAAGTCGGCTGCACTGGGCGAAACACCGCGTGGCTGCCAAGCTTTGTACTGCGATGTAACTCATGCGTCTAGTTAACGAAGGCTTGACAATCTCACGTGATTCTTGTTTCTTTAATATCCTTCTTCAAATAACAACTTCCGTACTTATTTTAAAGTCAAATTCGACTCAAAACAAATGACACAATTCTCAAACTGTTTTACGTGAATTGATTGGAGACACAAATAACACATTGAATTTAGTCATAAATAAAAACTGCAATGTGGCTGTGTTTTCTTGTAATCTTCTGGGGTATTTTATGTAATGAACAGCCTGTGATTTTCATAAACATTATATAAAACATTCCTCGCCTATTTTATTTAGGTAACCTTAAGAGAAAAAAAGTATAATCAAAACCTTCACATGTCAGAGAATTTTTATAACTAAATCAACCAGAACTAACTGATCTGATAACGCGTCGGGATTATGTTTTTCCAAGTTGAAAATAGGACAAAAGTCATTGGAAAATGTTGGTGACTTCATATTACAAATGCAATTACTGTGTTAACAATTAATGTAATGACAAAATATTCCCACGCTCTATACGCATTGCATGACCACACTAAAAATACAATTTTTACTTCATATTTAAAACAATGATATCTTCTAAGTTCATAAATTTTATCGGACAAAGTATTTTTTGGTATAAAAATACAATTTTTACTTCATTTACCAATACGGTTTTTAGGTTTGTATCAAAAACCCATTCTTGTGCTTTCTTAACACGCTAATTACATATAATTGATACAGTCTTGAAGCAGAATGTAAAAGTTTTACCGCATGCTAGATATGTCAATATTTTGTGCTGTGCATATTGTAGAGTACTTATCTATATAATTCTTTTATAATTTTAGACTTGTATTCTAGCTTTAGTCTAAAACCGGAATACTACATTTATCGAAAAATATACGTAGCAATAAATTTATTTTTGCGGCAACAATGTAGCAATAAAATAGCTTTAAATATTAGAATAAACATTAATTGTGTATTCTATTTTTGTATTCCAGTTTAAGGGATTTCTTATCTATTACAAATGTATTATTATCAGTTACCAACTTCTCAGAGAGATAGATAACTTTTATAAAATACACATCAGTTCATTGACACTTAGTAGTGTAATCGTATGAGTACTTTAATTGTCCTGCGGAACAACGAATAATGGTTATAAAAAAGAACAATCCGACGTAAGGAGATTGTCTATTGAAAGCAAGATTGATTTTTAAATTAATGCAATAACTATTTTGATCCCAATATTTGATCGACACTGAATTCTTTTCTTTAACATATTTCATTTGTGATGATTCATAAATTGCAATTGAGAGAACATATTTATTGTATTTAATATGTAAAGAGTTAGGAATTTCTGCCACCTTAGTGATCATAAAAAACTTCTTTCATTTTCTTTGATTCAAGGTGAAATATTTACAAAAATTCCCAGTAATATCAGTATTAATATTTATACTCACATAAAGTTTCCTATTTTTCCACTTGTGTGAAAGAATGGTTGTAGATAATTTTACAACCTATGAAATTGCATCATTCATACATTTTCAGAAGTTATATTTAAAAGATACCACACACATAAAAACAAATAACACGTTGAGATTGATATTAAAAGTAATTGGGGGTTGGTTTCCTATTTTCCTTCTTTAATACAGGTTATTCTACATAATTTGTTTTGTTCCATTCGAAGATAAAATTATCCAAAAATGAAGTTACGATAATAAAATGAATCGCAAAATGTACTTTGAATCACGTTATTGAAGCGTTCTTCGACCTTAATGAATCAAATTAACGTCACAATCATAATAATCTATGTGTTATTGGACTTTACACTTCTCGCTTCTGATTTGTTTATACGGCACATGCGCATATTTTCGTTGAATTGAACGTTACTCATATTGTTTAGTAATTAATTGTTATACAAATTTTAACTGCTAATAACTATTATTACTGAGCTGTCTCACTACGTTTTCTGTGTAATGTATAAATAGCTGTCGTCGAACCTTGAAGTATGTGGCGATAATGTCTTATCGACTGCGCGTGCTTTTTTTCTTTCTTTTTTCTTTTTTGACAAGGATCATAAATGACTATATTTACTCCACCTCTCCAAAGTTGGTGTTCTTTCATATTTTTCTGAGAACTGTACTCAAATAACTAGGAAGATATTTGAAATATGAAATTAAGGAATAGTTCAGATTAGCCTTTAATATTGGAATGAGTGTTTAAAAATATTAGTAAATACAACGACGCTCCAATCCTTCAAACGCTTACTTTGTTTAACAAATATGAACCCTTACGCCTCAATCAGACCTATTAATTTTTTGCACCAACATCCCGCGGTTTTACTCGTTCACCACCAAAATTTCCTCCCTCCCTCCTTGGGGAAACCAATTGGAGCATTCACACTATTTCCTTGCCTTTCCACCATCTTTTGAAGAATATAGAATGCCCTGAATTAATACACTGCTGGATATTTAAACTTTGTTTTATTCAAGTTCATTTAGAATTATATTACTTTCAGACAGAACCGTCGAGAGCATTAAGGTTGTCTTGGGCATATTTTGAATTTGGAGCCCACTTACCACTCGTCCCCCTTAATACAACTCCTTTCCCCCCTCCAATTTGTAGTTCTGTATAAGAAATAAAGGTACGAAAATATTTCGATATTGTATGGTAACATACACATTTTAGAAGGATGCATAATGAACAAATATTAAAATAATGTTATTTTCATACCACATGAACAAATCTACATTTTCTCTGGACCAATTTAACAATCTATCAAGAATGATTTATTGGCAATTAACTTTGTGAACTGTTAGAATTTACCCTTGTGGATCTCTTTTCTGAACCGAAACGACAATTAGTTTTACTAAACTCAATACATGCATTTAAGTCCAAAAAATTCTAACAAAAACATAATAAAATGTGCTAATAAAAACATAATAGATTAAGATATTAACTGAAGTTTGCAGTGTCGAATCATTTTTTGTTGTTGTTGTTGGAGAGGAAGAAATGAGTAAATTTTGTCATTGACTTCATTCCCACAGATACAAAGCGATTTGTAAAGAACCGAAAAACGCTGGCTACATTCCTTGCTTGACAGAACGTGGCGCGATTTCCTCGTCTTTTACAGATAAATATTAGTTTGGAACCTTCAAATACTCTAGTGATTCCAATTATAATAGTATCCAAAAAGTCTTCCTTTCAAAAATGTGGTAGGGACGAAGGGCGACAATCACCCTGAACCTTGTCCATAAATTTATTCAGTAATATTTTTTTATGTTCTTATTTAAGCATTATTTGTTAATTGTTTTCTTAGTCAAAGCGTTAGAGTATTTGATGTTCTTACTTATCCGGTTGTTATCGTGTGTATGAGTTATATAATCTGACTTTTCTTTTCTCTGCATGAATTTTAATGCATTTAAGTATTAATTTTAATTTTCTTCATGGAGGACAGTTTTACCTACGCCTTTATCTTATGTCGAAGCATGAAGGAAACTCTAATTATACGATACGCTAATCCGTATTCTTGCCACCGATGCCAAGCGACTCGTTTGTTTCGAGACCCGTTCACTCAGAATATCGCGACGCGATACTTAGCATTCAGCGAACACATTGTCCTTGGAGTGGTGTCTATTGAAAAAAACTCCATCGCCTTAAACATCATTCCTCGCGTCGTAAAAGAGCTGGCGACAGTCTCTCACTCTTTCCAACACTCATTGCACCGCCCACTGCACTTCCTCGTCTGCTGCCTTCTTCCACAACCACCCGCCTCGCCACCTGCCACCGCCACCATTGTCAACTGTCACCTCCTCCATCGCCACGTCCGCCTCCGTCTTTCAAGGCCGTCTGCGAGAAGACGCGTGGCTATGGCCCGTCTGCTGGCGACCTCTGGTGGCGGTCGCGGAACTTACGTTCCAAACATCGCTTTTGATTAGTACCGAGCGTACATCTTACAAAAGAGATAATACACGGAATAACACAAATTGATAATTATTTTTTTCTATTGACGTCCATTTCGTAACCAAATTATTAAATAATTACAACTTACGACCTTTTTTTGTTATACGGTCAAAATGTATTTTTATTAATACACAACGTATGTAATTATCTAGTATTTACAATATTATTTTATGACATGTTTGTGTAATTTATGATTTCTTGCAAACATATTTTGAATTTGTATCAATATTTTATATCACGTTCAATTGTTATGTTGCTATGTTAATTTTTGTCGTTTATAATTTGTCTGACGATTACTCCAAACTTGAGACGAAACATGTGTATTAATAAAACACTAAAAAATAAAAAATAAAATATATCATGATAGCAAAAAAAAAAGTTATAAGTTATAATTCATTTTTCTTATATTGGAATAATTTTTGACAATATTGAACATGCTCTTTATTTCTTAGACGCTTAATAAATCGCTCCAAATCCACCAGAAAACTCGTCATGGAAATTGCATGTCTCTGTGATATGATCCAGAGTGGGATATAAATTTACGAAAACTGTTGTTTTTAAGTTACTTCTAAACAATATGTTTTGATAGTTGAAATTCATTTCAAACCTAGAAATACTCGTATAAAATATTTTTATTTTTTCATTTTCCGATTTAGTGTTGAAGTACATTATGGATTTGTATTGAAATGTTAATCCCATCACTAGGTTGTTGTTCATAGGACCTAAATCTATTCCAGGAATAAGCTGTTTTTTTAGTTATGACAGTTTTTGAGATATGTAAATATGTTTATATGCATTATAAAACAATATTTCTGCACTTTTATCGTTCGATGCTATTGATATCGTAAACCAAGTGATTCAAATTTCTCGAGAGGTCTTGGAGGGACGCGGCTTTTGACTTCGCATCCCCATATTGGAAGGCTTTGCAGTCCTTTTGTGAGCTGTAGGGAGGGAGGATATTACACCCCGATATTACTCCCTTCCGCTCCTGGCCTGTCTACACGTCCTCGAGTGGACCTCGTAATACGGCAGTGACTTTGCATAATCGGACGAAAGGAGAGGTTTCAAGCTGCTTCTCGTGGCTGATGGGAGTGTGTGTATTTTATTATACGTCTCCTTTCCACGTTTTGCTCTCTCCTTCTGTTCAAACTTTTATTTGTGTGTGATTTAGTCCACTTCTCTATTTTCCCCTTCTATTACTGCGAGTAACTTATCTAGCTATTAAAGTTATATTGATGCTGCTTATGTTGTTCTTCGTATCTTCATGTTCGGAGTAAATTTTTTGATTGTATCGTGTACAGCAGCCGTTGATAGTAGGCACTCAATGTATATTGGACACAATGCACATTGCGTTTTAATATCACTCACTAAATGATATTCTAAAAACATGATACTTTAAAGAATACTAAATAACTTGTATATTAAATTTGCAATAGAACCTCCTTTATCCAACCATCGTTAATAAGGTTTTATTATCAAAATATACTTTTTTCAATGTATAATTTTGCTGTACCCTTTAAGAAATAATCAAATAGGATAATTTCTGTGTGACTAAGTTGATTACGTTTTGTACAATTCGAAATAACTGTTATATAGATTCATCATAATACTGTGCCGTATCGGGGTTATTCGCGATAGCCTGGCGAGGTTTGGTTCTTGGGCCATTTTCGTAGCACCTTTTAGTTGTCTAATAATGATTCACCACCTGTGTTTTTATAATTTCTCATTGGTTTTATATATTTTTATTAGTTAATGTTAATGCGGAATAATTGGTAAAATTACTTTCTACAGTACATTGTGTTTCATTTTCAGTATCATCAGAATTATTTGCGGTTATCTGAATTGCCGCTGGTCCCACTTTGTATGGACGGATAAATAAACTTCTACTGCTTCAGATATCTCTTTAGAGCTGCCAAAAAATTTCGTCCTCGCCGAATTGACGTATAAATTGCACGATTAACTTCCCAAAACACTAAAATGTTCACGGACAACACTAATCTAAATAAACTTTAGCGAAGATCGGTACCACATAAGGCTGGGGCAGGGGCGCACCTAGGATTTATTTATGAGGGGTTGGGGCTTGAGGGATGTGAACATGACTGTCGATTGGCCATTGTTGCATTTCCGACGTAAAGGGAAATGAATATTGGAATTGGAAAGAAACGGCTGTCGCTTGTGTGTCGTTCGCGCTGGCACTATCATTTATTACTACATTAATATCACCGAGCTACACTCGGATTTATTAATTATAAAAATAATTTTAAGTATATTTTTAATAAGTGAATTTATATACATTTTTATAACTAATTTGATAAGTTAATTTAATTTGTTAAAAATATTTTAAAAATAAAAATTGTTATATATTTGTTTTTCTTTAACTTTTGGTATTATTTTACAAGAGGACAGAGCAACTCTCGCATTTAGTCAATATAAGAATATTTTCAAGTAAACTTTTAATAAATGAATTCTTATTTTATCAATGAATTATTATTTCGTATAATATCGATACCGATGACTATCCAGGTGTCACGGAGCGGTGCTCGCGCTATTGGGAAATGTGTCATTTATCATTTCATAGTCATTGGAAGCGAGTGTAGTGCATTACGTCAGCATAAAACATTACACAGAACAGTCGATTGTCATGACCTGTAGGTGAGCGTCTAGCGGATGTATCTCGGGCGGAAGGGAAGAAACTGTGTTTCGTTCACAGACGAAATCCGATTTAAAGTTACAATTATTGCCCGTATAATAATTTTGCAAAACTAATTTTCACAAGATTGATTCTTGTGCCATTCGATTCCTGATGTTAGAAACCTGGTGTAACGAGTCGAAAAAATTCTCACCATAAGTTAACGACATACCCCATAGTTATTGCTCGTATTATAAGATAATAAGATACGCTTCGGTTTAGTTCTCCATGATGACCCGTTCCCTGAGCAATGGCGACGTAGTAGTAAAAAAATGTGTCATTTTACATCTCTGCAGACGAGGAAACTGGCCATGTCCTGATTTCAATTTTAAAGTATTAATTTTATATTCTTAATTGTTATTTTAATTTAAAATGGTTAGAATTAAATAGTTATTTCAGTTTAAACAATGTCTCCATCTAAAGTCCAAGTTTAACTTCCAATGCGTAAAAATTCAAAATTGGAAATTAAATTGGAAATTTTGAATGTTTAAATGAACAAAATGGTAAAACATGTTCCAATGACAATCTTAGGAGAAATAAAATCTAAAAACACAAACTTTTCTGGATCTTAACATATTTTATTCAACAAAAAACTCATGTTTTATATCTTAGATTAGTATTTACACTAAGTTTTTAATGTTATGTTTAAAAACGTTAAAATAATACAAATATAGGCTGCTTAGTTAGCGATTTATGATAAAATTAAAATATTGATAGTTAATAGCTTTCCTGTCTAGGAACGTAATATGTGTATAAACATTGAAGAGTTGAAATTCCTACTTGGCAACGAATTTACAAAACAAAGTCCAATCTTCTTGGTGTTTTTTTAAAACTCTAATAGAACATTTTCACTACTTACAGGAATTTCTCTATGAATGTTAAGACTTGCAAGACCATTAAGTCTATTTTCAGTCATGGTGTTCCGTAAGAGCTTTTGATTCGAAAAAGATCGCTCTGCTATGCTCGTGGTAACAGGAAAGGTAGCAAATATCTTGACCAATGTATGAATATTTGGGTATAATGTTTTGTCACAAATATTCAATAGATCAATTGCATTTTTTGCCCTTGAATTGTTTCGTTTGAGAAACGTTCGCCACATTTTAATTTCCGATAATCAAATTTTGTCACTGTCATTCTCTTAATCTTGATAAATTTGAACTAATTTCAAGAATTATTTCTCAGTTTGTTTATTCAGTTCTTGAATTATCTTGGCATGTTTTCTCTTTTGACAAGACAACTCAATTTCCTCATGGTCAGAAGCAGGTAGAGGGCAGTGAAATCCCTTTATAATGTTTTTGGGTTTCAGAAGTCTGTTCTGAATGGAAGTTGAAAAATTATAAATCCAAGGAATGAAAACATTGCGCTAGTAGTATTCCTCCGTATTTTCTACTGGCACATTACTTCGATGCTTATGTTTCGCAAGTATCCTTGGTACATTGAGTGATGTACCGAGATACGCAGCAATGATTTCTGCCTCTTCGTACAGGACTTTATATTCACTGCCTGCATTATCTCTCACTGATTAGAGACTAATAAGAACATCGTCAGCATAATTTACAGCAGCCATGAGATCCGTGTCACTGGATTGAAACTTTGTGCACAGATTGAGAGTGTCGCTGAGTAAGTTTTCAGAAGATATCAATGCTATGATAAATTCAGACTGGTAGAGAGAGTTCAATAGCATAGAAGCTCCTGATGAAGAGTCTTTGTCGTCCCAACACTGTATTTCTTCTAAGGTTGCTATAATCGGTTTTAATAACTTTCATGACAAACACTGAGTCGTGCCTTTCAATCCACGTAGTTGGACACAATTGTTTCAGTTTTTATTAAAATTCCGGTGCCAGGATAAGAACTTTTTCCTGAAGAACGTTTAGTCTCTTTGGAGTATGAAGGAAGGACCATACTTTCTCGATTGTACCAAAACAATTTCTTATTGGCGTTACCTCAGCAGCATTTGTAATTGCTAGGTTTAAGCAATGGGAGGCACAATGTATATACACAGCTTTAGGGCAACATTTTTGTATTACGGCTTGAGCACCATGAAACTTGCCACTCATAGCCGATGTGCCATCATATACTTGACCTCTGAGGTTACTAGTGTCAAGATCGCATTCTTCAAGTCCTTTCAACAATGTTCTACCATGATCCTCACCAGTCATGGATTCCAGAGGCACAAACATCATAAATCGCTCGCATTCTTGTATCTGTCGTTTGTATCTGTAGAAATCTGTCGTTTCATCCGCTAATATACTAAAAATATTGCTTTCAGGACATTCCTCCCATTTTTATACCCAAGTAATGAAAAAAAAATTCCAAAAACAGACTGTGTCATTTCTAATTTATTTATTGCATATTTCATTAAAAGAATTAATTTAAAGAAAATTATTTAGAAATTTATGGGCATGAACAAACAGAAATAGTTCGTAACGTGATATGTGTAATGTCAATGATGGGCCTGATAGGATATAAATGAAAACGCGTAACAACGCGAAGATCCGGAGTCTTATCATAACAGGCAATCGAAAAGGCCAGTCGATATAGAGATGTAGAACATTAAAGACAATTCAAACATATAGAGAAAAGTACTTTATTTGTAAGAAAAAGTTCTTTCTAGAAAAAATAACAATTTATAGGAAAAAAAGAATAAATAAAGGCAGATTTTATGATAGATTTTTCAGTAAATCACATCTTTTTAATCGTATTGTAGACTTTTAGACTATATGTGACTATCAGTCGCCACAAAGGAGTCAAATTCATTCTTAAACGACTTATTTCGTCGAATGAATATTACACATCGAATGTTGTCTTATAGCAACGCTAGGCATAAATGAATTTTCATACGTTTGTTCGCGGCGACCAAAAATTTATTCACTCGCCACATTTGACAATTTGCTATTGTTTATTATTCTGAAATAATTGAGTTTTCAAGAATCTGAAACGAATTTGGAACTGAGGCAGAAAAATGGAATCGAGATCAGAATCGAAAAAAATCCATCATTATCATTAGTACTTCAATTAACTAATCGAATTTAATATTTTTGAATGGAAATTTTGTAAAAGTTTTTTTTTAATAATACTAGAAAGTTACTGTATAATAATCACTAATCTCTAAGCAAGAGACTCGAGTACAACACTCTAGGCAACATACTTGGAGGTTGATTAAATTAAATTAGAGCTCAACAATTGTCCGGAATTAGTTGGATCACATTTTTCTCTCTGCGCATCATCAATCATCAGACTTCCAGCTTCCAAGCGTGATTGTTGTTTTTTCACTCCCTTCACCATCCACATCAGCACTACTAATTGTATTATTATTTTTAAATCGGTTAATAATCAGTTAATTTTATTGATAGTAATCTTTACTACACGATAAGAACACTCAAATTCAGGCAGCCCAGTAAGCGGAGTATGATTGCCACTGCTGTCTTTCTGCCAACAAGATTACATGATCACTTCGCTGGACCTTTCCTTTCCCGCAAGTGTGAAAAGATATGCATTTCCACACGTGGGTTAGTTCGCCTATGACCCATCCACGGCGCCGTGAAGTCGACAGCTGCCAACGCTTATTTTCAATTGTCGTGGGGACTTTCACATTCAGGCGTTTTGATGACATATCTGTTTCTGGACGAAACATGAAATTTGGTATGGCCTCCAGATTGCAGCGTAAGTTTGCGTTGAGACGGCAGGTAAATCGCGTAATTTTAAAATAAAACTAATATTCTAAGAGACATAATTCAGAAATAGGGGATATTATGTACCCTTCAATTACGTATCTTTATATATTATTTATCACGAATTTTGAATGGATTTTTCGCGTGAAAATATAACATAATCTTTCATGCTAACGCCACAAGAACTACTAATAATTGAATAAAATGTTTAGTTACATTTATCCCAGAATGATGAACTATCTAGAAGTAGAGCAGCATGAAAAACATAAACAAGTAATGAAAAACCTCTTCTAATAGAAAATCGGCCGTACCCGAAGGGATCCCCGACTATGGGTTCTAAAAATGATTTATTGTATTTGGAAGAATGAGAAATATTCTTGATATTGCCTCAAAATGGAAACACGTCCGCATGAAGGAAGTGTTTGACCTCTGAGAGGAAGGAAGGTGGAGAAGGACGTTTCCGGAATGACAGCTGAATGTAAGCAGATCTTTCTGTTTACGTTGCGAGATTTACAGTGACCGTGGTAGAGCGGAGAATTCATGGCTGGAATTCATGGTTCGTCACTAATCTCAGAGGATGATAGTTTACTCGAAGTTGAAGAGTTAGCACACCCTTCATATACATCTATAAATCAATATTGATCATGAATTTATGCTCTATATAGTTTCTATTTGGTACAGTTAATATATTTATTTTCGTTTTACAGAATAATTCCTAAATTGATACTTGAGGTGGGGGTTAGCTCCCTTAGCCCTCCCCCGTCGTGGGTGCGCCCCTGGGCAGGGGTCTCCAAACTACGGCCCACTGGCTAGGTCCGGCCCAAGGAGGACAAAAACATCTATTTGAGTGAAGAGGGGAAAGTTGACTCTGAATGTCACGTATTTCACGAGAAATGGAGTGTCGACTACTTTTGAGTCAATAATTGTTTATTCCTTAATTTTCTTATTTTTATTTATTTCGCAAACAAATATATTGATTTAAGACGATTTTGAGATTTAAAATCATACATAAAAGTGATTAAAGAATTGCACTCGAATGTTGAGTGCTGGGCCCTGCTTGTTAATATAAAGTTGTTAACCCGCTCCTTCGACGGTCCACTTTTTTAATTGATTTATTTACTGTCGCGTTTACATCTCTTGACATTATGTGACTTAACAATATAAAATACATTATTTATCAAGAACATTATTATTAATCTTTAGTTACATTACACCTTTAATTGTCCTTATCATATCTTCTCATTTCCATGTCATCCCTGCTGCCTATGTTTCAATGTCATTCTTTCATTTAATCTTTTATTAATCTTATTTCATCTTTTATGTCTTTGGAAATTGTGTTACTCTTCTTTATTCTCATTATTTTCTCTGCTAAAGTTAGTCATTCCTTCTGTTGTCATTCTTCAGTTATATTTCGCACGTTTTTCTCCATAGAAGGGACGTTTCCAAATCACATACGATTCATCAAAGCAGACAAGTCAACGAAATAACTATTTTGCGTCAGAAATACCGCCACAAGGTGTACCGTCAAAAATCAGGGCCGCCAAGAGGGCATGGTTAACAGAACATTTACCGTCTCTACCGTGCTGTTGGAGACCCGCGGTAGACATTGAATATTCCATGCCCTTTTTAAATATATACATTCAGTCAGTCTATCTTGCATAGTAGCTTTTAAAACACATATTAGGATACTTTATTAATAAATGAACAAGGGAGTATATAAATAATGAACGAAATTTATATTACTAAACAAATTTAAATTGTCATTACTTAAATAATTCAACAATTACCAATAATAATTTATCGACAATTATCAATGATTGATCCTTGTGGGGCCCTCCCTCTGAATCGAGAAAATGACAATAGTGTTACCTGTCCCAAATTTTCAATTCATATTGATTATGAATAAAAAAATAATTCACCCATCAGAGGGTCTTTTCTTTTTTGCTACCCCCCCCCCACACACACACACACATGAATGCGTGTCATCAGAAGCCTTGTGACGGCGGAGGAACCTCGGCGTATCCAAGGTGTATCCGCATACTAAAACGCCTGTGCGTTCTGACAACGCCGTTGGTGGCGAGGGACATGCGGCGCCGCCACCGCTGCCAGGTGTCGGATGGAGGGGAAAGGGGAGGGGGAGAAGAAGGAGGCGAACGGCGTGAACTAAACGGTTTCTTTGCGGTCAGTGTCCGCATACGCTCCCGTCGCCACCCTCGGTCGAGCGACCGAGTCTTCACGCGAAGCACTCGTCTTCTTTGTGATGATGAATGGATGCCGGGACATCATTTCAAATCATTCGTTTGGTGTGTAAAGTCTAGCTGCTGTACGAAAAGTTACCAAATTCGGGAGAACTGCCAACCTACTTAATTGATTCCTCCTATGTCGTATATTACTCAACTTAGTGATATTTTCATCTTACATGTTGTATTCAATACCACCAAACTTCACAAAATACCTCTAGGAGAGCCCGTCCTTAAAATATTCGTTTTTTATATTTTGTAGAGTAACACAAAATTAATATTCCTATTAATAAAGTACATTGCATAAATTATCCAAGAAATCTTAATTTTTTAATCTACATTCAACGAAATTCATTTTACGGTAGTCTCTGTTGTTTCCATAGCATTGGTACACCCGTAAGGTAGTGTAAGTGCTACCAAACGATTTTAATATGAAACGACAATCCGAGACAATCCAAGTCAAAACGAGTGTCGGGGTTTTCGTTCTAAAATATTGGTGGTGGCTGTCCTGAAACACAACTCTAGTCCGCTTTGTTCTTTTGGTGTCCAAACTCTTGATGACTTGAGTATCGCGGGGAGAAGGGCACGCACGAAGCATTATTGCAGAGGTTCCCAAACTTTTTGGCAAATCCCCCACCCCCCTTCGAGACTTTTCAAGTATAACACGCCATCGTTCCAATGAATAATATTCAACGAAGCCAACACTAGAATATTAGTTTTTATTCGTTTTAATCTGCTCTAAAAAGTTTATTTGTAATTGTAGTAATGATCAGTACGCTTCAAATGTATTCTAATAGATACTGGGTAAAATAATAAGTTCTAAATAACTAAAATACATGTTGTAATGAAATTCGTAATCTGTTATGTGTTGTTGAAAGAAAAGAAATCAACCTTCGGCGGCGCGCCTCACAAGTCGGGAACCATTGTATTATATTGTTTTGTAGATTTTGTGATAATCAGTTATCATCAGAAAATAAATTGAAAATTTTTTGGTATGGTATCACCAATCTTCATTACTAATCATTAAAGCGAAAGTTTTTTCGCTTACGTAATCAACATCTTCAGGCTTTTGAAAGAGAATAGTATTTTGGCAAATGAATATTTTTCCGAATAAAGAACCTGAAGATGCTGACTACGTCAGCGAAAAAGCTTTCGCTTTAATTTATATTAATAAAAAATATTGGTGATACTATACCAAAATATTTTCAATTTATTGATCATTTACTAATCAATATGTGCCAAATACCCATCATCAGAAAACACGTAGACTTGAAATATAAAACAATTTCGCACTTCTATTTACTTAGCATTTTCTGAAATTAGCACGTGTATTTCGCTGGGTATCTCCCTACATAATCTAAATTCTAAAGAACTTTATTTCTAGAAAGTGTCATTATAATGAAATGACTTAGTTAAGCCATATAGCAACGTACCTGCACTTCCGTCCATCCTCGCAACAGATACAGATGAAGTGTGAATCGATAATTATGTTTCATACATTTAATCACTCTGATTATACGAATGCTGTGTAATAAATTATATACTTACCATTATTTTCGGATTTCCCTTACATATCTTATCCATCACAAAATATGTTGTTCGATTAAGAAGTAACTACTGTGATTTGGATCAACTTGTTATTTTGTGCGGTTTACACTTCGGACAAGATAACGAAGTGAATAGCAATCAATCCACTTAGTAGGGTCATGTAGCGAAATTGTAAAAGATGGGTAAATGAATGAACAAGTGATCTGAGCACCATTGTGCGACAGAGAAACTTAAAATGATCGAACGGCGAAGCAGTGGATGAAATATAACAACAACCGAAATTCCCCTGTTACGTTGCACAAATGGAAAAATGATTGTTAAATATTCCCGAAAACTATTTTTGTGTACTTTGGGTGCACTGAAACTTTTCCAAGCTTTGACGGTGAATTCTGATTTTTTTTTCCTGAGACTAAATTGATACAGTTCGAGAATCTTGGATTGCTAGGGTGCCACCCATTCGCATATTTTGCATTGTACTGTGTACAATTCAGTGCACACCAGGGGCGGATCCAGCAAGTGACCTGGGAGGGGGGCGAAACTTCGTCAACTTTGCTTTATTTTGTTGTACTTGCATTTGCGTGGTTTGTATGCACTTTTGTATACAATAACAATGTGATGCATATAAAAATCCTTTACCATAACGGTACGAAAAGCAATGGAAAGGATAAGTAGTGACGAGTAATGTAAATTTCGATGATGTTAACTAGGATCAGGGATCTAGATTAGGTAAATCAAATGAAAAGAATATTTAATGAGCTGAACGCGCTCCTGTATGTATTTTACAAAGTCAAGTCAAGTTTCCGGCGGAGGAAGGGGGGCGGCGATCGCCCCATCCACCTCTGGTACACACCATTCCCACCTGAAGTCTTGGGACGTATAATGTATTTATTTGAGATCTCTTACATCTGTAACAGCTCGTATAACTTCAAGAAGGTTTTCAGTGGTGCATCCCAAGGGAACACAGGAGGCACGTGCCCCCCCTCCCCCAAAAAGCGATAGAACTAGTAATAATAAAAGGAAGATCTTAATTTTAAAAAGAAAATAAGTATGCCCATTGAAAGCAACCTAGACGAACTAATAAAACGTTGTACGATTCATGAATGATCGGAAAAATTATTGATTACGACATACCAACCCTTTCCTCGAAGAGTTTTCCATTTCAAACTAAAATACCATTAAATTATTTTTACATTATTTTCGATTTCATGTGAATTACTGTTGAATTTATATCTGAAGCAGTGAATATGCTCATTAGCAGGAACGCTCAAAGTAAAAATTTGTCTGAAATGATGCATTATTTCAAAATATTTTAAGAGTTATTTATGAAAACTTCAAATTTAGTTAACGCGTTATTTATGTATAAGAATGTCTTAAATTCCGTTTCGAGAAGTTTTTTTTAAATTTCCGGTGGTGGGACCCGCACACCCTGATAGTTTTCATATGGGCCCCTCCCAAAATCAAATCCTGGTTCCGTCCCTGATGGTTTTATTCAAGTGCGAGTCCCACAAGGTCAAATTTCTTTTACACAAGGTAATAGATAATAGTTTATTTTTCCATTAAAAAAGTAATTCAGCACATTGGAAGAAAAAAATCGCCAGGTCACTCGTACTACCGTGAATACTCCCATAGCGTCTAGGACCTCGCTCTTCCTCTTTGCATGCACCGTTTGCAATAACGGCAACGCGCGTAGCGGCGCGTCGGAGCGAAGCCCCGCGGTGGCGCGTGGCGCTTGGAGTGAGTGAGTGAGTGAGTGAGCGGTCGCTCTCTATTGTATTGGGGTCGCGACGGCACGGCGGCGTCGGCGGCAGAGGCTGCGCTGCTCATTGCGAGATCGACCATTCTCCGGAGCGCAACAGATAGGCAGTAAGGAGGAAGTTTTGGGGATACTCCCCTACATAAATACTAGGACATCACACAGAAATTTTGGATTTTGGACGGGGGTAACTGTGAAATTTTCAACTCCCGGAAACAAATGAACGTACATATGATTGGAGAAAACTGGAGGTTTTGAATGTACTTTGATTCCGGAATATTAGATAGGTTCTTTAAAAATATATAATGAAAGTTGCCGTAAAATAACAATATGTAGATTCTCGGCGAACACATCGCCAGCTGTCTTCATTTTACTGGACACTTTCAAAGAGCTCGCATTGCGATTATAGTTGGCTAGCTCTTTCTATGTTCAAATTCTTTGTATTGTTTATCACGGGTGTCTTCATTCATAATTGTTTTGATAATGAAATATGACTGACAATTTTAATAGATATCAATGGGGGTTTGTATAACGTTTATTTACGCGAACAATTCAAAACCTGACGTAAAACGAGTAACGAGAATATTTATAATATAGCTTCTATCGCACATTATTTGTTAAAATGAAATCATTGTTTTTTAAAAAGTGAATCGGCCTCACTAAAGGCTATACGCAGTGGTATTAAGGTTGATGGAGTGTAGAGCTCCGCAATTCCGTGGCGTATGTACATAATGGATAGTTTCCGGGCAAGGTGAACAGAGTGGATACTGTATTAGCCTTGCCACACACCCCCATCCCGACAGACTTGGCCACAAGATGTCGCAAAGGAGATACAACAGCATACGAAAAAAGGGGGGAAAACGGACCGTTCAGTCAGCAGTTCTAATTTTTTTATAATTGTATTTGAAATTTAATGTCAACATGTCATGTTTTAGTCTTATTTAATCATACGGTATCTCTGATGTTCCTATCCCAACCCCGAATGGAAGTTGTACGGCGTCCCACTAAAGACATGTCTAAGCCCCAGAAAAAAGACAAGAGCGAAGAAAAATAAGAAATTAAATCAATTAAAGAAGAAGCTAGTGCTTCACGAAATAGGGGATATTTTACCTCAATATCTATTCATAAAAGTCATCCTATTCCCTATGTGCTTTCAAAAACAAAATGGTCAACTCTTTTGTAAACTTGGGGTAGCTTGAGAGGTACTTCCAAGACAACAACATTGTTATAAATGTGAAGCCATGGGAGAAGTAAATTGAGGAGAGACAACGATTAGCCCTGAGTAATCATGATCGATTAAAAGGTTGGACATTGGATAACCAGGATTCTAAAGATTTTCATATTGCCAAACGTATACAGTTCGAAGCTTCACTTAGAAAATAGCAACGGAAAATATTATTTTCTTGTTACATATTATGGCTTTTACCGAGGAAGATGGAGGAAGCACGGGAATATAATAGATTTTAAACATTCTTTGAATAAAACAAACAATAAAATATTAATTTGACATTACATTCATGTAATTTATGTAGTAAATAATCATGTTAATTCACAGTCATATATTCATAATTGCACAGTCTAATACTCTAATTTTCAATGTCATAAATTAAAATCTATTTTGACCATCAATTATACAAGTTAATTTTAATTGAACCATGCAATATGACCATACTCTCACTTGTTTGTTATATATTTTCGTTCAGACAACAACGGATACTATAAGGTCAGATTTCTAATTGTTTGGGGGGGAGGGCGTGTGTGAGGAGGGAATAAAGGTTCATGTACAGATCTTGACGTGCATTAAAAACCAACTTCCGGGACACATTACGGTGAAAAATAAACCTATTTAGTACGTCACAACCACATCCGTGACATTTCTTAATACTTAATTAGTACTACATTATTATTTCTCAATACGACGATGAAAAAATAAAGGACGTCAAAACATTGAATGGACCTACTGATGCTGTTCACAACTAACAGCCAAGTCGAACGTAAATGCATCGTTTTTCAGAGACCATCTAGCTGGAGCATGAGAGAGACGATTGTTCCAAGTTAAGTGACTTCCCGCAGGCCGTTGGCCCTGACAATAACCGTACATGGAGTACATTAATCATGAGAGATGTTTTATACTATCCTAGTCGTGGCGGAAATCCGGAATGAGTTCATGGCTAAAAACATCCAATGTATGGTTCACCGAAGAATGTGAGAGATAATGCCCGTCGTGTGATTACAGAGAACTTGTCACGACATGAAAAGTTTAAAAGGTAACAGACAGCGAGCTGACCGTTCAATTTGTGTTTGCATTATCGCTTACTAGTGTTCTAGTGAACACAAATACGGTAATACAATGTAGAGTAAAGGCGCGGTCTACCGACGCCAGGCAAATAACGTGGATGTCCGTAACCACGATTAGGTCCAATATTTATGTAAAATACCATTCAAAAATTTTAAATTGATTATGAGATTTAATTACTTAAAGTTCAAAGAAACATGATACATTAGGTTTATTCTTTGTACGAGGGTGTGACCCCATTTGCTTCTTATTTATTATTCATTCGTGTCAGAAGTACAAAACATAAAACATGAAAACATAAAAAAGAAACAATGTATGGACACAAGTAGACAAGGATGTGTTTGTCATGCGACTTCAAACTGTCCCTGCCCAATACTTAACCACTTCGAAGGCACTTGAACTAGCTTGAGTCAAATGACTCATTGTACATCTGGATGGGCACAACGGACAACACAAGAGATGTTGCGTTGTTTGAAATTCGCCACAATCACATAGAACGGTCTTGGTCGGAAAATGCCACTTATGTAAGTACGATCCCTGGATTGGCGTGTGCTGTGCATCTATATCCCGGAAATCACTCTTAACGAAATTCTATTTGCCTTTAGGAGTAGTACAAGAATAATTTATTATTGCGCTAGAAAGTATATGAATGAATAAAAAGATTGCCGTAGAAAACAAGAGATAGAAATTGATTGTTTGACGGAATGACATGCTGAAAGTTATAACAGTGAAATATAGTATCGAATGACATTGGTTAAGTATACCTGCATTTACAGTATTCGTGAACCACCACGGAAAAACAAGATTAACAAATTTCCCATTCTTCATGGTTTTTCCCTTCCCTCCATAAAATACATCATAGAACCGATAAGGTAATGATATTTTTGTTTAGGAACTTAATCGAAACCTCCACTCGTGCACGTAAAGTGGTTGGAGGTGGACCAAAATCGCCACAGAATTCAATGATATTTTCGTTGCAGATCAATAGAACCATACATATAATGTTTTTCATTGTAAATTTGCTTTTACGTTTTAAATTAAAGTGCATGTGCACAATTCTAGTGATTGCCACATTGCGATTGTGAACGTTGTGATAAATGTTTTAAAAAACAGAAGTGGCGTCCCGGAAAAATGTCAAATAATAGGACACAATTCCATATGAAACTCATTCATTTCCCACACTTGGTTGTGATCGATTTTGTTCTTCTGTTGTCGGAGGAAAAAAATCGTTCTCACATATACGATATCGCATATCATCGGGAAATTATGAAACAAAGGCTCTCCGGGACTGAATTTGAAAAGTTCTGTGGAAATCTCATCACCTTTTCATATTTGCGTCATGTACTATCCTTTTAAAACGTACTTTTCTTGGTACGCAGCAGAGGCGGATCTATGGTATCCAATGGCACCTGAACTCTCAACAGATAAAGGTATACTTTGCCACTTTAAACAATTAATAAATTAATTATTTAAATAATTATTTTATTATTTAATATTGTTACTTGCTGATTGTCTATTTCATGAATAGACTGATTTTATTAAAAAGATAATATTTATAAAATTTGTGTTCTAATACCATGATTTTCAATGAGAAATGTTTCCAGATCCCTCTCCGGTTAGCCTGCCCCCCCCCGTTTCACTACAATGTAGATCCGCCACTGGTAAGCAGCAGCCTATCTTATACTGGTAAGCAGCAGCCTATATCTTATGAGACCCGGGGTGGGAGTCTTTTAGGAAGTCCCTGTCTTTAAGTCAAACACATGTGTTTGCATGGAAGAAGTTCATATCGATCGCACCAGTCTATTTTGAAAAATAGAAATGAAAATTTGAGATATATTTTATAATATTTTCAGCAATTCTTTTTTGTATTTTTTAGAAAAAGTTTTAGAATATATGTCTATTTAAATGACTGTTTTGGAGGTCCTGGGCGAACCGTCTCCTCCGCACCGGTGTAGATATGCTCCTGTTAGTTAGAATCGGAGCAGTTGAATATATGCAATATTTTCTTTCAATATCATTATCTATTACTCTATGTGTGTATCGGATGGGTAAATGTCTAAATACATTATTTTGCCTTGATACGTTGCAATGAAAATGCTTTCTTCCCTTAGACTCGTTGTCTGTCACAATGTAAGGTAGGATCACAAAATATCATTGTAATAATAATAATAATAATAATAATAA
>NNCF01126869.1:1015626-1109265 GCA_002313205.1 Laupala kohalensis | reverse complement strand
AAAATATATATATATATATATATATATATATATATATATATATATATATATATATATATATTCATTCTACGCTAAGTCATTAACGACCGCCCTATATCCAATATTGTCATTGCATAACACATTTTTGTATGTGTTGCAGAGCTCTTTAAATGTTTTTTTTTTCTTTTTAACAACTTTATCCGTCAGCATATCTTTACCATCCAGCACATGCTGCTGTTTCCGTCTCCGCTAACGATGAGGCTGCTGTGTTGATGATGTATGATACTATCACTGTGTCTTCTCTTGTCTTGTCTGTCCTTATTTATTTCAATTGGTTTGTCCTGTTTTATTAATCCGTTTCATCTTATTCTTCTACTTATTCTTTCTTCTTTCCTTACTTTCCCACTTATTATTCATTGCAGAATCGTCGGTTTTTGAGGAATGTGAAAGAACATGACATATCTATACCGCATGAATCTGTTGAAAAGAAAAAAATGATTAGTAAACTGGTATAAATACCGTAACATTAAGGAGATAGGAGAGATGAAACTACCATTATCTTCGCAATTTAATCAATATTTTTTGGCTTCAAGCCGCTTCACACATGGATTGGTAAGGGTTATATCCTAGAAACGTTCCAAAATGTACTTGACTTACTCATCATTCGTGGTGACAATTGGGGAGGTATTTGAATAAATTGGCAATAGTGTTTGGTTTCATAGACCACACAGAATTTTGGTTATAGTAAGATTGCTTGGTGTCACGAGAAAACAAAATATATTAACTAATTGGATCAAGCGTAATTTGTCGCATATATTTTTAATTATCATTTTATATCATCTGCTCCTAACATTTATACCATTCTTTTGCTAGCTAACATAATCTTAATTCTAAAGAAACATCAATTCTTGTAATGAAATGACAGACATAACTATGACATTCTGCAACGTAGCTAGCGGCATTTCCGCACTTCCTCGGAAAAGACATAATTTTTAGCTCATCATTACTTTTATTCCCGTGATTTCACTAATAAAATTTTGTCTACCATTATTTTTAAAAAGGTCATGTTCGTTTGGATGGACTTATAACTCTGTTTAGTTCATATATCGGGAAAAAACTGAGTGAACCGTGATCAATTCATTTATTAATTTATTAATTAATTTGCGAGGAGAGTTAATTTTTCAGTTTAATTTTTCTCGAGGGTACAAGTACCCCCGTGTACTCGTGATAAATACTAACCCCGCAAATGACGCCTCCTTGATAAATACTCGTCGATGACAAATGACATACTTCCGTATGGGTGGTTCGTCATTGAGAAGGGGCCTATCGCAAGAAAACAGAGGGAAAAGAGCGAAAGAAATAATTGGCAAGCAACGCTCATAGCGAAGGCAATTGGAGTCAGAAAGTGAAGGAGAGAAACGAGACGACGGTGCCGCGTAGCCATACAAAGCGAAGCGCAACCCGTCGCTCCCAGCAAAGCACTCTCAAGTAGCCTTGATTCCTAAAAAGAAAGGCAAGGAAAGGTCTGAGGTGTGGCCGGCCGTCCCGCGACCGTCTCCTCCTCCTCGTCGTTGTCGCCGCCGCCACGTCGTTCGCGCCGCGCGCTGAACAGTGAACGTTTACGACGAAAATCAGACAAAACTCTCTCACGTGCGGAATGGTAACTCAACTTCCAATCAATGCCGTGACGACAGGGGCTCGGAGGGTTGATCGCCCGGACTCCCAAGAAATGGGGCGCTTAGATGGACCTCCAATTTTACACGAACAACATTTAAAAGTAATAAATTAACAAAAATTGAAAAATCGGTTCGCGGAGGGTCCAATACGGATACATTTTTTGATGATACATTATTATTAATTGTTGATAACTACTTGTTGGTAGTAAATGCGGTGTCCAGTAACTGAAGAAAGCGTACATTTGATGATTGTGCTTAGTGGGTAAAACTATACATTATTTAAATATTCTATTCATTTATTCATAAAGTATCGTATAGTGTAATTTACTAACCAT
This sequence comes from Laupala kohalensis, assembly GCA_002313205.1. Taxonomy (NCBI): domain Eukaryota; kingdom Metazoa; phylum Arthropoda; class Insecta; order Orthoptera; family Trigonidiidae; genus Laupala; species Laupala kohalensis. The sequence goes on along the minus strand of NNCF01126869.1, from coordinate 1,107,275 downwards.
TAAGAATAATAAAGAAACCTACTTTATGGGCATGACTAAGACCAACTAATTTACTCTCTGGAAGAATCACGGTACCATCGCATCATTTCCATGGAGTCCACGGGCTCTAACGGATTTAACATTTCAGAGTAACGAGACTGTCCTAAAATAAGCGCAAAAAGAGTTGGCCGCTAGCAATATTATCCAGAGAATTGTGAAGTTATTGATATCTTATAAAAGAACTGGGAGGGTTTCAGTTCGCCTAGGCCGACCTTGGTTATCATTAAGTCACTCACTTAGATGTTCAAAATTTGAGTTGACATGAATCTACGATAATGATTTACTTGTTAGCATGTATGCATAACTGTGAAAATAAATAAAATCTTTAGAAAACTAGTAGCATTACACATGTCTCTGTTTCATTTATTCAGTTTTTTTGCAATGTCAATCTCAGAAACAAGGTCACTATTTTTTTATTATTGAAAAGTTTTTATTCCCTTTTTAATATTGTAAAGTTTTCATCGTTTCTGCTGTGATTGTGATAGGCATGGCTAACATCCGCAGTATTTTTAGCAGCCTTTTTCGATTATTGAACCTGTTACATCATAATCAACTTCTTAAATAAATTTATTGTCTGAAAAGAAGAATAAACTGCATATGACATCTTACATTTTCACGAGAAAATAAGAAAATGACACTTCAAAATATCTCGATATTTTTCCAAATGGGTGTTGACTTTTGAGTTATGTTTTTACAAACGATTGTTTAATATATTTAAAGATATCCTTTGTTTTGGTGATGAATGTTTTATTTAACATTAAAATAATGCCATCAGGTATGCCTATCTAATAAAAGTTGTAGTAAGGTACAAGTAGTAGTTAATTTGTAATAAATGCGGTGTCCTGCGATCTACCAAGGTTTTCCTGTTCAGCTCTCAAAAAGTTAAAATGTTTGCATACTCCCACTCTAAGATTAGACTAGAACACAGAACAGTCAAAATGAGAGAAAACCCTTCGTCGATTTGGGAAGTATTTCGTCAGGATATGCTCTGTCTCCTCCGTTTTATGTATTGAGAAAATATGAGGAGGACAACAGTGTAATAGTAAGTGCTCTAGATATCTCGCACTGTACGTGTGACGACGTTCAAAACGATTCATAGACAATGTTGACGCTTATTTCTCCAATATCTGTAACCATTTATTTCACTACGTAAACTCATCCAATCATTCACCTCGGTAAGACGAGGTTTTTGAATTATATTGGAAATGAAAATGAAATAGAATCTAGGAATAATTATAGTTTTAAATGGGGTATCTGAATTCCTCGTATTATTATTATTATTATTGATTGTATTATGGAGAGGTTTAGGTCATGACGCCTGCTACCCACCTAACAGTGACGTGGGTGAGGGAAAGAGAGAGGGTTATCGGGTATCGTATCAAATAAATAAATATCATCCTCCTTGGAGAGGTGCTTCAGGAAGGACCACAGAGGCATCATCCCATTATTTATTTCCGCTGTTTTGGATAAGGCAAAATGAGTGACGGAACACAAATTTTGAAATAAAAATCAGTTCCAGAGACTATGAGGTTATTTTGAACACGATGAAACTGAATATATGAGACCTTAATACTTATAACTTATGACCTTTCAGATAAATAAAAAGTAGTTTAATAATTTGTTACATCACTCGCATTTTGTTAATACAATCCAACAAAAAATATATTTATTTTAAAATACTAAAACCAAAGAAATACAACGGGAACAATGCATCATGAGAAAGTGGGTCTGTATCGGAGAGAAATTCTCGTTCCCGTAAAACGTTCAAGAATGGCTTTTCATCAGCCGGACACCTAATCAGAATGTGATTACACTACTAGTAATTTTATTAATCTAACTTCTAAGTTATTTGACATTAAACCATTTTTGTCTAATTGTTTAAATCATGTAATTAATCATTATTCACAATTGATGAATTAAACATTTTTATGTAAATAATGTACTTTCATACAACTTTAAACTAATTTCGGGAGAGGCACGTATACAATTGTCCCGGTCTTGTCGCAATTTTTACCTGGCCGTTAACGATACAAACACTCCTCTTCGAGTAGGTTCTCGGAAGTTGCGAGTTAAAATTGTCATCCGACGCGTAGGTACGCGGAAACTGGCATTGGAGCCGCCTGTGGCCACATGTCCCCTAAATGGGGATGTGACCCACATTCACCGGAACAGACCAGGTGAATTTTGCATACGGATTTGGGAGTCGAGGTGGGTGGTGCAGTGGACAGCACACCTGCGTCCAGAGCACGAAATCCCGGGTTCGAGTCCCGGTCCGTGGCAATTTTCACCTGGCCATTGACGATGTTAACAGTTCCCTTCAAGTTCTTAAGAAAATAAATTATCTCTAATAATTCGGTAAATATGATATCGGCGATTTAAATATTACATTCCCTTCGATTGACACTTCTAAGTAACAGGTATAGTGAAATGTTTAGAATGAATATATTCCACTGAGATATTCATACAAAAATTTACAGTATATTCATCCCTCTGATGTACAAAAATGGGGTTTTAAAGACTCATTGATCCGTCAACGCACAATAATGGTGTTGAAACAAATACAGCAATTGTTTTATTGAAAGTTGTTGACATTTTTTTATATCAGTAGTACTAATTTGTTTTCTATTTTCAAAAAATGCATTCTTTAAAAAAACTCATTATGTTTCTAGAAATTACATACTTTGAATTTTGTTGCCACGAGAATAATATTATTGCTTTGTGAAAATACATTTCAGAAGTGATGTACTCTTCCAGAAATGCTCATCGATGTCACGAAACTTCGATCGTGGTGTTAAATTTACGAAAGGATTACAACGGAAATGTTTTATGGTGTGGTTCACGTATTATGATCTGATCTGTCGTATTTCATGTGGAGTTTGAGCTCTTCCCACCTGATTTTATACGACAGATCTTGACTCCTGTGGAAACGTAGTATTTATAGTTTTGTTTGCTCTAGGTTACTTCTAGTGAGCGCTATCTTGTTCGAGTTCTGGAGGGGAATCTAGTTTCTTATGACTTGTGGTACAAAATACGTAGTTCGGCAACTTCCCTGTCGTTGATCCGATTGATATTATTGGGTGTTTTTGTACGCGTTCAATGTATAAGAAGTTATACTTCACTTGGTTCAGTGTTACGATAACATAGATACTACAGTGTATTACACTTGATGTAATAGTGGAAACAAACAAATTTGCTTAACAAGTACAAATCCTTCATTTCTTATCGATTATTCATTAAGATATCCAGAAGTCTTAGTGTTGGACTCTAAACCTATTTCTTGGAGGGGGCAGAGGATAGAATATTCATATTGCATGGAACGGAGAGCAAAATATGTTGGAATGTCGCAACGCGTCGTCCTCTCCGTCGGGGGGCAAAAACCATGTTCGCAAATACCGCATAATCCGACGATCGCCCAATGACAATATTAGTTTAGAATTGTGTTGAAACAGATTTGGAGAATATGATTCAAAATTACTGGATTATCAAAGTCTTTATAAAAACATTAAAATAGGCATTGATTGCTCGTTTAGAACTTACTTCGCATTATTAAATATTTTCAAAAGTTCTGTTTCTTCATGTTCCGTAGGTATTTGCAATGGTTCGCCGTAACTTCCAGGAACAATTTAATAGACATTTGTCAAAAAAATTCGACGCCCCACCGATCCAATGATTTTCTCCGTCCGATTACATTGTGCGTCATAGTGGATTAGGTAGGTACAATCGTACATGAATAGCATTTATTAAAACTAGGGAAAGTAGTTCGAATAAATATCAAAATGTTTCCTTCAGGAAAAATATATTCAAGGAATATCATTCAAGAAAAAAATTAACACATAATACGAAGTAAAGTAAGCCAACAAATAATATATTCAAAACACTAACCAATTCAGAATCGTAGATGTACTGAACAAAATTGGAGAGTACGTGTGTTATCGTGGAAGTCTTCCGCACTTTTGATGTTTCACCAAACTGTTCTCCTCCATCTTGGGAGATCCTCTTGTCCTTTCACTTTCCTCCGTAACTTTCCAATCGACTTCTCTCGCCACGAGAATTGAGTAACCGGAGCAGAGCCTCACTTCCTTGGACTTGCTACGCCGTAAGAATTAAAATCTCCACCAGGGAACTGCAGGTAACAACATCTGGATCTGTCAGATGTGGTGCCTCTCAATTTATAAAAGCAGATGACTGGTAAAAGATTGTACGCGATCTCAATACGTTTATCAGGATATTTCATTCGCGACAAAAGTATTTTTTGTTGATTAACAAATTTTCAGAAATGGGTTTCCGTTCAACGGGATATAGTGAAAATTTTTTATAAAGGATATTTGCGGGACCATAAAATTTGTCTGCTGTTGAAAAGCGTCCGCTTTTGGGGAGTTTCACTGTGCACGAGAAAATGTGCAAATTATTGTCAAAATGTAATACGCTAAGCATTATTAACCTACAAGTAAAAATATATGGATTCTCGAAATTTACGATAAACAAGACAAGGGAACACATGTTAAAAGGAAATTTAATTTATTGAGTAGTTTAAAAACGAGTCTAAATTCCAGTCTTAAAAATACACTTTTTAATTTACTCAATCAATATTTTGAATTATATTTATAACACATAACTCTTACACAATACATTCATTTGCGTGTTCATCTCAGGGCTGAGAAGTACCATCTGAATGTAGTTTTCTGTTTATGTAAAATGTGACGAGGTAAAGCGAAAAACGTAATTCCCATAGCGAGAACATATTTTCAATATGGATTATACTTTTCCTGCAGTACCACAGTAACAATGAAATTGAATTAAAACTCGCCAGATTTATAAAATAGTAAATTCTTCAATTTTTCGAAGACAAAAATGGGACATAGTGACGTGTCCACCCATATAATGGAACAGTAATTTATCTTTTAGACATTTTAAATCATCATTTAAAATGTGATATATTATGATGAAATCTATGTTGGACCTTTCTGACATTAAGAATCAGCTATGAAATTTTCATTACAATCCGTTTTGTGTTAATGCATTGTGGGAACCCAAGAATATTGTTGCAATAGTCCCCGGGTAAAAAGATACTGCAAGGTATGTTGTAATGAGGAAAACTGAACATAAAGTACTATCATGTTTATAAATAATTAAATGTAGCGGAGGGTACATAATAATGTAGCCCAAAGGTATTGATGGGAAATGAACTAAATTTCAATACTCTGTGCCGTACGTATTATCATGGTTAAGGCTGCCTCTGGCTCTATGGGAGAATCTTTTATGGTACATATCAATGGAGATATAAGGATGAATATTTTCACGCATATCACCAAATTTACGCGAACAACGATGCGATTCTCAGCTAGATGGTAATAAATAAAAACACGTGCTACCCATAAATAAAGAGACGAACTACAATTCTAAGGTTTTCTAGCGATCCATGGGTTCAATCATAGCGATAGAGTAGTGATGGCGTCTACATTTCGTACTAAAAGGTAGAGATAGGGCTCTATCCCTGCTCGGCCAACTAGGAGTGTGTGTCTGCTCAGATTTCTCTCACGTACTGGACACAAGTGTCAAATTCGTTACATGACACTACACACGATACTGAAAAACTATAGACAGAAATAGGCATATTTATATATTCCGATTTTAACGAGATAAATTGGGTGAAATGCTATTTCTAAATTTTTTAATGTATTTCACGAACTAAATGACATATTTCCTCAGTTTGTTTGTAAAAGTTAATTCAAATATCTAAAGAAAATAAGTTATTCAACATTTTACTTTCAAATGCGTGATAAGGAGTAGATATGTTTGCATGATTTTTTAGTCCTCCCTAGCATGCCCACTCCTACCTCTTGGATACCACTGTATATTTATAAACCTCCGGACACCCCTTCGATGATGAAAGGGTTCAAATATAGTCATGTCTGTACACGATATAATTTTAGCTTTTTGAGTATAAGTATTTTCTGTATAAAATATCCTAAGAATACGTTATTTTTTACAACGCGTGAATGAGAAAGTCAAAGCGTCCAGAAGTGAAATGAATGAAAAATATTTGCACTCAGAATGATCTATTAAAATTCTCCAATTTTATAAAATAGTAAGGTATCTAATGTGAATGATGTTCACTTCTCCGCCACTCCGAAATACAAGATAGAGTAGGGTGTTCTTAAAAAATCAAGAACTGAAATTTCGACGTGGCATCCTCCCATTTCATTCATCTTCAAATATAATTTCCATAAAAATTTCAGATTTTGATAATATATTTAACGTGTCGCCACTACACTTTAAAGTTTCAAAACTTACAAGTTTTTTTAACGACCCTTCGAATAAATTTTTAATATATGAAATTTTAACGAGACTTGTTTGAAGACGTAAAACAAAAAAGTGCGTTTGCAATGTCCAAATTTTAAAAATATTTTTTAACCTACATCCATGGTATTTTAGGACATCGGCGCCCTCTCATTTGGCAGTTATTTTGTAATAAAATTGAATTGAACTGATTTTTTATTACATCGTAAATTACGAATTTCATAAAAATTTCACATTTAAATGAATATATTTTTACGGTCACTACCAAATTTTAAAATTTGCTACCCCTAAAATATGTTTTAATTCTGAAATGTTTATTTTAAGACATAAAACAAAATGAAAGGGTGCCGAGTCCAAATTTCAAAAGTTGATTTTTTAAGAACGACTTTAACGATATAGACTGTAGACGGATTTCAGTGAGGATTCCAAAATGAGTATTTGTACCAAAATCACAAGGTTCACTCGAGTAAAGGCGCGGGCATTCAGCTAGTATGATATAACTCCATCGAGAAACCGCACAAATCGAATAGTACATATATATTCCCTAGGTCAACACATCCTGTGATCATCTGTCCACAAACCGAGAGTACGATCTCTTTCCCTCTCCGTCGTGTGTGGACGATTCCCATCCGCGCCCATTGTGAGTGTGTGCTCATCCTTCCTCTCGATCTAAGACGCACCCAATGCGGGCGTATCCTCTCGTTGTAACATCCCTTATATGGATTAGCCGCCGCACGCTGACGCGCCGCCCTCTCTTCTTCGCGTGTAGAAGCGGCTTGTTTCTACGAACAACTCAACTCCACTCCTGAACTAGGAGTGCCCCAAGGGAAGGGGCATCGTGATGGGGATCTAGGAAATCACTTCTCGCGGTGTTCTAAACGCGCTCGGTACTCCTACCGTAGGTTGGGATCTACTCAAGAGTACATTTCGATGGTGATATTCTGTCGAAAACACTCGATTAAGGTAGTATGAGCGACCTGGCGGTTATTTATGAATTGTTTTGAGTGAAGGATTAAATTATCTCTAAATTTATGAAATAAAATTTGGACTTTACAGGGTTAATAATTGAGTGAAACCGTCTTGAAGTTGTACGGGCTGTTACGGATAAAGCCATTGTAAGAACGATTCTTAAATAAATTGCCACGTAGTTTCTAATGCAATCGTTCTTTTTTAAACTATCAGGCGAGTTACAAATATAAAATAGATAATTATTATTATTAACGTTTTATTGACGAACAAAGAAGTCAAGAGTTCGGTACGCTACTCTCTTCCTGGTTGCAACCAGCATCCTAAGGAACAGTGTCGGTGATCTAGGTTGTTTCTGATAAACCTTGAGTAAGATGATTATCTTTATTATTTTTATTATTATTATTATCCTTGGGGTTTTGGGAATCATTATTATTGAGGCACTAGGGCTCTCCAACAGACGAACTTGCCATGACAGATATAACAGAAGGAAAGAAATAGAATAGGAAGATAGAAAGAATAGATTAAAACCCCTTTCCGAACAATTAAGAAAATTATTCAACGAAATCTCGTAAAACTAGAGAACTCAAGTCAAATTGAAGACAATTTTATAAATATTGTTTCGATTGAAAACCTATCAATGATTCGCAGTTTATAGGAAATTAGAATGCTTCAATATAAAATGAAATAATGATTTGCAATTTCTAATGCACCACAGGTCATGAATTTCCGTTATAATGAGAATTTTTAATATAAAACAGAATAGATAACATTATTGAAAGTTTCATAAATTATGCACGCTTCATTAGCGCCCAGCACGCTCATACCACCTTTCGCGGTATTATGGCTTATGTATTCCGTGACTTATTTTACAATGTGCCGAGTCGAGGTTCGAAGAACAATTATATCTGCTCGTCCACCGTGCTACATTATTCAGTCGAATGAATTGGGAAGGTGCAATGTTGAGGACCCAGGGAAAGTAAAGTGAATATTATTTTTTACCATTCTGTTCTATAGCGTAATCCTTATTAACCTGGTGATGTCGAAGAGTGCGACTAAAGAGATCTTTCCCAAAATTAATAAAAATTTGGAAGACATTATATTTACTTTAGAGATTTTTTTTTCTAGTTATTATTTTAGAGAATGAGTCATACATCGAAACATAAAAATACTGCAGAAAATAAAATTAGCATTTATTTCGCGTATATATTCCTCTTTTGAAGTGATAATTACATAAAACAGTAATGCTTCTTTGACACTGTTGTAAGATTCAGTTCCTGTTTCAGTTTGAGAAAAACAATTCCTGTCACACCTCATGAATGATTAAGGTCTATTTTCTCGTGCTACGCAAATACCTTTTTTCTCGTCCCAATCCACCTTTAATAGAAGGTATTGAGCTCTTTGTCGCGTTACACAGTATTAAATGCGACATTGAAATATTCCTTTTCAGACAGAAGCCTGTAAAATTCTTTAAAACAAGGGAGCACCTTTAGGAGCTGTGATCTTCTATGATGGGTTATATTACTCCTAACATGTTATTAAACATTGACGAATTGCGGTAATAACTTTTGGGCTTAAGATTATAGAATTATTTTATAAAATAAGTAAATTAGTAGAAAAATCCATATAACATCCATGTTTAGAAGCGATTTGTCGCAATATCTATGACAAAATCTAAGATAAGGTGAAATTCCGGTATTCTGAAATTCAGTTACCTAATATTACGTATTACGCGCCGAGGTATATGTCATACACTAAAATGTTCCATTGTTCGTGAATTTGTACACATATTTTGAGTTATGTTTAACTGTACCGTCAAAAATAGGGTCAAACGTCTCACACCCACCCTTTAATATGGAAGGTACTATAGAAGGTTGAGGAGTTCCGAAATTATTTAACGTTAGCTCAAGGAAGATAATTCGAGAACCACACTCCGGTCGTTTTGATCTCTGGGATAGATCATTTCTCGTCAGGATGAATTGGTCTGGGTGTCACTCTGACATGAGAGGTGGGGAATGAGTAAACATCACCCATTGTGACTAAAAACCACCAGTATTTGCATGCATGTTGAATAGCAGAATCTGGACTTCCTTCTGCTAAATCCACGCTGATGCGTCAACTACATCCATCTTTCCCCAACTCCAACGACTCGACGAGTGGAATAGAATTCATTGTGTTATACTGGAGAGTTTTCTCATATGCGGGTGCGAATTAGGAGAGAGTTTGAAAACTTTAGAACGAGGTACGCTGTATTGTAATGATATTTTTTAAATTAATAAAATAGTATTAAAATATATTATACGATTGAACTTAAAAAACAAAAATGTAAGCAACAATCTAGGGTGGATTTTTTAACTTCAGAATTTCCCTCTTGTGGTTGACAAAGAAGCATTGCAACTTTCCTGATCGACCCTCCATTGCTTCTTGTGAGGACGAGGCGTGGAGGGGATGTGGCGGTAGCGGGGGCGGGAGATCATGGCGCCTCAGGTGGAAGAGCACGTGGGCGGTGGGGGTGGTGTGCTTGAGGTGCGGCCCTCCATGTAAGGCGAGCGCGCGCACACACTGCCTCCATATAAGTGCTCAGGGACTCCACCGTCGCCACACGCCATGCCGGGTGGCAGCGACGCTGGGACTCTTGCTGGCCCCCACCGCGGTCGCCGCCGCCGCCGGGGACCGAGGATATGGAGGTAGTACAGAAGGTGATGAGGGGGAGGGGGCAGTGTCTTGGCTCGGAATCTTGATTCAGTCTGTGATCTCACTTCGCGATGAAATATTATACGAGTTAATTCAACAGAAAAGTTACGATGAATTGATGAATTCCTTTGTAAAAAACTACCGACTGTGAAGAAATGAATATGGGGAATTTAGAAATATCCGGGTAAAAATGAAAAAAAAGGATATTTATAAAATTATGGAGACGATATGAAATTTAGAATGGGATTGTAAGGGATATGGAAACGAAAGGAGGAAATTACTACAAATGATAAGAGCAGTTTGAAATTAAAATTTGAGCAAACTGAAAGAATGTATTCAAACTAACGAAACAATAACTCTTCCCCATATTGTTATGTTAATCAAACAATTTTTACCAATTTTCGAATAAACATACATACTATCTTTACATAAATTTATTGATTTTCATGGAACTAATTCTCATAATTAATTTACTTTTTACGCTTTAAAAAATGTCTTATTGATGCACCCCATCATGTAGGGGGACGATTTTAATTCGATTTTAGGTTTCCTTAAATCCCAGAAGAAATTATGGATAAGATGTCAAAACACTAATTTGAACTAGAGTACATCAAGGTAAAAATATAAGGGATCTGACAAATATAAAAAATTACGTTTTTGTCTATTTCTGGTAATTTCAGAAGTTTGTCGAAGCCGGAAACTCTGGTTTATCATCAAGACTTGACCATATAGAACGTATTGCAAAATCAGGTATATTATATTAGATGCGAGATAAATGTACTTACTGACTGGACTTCTTGAGAAGAAGAATAAAACGCAATAGTATTAATGCATTCGAAAATTTTAACATTAGTGTAAGTAAGTAACTTATTTTCAACTCAGTTTCTTCGTCCCCCCCCCCCAACCTGAAGACTTCCTTTCGCACTTGGCGAAGCTCAAACCCCAGGTTGGTGAGTCCTCTTTAAATCAGGCCCGGATTGGCCATCTTACAATTTCAGGAAATACTATTGGAACCAATTAGGAGAAAAAATTACATTATATTTAAAATAAACACCAAGCAAGGAAACAAACTCTGGATGTACGAGTATAGTCCAATGAATATTTCTGTGTATTTCTCGTAACAATATTGTTCAAGTAATTTGTAGATCTTGACTTTGACCAGATTTACCATATATTAGTAGAAGAGGATAAGGAGAAGGAGGAGGAGAAGAAGGAGGAATGTTCAGAGTATGTCAAAGATTCTGTAAAATCCGATAATTAGCACAAAAAAATTATACAAATATTTTAATACTGATATTTTTAAGTTGAACCTGTTAACTACACGAATAACTTTTTTAATTCATACAATTTTTATACAAATGACACCTCTGTTAATGATAATGAGTATCAGTTTTGATGAAATTCCATACTGAGAAAACGTTATGGATATGAGTACCCTAGGATTGGACGTGATATCCAAATACAGACGAGGAAGGTAAGGAAATCTTTGTATATGACATCCCATTCTCCTGTTACAAATACTGTAAGGTTGTGATATCACATCTAAATGTTTGAATCCCTTCCTTCTTCTGAATTTGGATATCGCTTCGAAAGATGTTCTCTCAGTACAGGACCTATTCCCCCCACCCACGAATCACGCCCTGCTTTAAATGATGTTGACTAAGGAATGCAACTACCTGTGGGTATAACGTGGTTTCGTTGGATCGTACGTATATCGCTCTGGAGATGAGGATGAGGGTGACTGTGGAGGTTGGGGTGGAGGCTCATGTTAATTCAAGTGACTCGGCCACCATCGTTTTGTCTTCCGTTCCGCCCCCGCCGCCGCCGCCGCGACGCGTGGAGGGTGACCTTGCGTCTCCAAACACGGTTTTCGGCCGCACCCGCGCCCTCGGCGTGCGGCGGCTCAAGGGGCACGTCCTTGCACTGACATCTTCTGGTGAAACATCAACACGGATTTACTCCCACCAATACACGGTGCATTAACCGACATCAAAACAGATGCGAGAGAAATGGATGAAACTAACCGGTGGGGATGGACCTGAGAGGTCCACATATGAGAACACACGCAAAAATCTCCGACGTTGAGCCGACTTTACGATTGTCGTGACGTATTTCGACGTCGAAGATCTACGTCGAGTAAACGACGCCGTCCCGACGTCGCATTGCTTGGAGCTTGAAGGTAAGACGACTCGGTTCCAAGACATCGAGACGACGAAATAAAACTGCTTTGTCTCGCCGTCGNTTTTATTTTTATTTTTTTTTTATGGGGCTTTAGGGCTCGTCAACATCCAAGGTCATTAGAGCCCATTGTTACCCAATACCTAACTATTATTTTAAATAATGTTATTCTCAACTGTATCTATCTAATAAGAATTAATTTCAAGTATATTCAAAATAAAGAAACGTTTGGATTCATAAAAACAATATCTTGTACAGCTGCCCGGAAAATCACTGAAAAAAAATAGCCGTGGATTACTGTCGGGTTACTAACCTTACATCGCCATCTTTCAAGACGTTGGTGTTTCAGCCTCTCATCAGGGAAATAAGCTGAAAGTGGCCCAAAAAGTTCGTTATTAGAACGTTTAAATACATGTGAAACATAATACACGGACTTGGAGATCGAAGTATGTACGACAAAATTACTGTAGCGAGTGATGAGACTAGTCCCTGTCACCCATAAGCTAAATTCATTGGCGGAGTGGGGATGAGTAGGAAGTTTCTAGAATTCACATTTCTCACTCCAATTGAAGCATATCAATAGTTGCTTCTTCCTTGAGATCGAAGCAACAGGTGTACCTCGCTTTCTCTTTGGTTGTTCGATTGCTGTGGCGGACTTATGAACTGGTTGGTTCACAACAACATATTCCATTTGAAGAAATTCATTAAAAAATTAGAGTAGGTGTAATACGCATTACTAATGAAAAAAAAGAATTTCTACATAAAAGTATTAGTTTCAGTGTTACTTTCTGTGTTGTATGCATTGTTCTTTCGAGAAAGAGTACAATGAATTAGTGGGAATTCATCCCACAATATGTTCATCATGTCCATTTTCTAAAGAGTTGGAGAAAACACATTTTGTCACTACTCCGTAAACATTGTAAACTGGATCTTTTCATATTTCGTCTAATTCAAAAGGAGTTTTCTCAATATTTAGAATTAACGTTAACAGTAATGTAAACACCTAAACCCGGTATAAAGGAATAAAAAATATAAAAGTTTAAGTAAAATATTACTCCCGTAAAAAAATACGTTTCAGTATAAATATAAAATAACACAGAATAATTAAACTTGTGAGGAGAAAAATTATTCACAAATTTATGTACGCCTTGTCTAGGCATTTTTATGCGTTTTGACAAGAACAACAATATATTTCTACATAATACGTTTATTAGAAAGTAGGAATGTGTGTAAAGTTAATATCTTCATCGTTTCTGAAGACTTACGCGAGTGTAGAAGTATTGAATTGTTTTTAGCGTAAGCTTTTAGCGATGAATTGTGTCTTCATAAAGTAATTTTAAGTAAATAACTTACTTGATTGTAGCTTGCAGTTAATTCTCTTCGAGATACTTTATTATAAACTGAAAAAAACCATACGAAATTGTAATGTGTTAGACAGAATGTGAGAGGAACAGTTTGAAACTAAGATATTTTTGTAATGCATGCTTTTTATTATTCATTATTCAAAATAGTAAAAAAAAATTCTCGACATAAATAAACATTTATTGATGTTCTGCGTTAAGTTGGTAATCCCATCCCGGCATAGTTCTTGTCCTTCTGGCACTTTAATCGGTATGCTTACTTCCGGAAGAAAATAGGTGTTTCTGTCCTATTTGTGGTGATACGCTGAATTTGAGTACATTATTTGTATATCTTTACGCGTTAAAATGTTTAAGAGGAGAGAATAGAAACCATTCTTCTTTTTCTTTTTCTATATTACTATAGGGAAATTGTCATTTAGTTATAATATGATTGGTAAGTAGGATTTTTTAAATTTTTCATTACATATGTTACGAAGAAGTAAAAAAAAGGTTTTTGCAAAATCGCCATATCTTGCCATACATTACATCTTATTACCCAACTTTTTAATAAACAAGTTTTTAAGCAATACTTTATGAAAGGAATATATTTTAACTACTAAATTTCGCCGGTATAGTGCAAAAATTAATGGAAAAATATGAAAAAATGGCAAAAAAGTGAAAATTGAAAAATTTTCATTGTCCTAAAATGGGCATTTTAAATCAAGTAACACATTCGTGCGTATGCTCACAAGAAATTACATAAAAAACCTACAAATTAAAAAAACTTGTATGTCGTACAATGATGTTGCATGAAATGGAGGCAATTCGAATTTTCTTCAAAAAATGCCGATTGTGGCCGTAAACCTCTAAATTTCTTCATGAAAATGTTAACCACGTATATATGACATCAACATACACGATTTTTTTATTTTCATGAAAATCCGCTGATTTTCCTTTATTTCTTGCATTTTTAGTGAAAATAAACAAAATTTCATACATTTTTGTTTTTGGAGGTTAGGATTCATTTTTTAAGTATCTATACCAGATCAATTCGATAGTGCATGCATTCACAAGTATTTTGCATTTTTTAATTTTTCTATGACCATTAGCACCGGTGATATTAAAAAAAGAGTAGCGATACACTAAAAATGCATCAAAAATTCACATTTATGCAATTTTCTCGCGAAGCTTCAGTCCGATTTTGCAAAAATTATTGTTTGACTTCATCTCAACATATGTAATGAAAAAATAAAAAGAGTCTCACATACCGATTACATCATAACTTGACTCTTTTATGATTAATTTCCCTGTACTATATTTACTTATTCTATTCTTAACAAGAACTAAAGGCATAAAGAATTGAAACAAACACAGTACAACGATACTGTGAATGTTTGAGAAGTTAGTGCTAAACTGTCAGAAGAAAGCTTAAAAGCCTCACCATGGCTCAGGTGGTAGTGTTCTAGTTCATCATCATGTCATCCCGGGTTAATTTCCTGGTGGGGACAGAAAAAAAATTGTAACTTTTCACATGAAAGTCCCAGTTCATATTACTGAGACAACTGAAAATTAAACTCTCCATCCTCTATCCACCTCCTCCTAGTATCAATAACTCTTACTTTTACTAACAAAATCTACTAAGCGACCCACCTGCTAACAATAGCCTACCATCCAACTACTACTTCCTATCGCTCCATGAAGGTAATTTCCCATTTACAAATCCTACAATCGATGTGTTACGGAGGTTCGTGAGTCAGAGTTGAAGTGGAGTACCGCAGTGATCCTGCATAGAGCACTATTGCGCAAGCGACAGAGAACTCTCTTCCGTCAAGGGCCTCGTGTGATTGATCGCGGGAGAAAGTGACAACACCGCTTCGGACACTCTTCGGTCCTTCCATCACATAAAGAGGGGAGTGGGAGTTTCGGGTAGAACGAGAGGTGGGTGGAAGATCGTCTGCTATTTTGTGTCGCAGACTACACTCCAGATTATGTTCCGTAGTGTCATCCCGGTGGACGCCTCAATTGAAAATTGGACTTAAAGAAATTTAAAAAATCTCTTCTGTTAATGATGGGTTCATAATCGCTTAATAAACACAATGTTCGCCCACAAAATTCTCTTGGAATTTTATCGAAGATATTTTTAGGTATAGTCTAAAGCTCAAATCATTTTGGATTATTGTACACTAATAATAATTATTCACTTATTTAATTACATTTTTTGTTCTGATAATTCATCTAGTAGCATCAGATATTATTCAATGTTGACGTATGTAATTTATGGTGCAAATTATTACCAGCAGAATGAATGTAAAAATATCAGGGGACTGAGCTACGCTCGGATTTTTTCATTATAAAAATAATTTTCCAGAATGTTTTTAATAACTGAGTTTATATACATTTTTGCATAACTATTTTAATAAGTTAATTTAATTCGTTAATTTCATGAAATTTATGTTAAAAATAAAGATTGTTATGTATTTGTTTTATTAACTTTAGTATTACTTTACTAGGGGACAGAGCAACAATCGCATTTAGTCAATATAAAAATATTTTCAAGTAAATTTTTAATAAAGGAATTCTCATTTTACCGGTTAACCAATTGTTTTACCTATGAATTATTTCTTATTATACCGATTACTATCTAGGTGTCACGGAGTGGCTCCCCGCTACTGGGAAATGTCATTTATCATTTCATTGACATCGGTGGCCAGTGTTGTGCATTGCTCCAGCGTAAAACCTTCCACAGAACAGTCCAATGTCATGACTTGTGGGCGAGAGCCCAGCGGATGTATCTCAGAAGGGAAGGAACTCTGTTTTTTTCGCAGACCGAAAAAAAAAACGATTTAATCTTACAATTATTGTAAGTTACCCTATAATAATCTTGTAAAACGATTTTTCGCGAGATTGACATTTATACCATTCGTTTACTGACATAAAAATCCTAAATATTATGTCTCGGCAAAATTACACCATAAGTTTACGAGACAGCCAATTTAAACAAGTTGTCTAGATTCATACCTCAATTAAATAAAATCATATGTTCAATATAAAGATGGTTATGAAAATACATTTCTTCAGATTTATGTTGAAGAAATACATTTAAAACAAATACATTTTAAACAACCCATCCTGGCCCGGGTTTTTCTCCGTTTTTCATCGGGTAGAGGCGGATTTCTTATACAGGTTCTCTAGGCTTTGTCTAGGGGCGTGTTTATTGTAACAATAAATCGTGAATTTAGTGTNTAACTTGTACATGTAAATTTACAAACATATTTGCGTTAAATTACAAACATATTGACATTATATATGTATTATAACTCGCAGCTAACTTTTTATCTTATCTAGGAACTTTTGCTGAATTTTTTGAATCCGCCTCTGCCTTAGGGCCCTTGATCGGAATTGATGGAATGGTCCCTTGCTTGCTTCCGGAGAGTAAATTAGTTTATTGTCCTCCACGTGGTTATACGCAGTCTGTACTGTTTTTGACAATAAATTTATTATTATTATTATTAAATTGGTTTTCATTTTCTATCAAGTCAATTTTTTTTTTATTTTTTATTTTTTTTACCGCAAGGGACCCTGAGACACACACCTCGCACCGAAGGGTCTGCGGGTCGCAATCGCCGCCACTTTCAGTATCTTATTTCCTGTTCTGAATGCTATTATTTCTCTCTTATACAGAGACCTCGTAGGACGTGTAAGATATTTTGTAATCAAGAAGTCGCAAAATAGTTATGCCTTTTGATAGAAGAAGATTAATTTATCATAATACGAGTATGTTACACCTTTTAGCTTCACTCCTGGAACCTCGATTCGGAATCCATCACGAGAGAGCAGGAGCAAAATGCGTACACTACCTGTGATGGGTCACAGCAGCGGTGCGGCGTGGGAACTGGGACGTTGGGTCAGCGATGGCGGAGGCGGTGGCGGCGGTCTCTTACCCCTCCACCCTCCCCGCCTTATGTCATTCTGTCTCTCTCTCTCTCTCTCCTTTACCTCACTTCCTCATCACTCCTGCGCTTGTGTCCCACTGAGAACCAAAGGACTTAGCGGTTCATCCTCCCAGTGCCATCTTTCTCTGTGATCGAGTCCCGCATTGGTCGCGACTATAATTTTGTTCGCGTCTCAGTCACGATATTTTTTAAAAAATGCAAAGGCAGAGGCGCATGCTAGTGGTTCTACCCCTCCCACACAGTTGCAAAGTGGAAAAATGCAGTTTTAACCATGAAAAAAAATTAAATAAATCATAGCAGATCACGAACTTTATAGAATGTAACGCAGAAAAGTTCATGTCACCTCTCTTATTGGTTATATGTAAGGGGTCTCATCGTGTAAATACAGTATCTTCATTTATACAAATGTACAACAAAATCTCTCCTCCACGAATATCTTTCTCTAAACGGAACCCGAATAAAACCCAAAATTTTTAGATCTTCGTATACGAGACAACCTCAAATAGAACTATCATATTATCTAAATTCCAAACTAAATAAAATATGTCGTGCATTTTGAGTTATAGTTACGTTTAACTATTTCACACTGTTCCGCTGCGTGAATTTTGTACCTGTTTGTTCTTATTTGAGGCATTATGTTTTGGGACACACAGAAGGAAATCACTCTACAGAAAATTTAGGATATTGGGATACAGTAATTAAGAATAACACAGGCACACATAAAGAAAAGTCGAAACCCAGAAGGTAGACCCTACTTCCCCTATGTGTTTTGGGGCGCTGAAACCGATTATGACTATAAAAAATTTAATTATCCAATTTTCCCTTTTAATTATACAAAACCCCCAGGGGGGTTGAGATTTCGTTTTTCATGAAATTTTAAAATATATGTATATTCTCAGGTATTTTGGTGAACTGAAATCGAATATAACGATAAAAACTGATTTGAACTACACAACCATCCCCTCGCAAACCCCATTGGGATTTAAATTGCGATCCTCTGAAGATATAAAACGTATGTATATTCTCAGGTATTTTGGTGCGCTGAGACTGAACATAATGACGAAAGTTGATTTCAAGTACCCAACCACCCCTTAGCACCCCCTTACAACCCCTATTGGCTTCTTCTAAAAATTTAAATTTTGTGTATATTTTCGGATATTTTGGTTCGCTGAAGCTACATATGACGATAGGAAATAATTCCGATTACCCGCTAGCACCCCTAATTTTACCTATTTATTTATTTATTTATTTCATGTCTTATGGCGAGATTAGGGTCATTTGGCCCGCTCTTCCACTTAACCGTGACTGGGGTGAGGCAAATGGGAAGGAGAGATGATGAGTTGCGAGGAAACTTGTGGTACCGAACCGACATTTGTCTGGAATAGGCGCGGAAAACTCCAGATGAAAACCTCACCTAGTTCGGCCGAACAGGGTTTGAACCCCTGCTCTTCCGCTCAGCTGTATCGAGATAGCGAGACCTCCGCTCTCGGTACTTACTACTTTACTCGAGTATAATATCGAAGGTACAATACTGTAACTGCTCTCTGAGAGACAAGTAGCTTATTCTCCTCTTCTCAGTTACTAGCAGTTTTTAAGAGAAATTTGGTTAATAAACGATACTGCTTAAAATTCCAAAATAAAGCGTGAGTATTCCCGTAGATGAATGTAAAGAGAGATCTTGTTTTCTGGTTGAGGAAGTACTTGTTAATAAGCACGGACCTTGTTCCCTTTATCAGTGGCGGAGGACAGAGAAACGCCTAGGTGCGTGTGGAGCATTCGTGGACCGTGGGAGACGATGCGTGGTGTCAAGGCCATGAGGTCACCAACGCCTACATAGGCTTACGTAGGCGGATCACTCCGCCTTAGCTTCAAGGCACCCACAATGGTCAGACGATCCTCTTCGTGGCGCCGAACAGGTACAGAACTGTAACATACTTTCTTTTTTCAGCGATACGGATGGGAAATCTCTGCGGACGTTTCCACGAAAACATGCGTTATGCGAACACACATTCCTAGAAAGAGACGTAGAAAAAGAAAGATATATCCGTGGTGTACTGAAATCTGACTAGATGGAAATAATGGAATACTTGTGAAGCGATCCGTGTGGTACTAGTCTTTGCTCACGCTTTCATCTAGAAATCAATAATTGTGATCTAGTTCTGTGATAACTGAATTAGAAAAGATGAGTGTTTCTATGGTGGTTAATGGAAATAGTGAATGCTATAGTGAATATATTATCTTTTTGCCCTAAAGCTTGAAAAAGCGCTTTTTTTGATTGTGGCGTACAAGTCAATTCTACCGTGAGAATTAATTACCCAAGAACGCAGATCTTGCAGGGCTCTTGGAAGGATAAAAATTCCAAATATATAATAATGTTGTTTGCAAAGATAAAGTGTGAAAAAATTTTTTTACCGAGCCTTCTCTTCCCAAACGCCTCGCCACACAAAAAAAGCCCTCAGATGATCAAATTAATGAAGAAAGATAAAGAGGGCAGTTACGATTCTTGAATGCATTCCATGGTGATTGACAGTTGACTGAGCTACCCGTGGTGTAATATATAGCGCACTCACCTTCACTCTTTGGCGACGCCGGTTCTAATCTCGGTTGATCCCAGTAGAATGTGCAGTGGTGGACGAAGCGGGTTCACGGCAGGGTTTTTCAGGGTATTCTCGTATCCCCTGCCTTTCATTCCACCGCAAAATTAATTAATCAACATTCACCCCTCATCTCATTTGTGCATCACATCATCATTCCGCTTTACCACTATGGCTTCTTAGAGCTGATTGATCAAGCGCGCGGGGTAAACGGTATTGGAAATTGCCTTGAGTAATCTCCCCATCATGTCGAACGAGTACGTATCCTTCATTTAACACATTTCATAAAACACATTATGAAATATCCCCGGATTCGAACCATGGTTTTGGCGCGTCAATGGAAATTTACGTCCAAAACGAATGAGTTTTGCTTTTTGGTATTTATTGAGTTCAACTTACGTGCGATTTACCAGGAAGCTGGAGGTATATGTATAGAGAATTGTATTTATCATTTAAAAGGAATTTAAAACAAAATTTTATAGTATTATTCTTTATTATACTTATTTTCTAATCTAAAGCTTGCATTTCGTGATCAATAATTACTGGATCACACAATGACGTTTATTTTTGGAATAACAAGGCTCCTTGTTCTTTGACTGCAAATCATCTTCATATGGTGTCTCTTGATTTGAAGAGAAAATTTTCTTATCTTATTGACTTACTTTGCTGGTAAACTCTTAGCATCAATGGAGCATGATTACACCGACATCGATGTGAGGAAATGCTCAGCGCTTCTGGCCAGTGAATTATGCGCAAGGATGCTTCGGTTAATCTGGCATATTACGTGCTGCAGGCGTTGACAGTTAAAAAACAGGCAGTCCATTGCATCACTAATAAGAACATAATGATTGCATCATTCGTAGTATTAATCGCAGGATAATGTAAACATTTTTACTGAAATAACTTTGAATATATAGTTAAATTAAAAACATTCAGGCAGTTGTTAAAACTCCACTAGCTACAAGTCTTCAGCGATACAATAGTCAATAGTCGATATATGAGTAACAATATAGGATTACTGTTAGGTATGGAGTTTTTCTTTTTAGTAAGTTATAAAATGTAAGACATTTTTTTGTACCAGACCTGTTTACAGGTAATTCATTTACCTCTGTAGGATTTTATATTGCAAAATTTTCTGGTTTAATAAATATATATTTAATTTGTTTACTTTGGTCATTGCTCTCACTAAACGAATTTGATGACTGGCAATGCAGTTATAGAAAGTTAAATAACATGAAAATGACCTTCATAAAATAGATGTGCAGTGTGGGTAGTCTGGGAGCACTGTCGCGCGTGCGAAAGACCAAAGAAGACATGCGTGACGTAAGAAGCAATTGATAAGGAGCGACAGTGTCCCCCATTCTACAGCGCGATCTACGTCGTCGCTCTCCCACTCCCGAGCGCAATCACCTGCTGACGAACTGTCGCACGCAGTTCATCCAGAGCAGGAGAGGGACAGTTGCGTCTTAAAAATAGTGATACTATTTTTTTGAATGTGGTTCATGTATGTTTGTGGTTCTGTGGAAATGATTTGAAATTTCTTCGTTCGTATTATTAATACCTTTTTCTACTTTGAAATTACACAGTGTGCAAGGAAGCTATTGTAATCGGTCGAATTTTTTTTTTTTTTTAAATTTTTTTTTAAAGATCTCTTCGGATTGGCTCCAGGAGAGTCTATTTTCAAATTTTGGCGCTGATATCCAATGCCATATGTGTGTGTGTATGTATGTGAAGAGTTTTGTTCCCCTGAACTCACGAACAATTGATGCATCGAATCCAAACTTGAGATTTGACATTGAATGCGTTGGGATTATTTCTGAACAGCTCATACGCATCGCGCTTTCATTTACGCATCGCGCTCCATTTTCGGATTCTTAAAATTCAATGTTTTGAAAATATCGATAGAAGCATTTTGATTGGTCTGTTAATCCTGCGTATAGATTGCTAAACCGCATCCCTGTACGTTGCACCGTTTTCGAGAGATAGCGAAAATGTATTTTCCTGATATAATTAACCCCCACGTTAGCATGGCAAAATAATATAACATACATACTGTGACCAGTCTCTCATATCGGGATATTAATTTCATTTCTCAGCTTCTGGAATTTAAGATTGAACACGAATATATAGAACGTACGCTAGAACCAATATAAGAAGCAACAGTATTACATTCATAATTAATAAGATTTTTTAATCTGAAACAGATAGTGAGTTATGATCGTAACTAACTCTATAGAAAATAATGTTGCGTTTACCACGTAACTGATTAAAATTCACTTTCAATTTAGTATAATACCTTAGCTGTTTTTGTTACGGTGGACCCGATCTTAGGTTCCTTTTCACTGGATCTACTTCAAATTAGGTCTTCGACACAAATGATCACACGTTCTAACTATTAAGAATGTTGTTCAAGTAGGTACGATAATAAACTGCTTAAGAATTTCCATGGCTAGATAAATAAAAAGCATTGTTGTTTCGGCCTGTCTTAGAGAACGTGTTAATGGGGGGTTAAGGAGAAAATATTGATTTTTTTGAACCCACTAACTCAGTGTTTCTCAAAATTAACAGGCCCATTATTATCTTAATTCACATATCATTTCTGGCAGCGTCCCTATAACAACCTTTCTATGTTCAGTTAAAATGTTAATTATTTTCGTAACTAGAATACTATTACTCTGAATACTTGTAGAAGAAAATATATCAAGATATAAAAAGAACAGTATGTGTAAGTGCTTTATTGTTGGAAAAATGTAAATTAAATTAAAATTCATGGCACCACATGCCGGCGCACAGTGCACCTGGCAGTGTTTCAAAGCATTTGCTCTGGGAAGATACTAACTTTATCGCCCAGGCATATAACCTAATTTTATTGCTACTCATAAAGCACTCACATAGTTCAATTCAAAGTTAGGAAGTAGTTATAGGTAATTGTTTAGTTGAACCAAATACACAACTTGAAACTAATAGCTAGTAATTTTAATAGCAACTTATTTTTCAAATATTAATTATTAGTTGAACTTCGAAAACAAATATTGTTGAGTTGATTTAACTACTATACTATCTACAGTAGTCGACCAAACACTGGCATAGACTTTTAATTGAGGCGTGAGAGTACTGTGAGCCACATTAAATCTCTAGTATAGCATATTTGGTTGAATAGTTTGCAAATAATTTATTTGAAAAAATAATAGTTTTTAAAGTTCCACAAAGAGCATGATATGTATGTTGTCCAATTTTTTTAGTTTTTTGCTTCTAGTTTCTATTCACTTACCTGATGAGTATAAAAATTTTCTGTTCCCATCCCCTTCATATGATTTTCGAAAGTCCGCGCTGACACGTTCTGACCAATATACAATGTCCCATAAGGCCAAAATGTAATCGGAAATTCCACCATAACAATGACTATACTTACTGCACAAAAAAAATGAATGTCTTACGATGTAGAAGTGATATATGTATCGTTAATTTATAATGCAGAATCCTGAATAATAATGATGGAATTCGTGAACATTTTGTGGACGGGCAGATTTCAGAGCCTCGTCGGTACCTTGCTGTTCCCTGTACGGGAAAATATTCATAATAATAAAGTTACGTTTTCCTTGTCATTACAGGTGACCTTACATAAGTTATCGCGGTATGAAAACTTTGGTTGGTATGTCGATCACGGAAAAACTAATGAACAGGATTGTAAGAAAAATGAATTTTCACAGTCGTATTTCTTAGGGATTAGAAAAAGATCTACGTTGTTTCAGTTTGATACACCAGATAAAGAAATAAAACTACGGCAGCGTATTTGCACCGTTTTATTTACGTTTTGCATAATAGTTTGTACCACTTTTCTGATAATTAATAGACCTCGAGCAACCTTCAAAAGAACTGTCATAAATGTCGCTCCAAGTAATAAACTTACTAACAAAATATATTTATATAATCGTTTTTCTGGGACTCGTGTTAACGACAGAACTACAGATTATCATGCCCAATTCTCAGGACAATGTGCGAGTCAGACAGACCCACGTCGCGGACATACTATTCGACTCTAACGTCACTCTTAAAAAGGGTTATATGAGAATGACCAAAACGTCAGCAATTCTGTGTACTAAGTCGCAGTGTGATAGCATCTTCTCGAACAACGACCTGCTGAACGGGAGGGCGGAAGAGAGGGGGAGTTCTTGCATGGGACTAAAACAGATTGAGCACTTGTAGAACTAGTAGGCGAGTTTTTTGCGGCTGGGGTTCCCTCACCTACTCCAGGCCAATTTTTTAACCCAAAATCGTACAGATGTTGGAAAGTCTAGCTAGCTTCGTGACAGGAATTTTTACCGTATATAAAAGGTATTAAAAAGTAAAATAAGGGTATTTTCCAGACTTCCGATGTTGGCTCCATCGGTGGAAGCTTCCGTGTATAAAAATTTCTTCAGCTAATTAAAAAATAATTGTAACAAAACATCAAGATTGGACGCAATCTTACACTGAGCTTTTGATATACTTGTTTCGTAAAGCGTAGGAAAATTCTGACGTACTGTATTAACAAACCAAATCTTATCTGTAGTCATTACACGTAGAATATTCGTGATAAACTAAATAATATGTGCTCTATCGTCAATTCACCCACGTCATTGAGCTTATCTTCGGCAGTGGTGCTATCAGGACGTTGTTCATTTGTGTAATAAAACATTCGTGAAGGTAACGTTGAAAAGAAAACGACCGCATAAATCAATTATATCAAGACACATGCAGTTTGTGATAACCAGTGATTCGCAAAACATGGCCAGAACCAAGACTATTATGTACTCTAATCCGTCTTGGTCTTGGGACTTGGTTTTGTTGGTCTTGGTATCGATCTTGTATGACAGTGTCTAGTTTTTATTTTCGTATATACCATACTACAGGTATTTTTGCATTTACGCGAACTAGTATATTAGATATATTATGAGGTTAAACAATATTTATGAAAATTTAGTTTTAAAACCCTTTTTAAATATGTTTTTACATAAACATTTATCTTTGGGTGAAAATGGTGTGTGAATATCAACAAAAAAGATTTATTTATATTATTAGTACCTAATGGAGCATCCCTCCAATGGTTTTATTTATATTGTTTTAAATTGGAATTACGTTTTATCGTTCTTTATTATAAATAATTAAAAGAATCTGTATGTTGTAAATAAGCATCGTATGAGAAATAATTATTATCGTTAAAATGATACTAAAGACAAATCATGTAATTTTTAATATTAAAATGTATAATTTAATTTGAAAAATGTAATAATGATGATTTTTACAAGAATCTTACTTTTTCTTGATATTTTGTGGGTATGATCTTGGTCTTGTGCTTTGGGAGCTGAAGCATCCCTCTGACTGGTTAATAATAGATGAAAAAAATATAATTGAATAATTCAGTGTCATTTAGTTTTTAATTTTGTGTATTATACGTGTTCGGTACTATTTCGCCATCCTAATTGATTTTCCTCGATTCTTTAAAGTCAGTGCCGGGATGATCCCTAGATTGCTACCACAGAGTAAAGTAGATTTTATCGTCCAATAATTATTGTTATTCATATATGTTTTTTGCTGTATGAATTGTTTGTTATTTTATATTATTGTGTATGTATCTTGCATGTATTGTATGTATATCAGGCATAAGAGCAGGCGTGATGTCTTGAACCTCGCCACGTAATCAAGGCATATTATTATTATTATTATTATTATTATTATTATTATTATTATTATTATTAGTATTAGTATTAAAAAGTTTTGTATGAGAAAACTCCACAACAATTTTAAAAGAAAAATGAAACCCAGAAAGACAAAGATGTGTACATCTATTTTACACTGTACAACTGTGTACACGTATGGTGGATGATCGGAAATATACTCTAAATCATCAGGTTAAGGTCGGAACAAATCGACTACATTTTGACATAACAATAAACCTTATACGTCATTAACTGATTGTTGGAAAATAGGCCTAATGTCTTGCGTTTGAAAGTCCACAGAGAGATTGCAGTTACAGTTGCTCATCAAAGGACCATATAATATGTGTCATTAACTCTACTGCAGACAATACAAAAATGCGTCCTCTCCTTTAATTCATTTTATTATCTGAGTCCAAAACTGTTGCTGTGTTGACTTTTAAATGTTAGGTTACCGTAGATATTTATTTCGTAACATTTCTGCCCGTCTAAATTGTCGTCCATAACGTTAGGTTCGGTTCGAAGTTTGAAGTAGAAAGGCCATCACAACTCCACTTGACATAATTCTGGGAGCACCATTGCTTTGCAGGATAATTACAGTATTCTGGGGTTATTAACGAAGTTGCCTGGATGTTTACTGAATATGAAAATGGAGAAACTGTTTCTTTGTTAGCACGTCAATTTTTACGCATCACTATATTTCAAAAGTTTCTAGGAGTCATTTTACTGATCAGTGTTTTTTTTGTGGGGTTTTAGGGCTCGTCAACTGTTCGGTGTTAACACCCATAAAACACAATTAGTAAAAAAACACGTCAAAAAATAATAAATTGATGGTATCTAACATTTTTTAACAAATTTCTTGGTATTAATTTTAAGTGGCTCAATGATTATATAATGTTTTGTCAGTTCTATTTATCTGTATTTAGGGCTTACCTTTTTAAAATCTTTTTGTCATGATGCCCACGGAACGGGTGACATAGCTTGTAATTTTAAACAAAAATATAATGTATTCTTCCATTTATTTTGAATTTAGATAATCAAAAAGGTTTCTTTCATGTTCAAACAACCACTCAATCATAATATTGAGAAGTATTCATCAATAAAATGGAACATGCTGATAGAAATAAATTTTGTGGAGAAAATGTTTGTAGTTCTTTTTGTGATCCACTTTCTTCCTTGGTATACTCTTTTCTTTCACGGCTACATTTTTAACAATTATACCAACTTTGATTCGTTGTAAGGTTATAATATAAATTAATTGGTTTTCCTTGTAATTAAATTGTCATAAGCACTGTCTGTCGTGTAAATTATTCGTGTCACAGAAATTATGTACGAAACGTTTCTTCATGTAAGTTGTTCAACATTCTATGAACTGATGTAATTGAATTTATGATACTAAAACGTAGATATTGAGAGAGCTACATTTAATTATGTTGTTATAATACATGGTATAACCCTTGAACCTGTCAATAAATTTAATTTTATCTTTCCGCTCAATTAATGAGCTGTTTGAAACAATCCCCTGGGAATTATAGTTAGTATTTACTTAGAATTTATGAACGATAATCAACATAGTTGGTGAAAGTAATGAAAAATTGCTGGAAACATTCGTTATCTTTATAACGATGTACGCGAGTGCTTTAAATTATAGCTCCTACTCCACGGTGGGCCGAAGTTGTAATTGAATTCAACTCCTATAAATCAACGCTTACTAATTATCTTTTACAAGATATCTTAATTTGTTTCTCACACTTGTGTCTGAAAACAGTGTTATGTTCGTCATTTGTGAAATAAATTATAGATATTTCTGTTGCACGTATCTTCGTTAATTCCAATTCATTCGCAATGTGGGGAAAGTAGTTATCGTAAATCCGGATTAACTGGAATTTGCAAAAGTATAAATATGATGAAGAATGAAATCACTTGTGATACTATTACATTCTACTTCATAATACTATTGTGTACAGAACAAATACGTTTCGCAATACTTTGACTTACAAGGAACATTTGTTGTAAGTTATCAATGTACTGTACTTCGTTTCACCTCCTGCTTTGCATTACATACAGCTTATTAATCATACACAAAACGTGTGCTGGGAGCTAGATCCCTGTAAGTGCATTCTCAAACGTTTGACGTCCAGAACTAGAGGATCTTGAATGAATTCGGTTGACCGTTTCGTCAGAATCTCGGAACACGCTGATATATATTTTGACGGAGAAGGTTGTTAAGCCCCATTTTCAATATAGGAAAAACTCTGAAATGTATATACCGTTTTTCACGAATACAGAACTTTTCATTAGTAAAAACAACAAATAAGAAACAGCATATAAATTATTTTCGAAATTTAATACCCAATAAGCAGTGTATACATTAATTATCCTCTAAAAGTTTTCTTAGACTGAACGATTTAGTCTTAATGTGAATTACATATGTAACTTAGAATTAGTGACAAGATATAAGAAGATACCAGGTGGTGTCATAACTATGGTTATGACATACCTTTAGTTTTTTCATAATATAGTTTATTCTTTATAATGTAGTTATTCTTTCTTCATCTGTATAGTTTCTTTATAAAAAAGATAAAAGGGAAAAATTCAATGAAAAAAATGTATTTTATAGAATAAATTGAGAGAATTGTTCAGCATTTTACATAGGACAGACAAAACAATATCTTTAGTTAAAAACTAGAGAACATAAAGAGAATGAGAAAATAGTGTAATACAGAGAAATTAACAAGCATTTACGAATTTCTATTAAAACCTTTTGTCAATATTTACTTAAAACTGTTATTTTTATCGTCATATAACTATATACTCGTAATAACTAAGTTGTAAATGTTAATTGTGCCTGACGAAGACTCAAACAAGAGACGGAACGTCGTTATAAATTGACTAAAAAAAGGTCGTTACGTTGAAGTAACTAATCTTAATGTATATTACAATATGATATTTTTACTTTACCACTGGAATTCATATAGTCTGTGGGAAAAGTATCAAAAAATACTCTCCTTCACCATTCTTTATCTTTTGGTTAAACAATTATTGTATTTTCATTCTCGTAGCTTTGAATTCACAATGACATAAATAGGCGACGCATAACCAATATTGTCACCTCGTCTCCTCACCAAACACGGTTTGATGACAATGTCCCTTGCTATCCAATGTCTTTCTACGTCGAAGACCGCGAGGACACTTGACTGCGCTGAGTCACACACTTGGGCGCGCCTCAATCGTAAGCAGTGGAAACATAGTAGGGGACACAGGCAGTAGTCCGATGGACTACAGTGGCCGAACATTTTTAGTGATCAAAGCAACTGTTGAAAAGTAGTGATATTCAATAAAAATCGTCTACTCACAAGGTCGAACTCAGTATTTCAATGTTTTATTCACGTCGCTCAAACAAAGAAATAGCCAAAATTGGGTAGGAAAACTTCAGCGTCTCCTATTCTGTCTCTCAGTACAAATTACAGCAATGTGCTGATAAATTAGTATAATCAATAACAGATACGTTACAATCCATAAATTACATTACGCAAAAATTACTAATTTTTAACTCCTCACCCCTCAATGACGCATCCGTAACAATCCACGAGTTATTACGTAACGCTACTCCTACCTCCTCTCTCGTTAAGATTTTATTTCCTTTTGCTTTTCGAAAAATGAGGCGATTAATTTCGACACACTGACTTGTTTGTTCCTCATTGACCTGTGCTCTCGTTGAGTATGTGGACTGTAGTGACAAAATTAAAGGTTGAAAAGTGCCCTATAAAACATACCCTGTAAAAACGTTACGTAACGTAAGTCTTACACCTACTTAATCTTAACTCAGTGTTACAATGACACCTAAATAAAAAATATTTAATAATTAATTGGCATATGTAATACCTATTTTAGCTCCCATTTCTCCTGCATATCATTCCACCACAACATTTACTCATAATCATTCACCCCCATTTCATTCATAATCACCGCTTCAGGGGAGGTGCGGGAGGAAGGGCATCCGGTACCCGAATATTCTCCAGCCAAATCCAAAAAACGAAGCATCATATATCCATCCCCATTCGCCGACCCCACATTAAGTGGGAAAAAGGCTTAAGTGAAAGAGAATGTAATACCTATTTTAGTTTTTTAAGAGAGTGCTGAGGTTGAATCTGGCCTCATTCTTATATTACTTCTATGAACGCAAACGTATTTCTTTCGGATTATAATCTTTTCATTTTCCTTATGAGACCGAAAAGAATTGCTTTGGTGGAGTCAATGTTTCATCAGTTGTGTTTTACTGAAGAGTTTCAAAACCATTTTTGAGTTCAGTTTCATTACACTTATGGAGGTAATACTTATTTTGGAAAATTGAACTGTCTCATACTTTAGGACGCTAGCGACTAGTGTTACCTATAAAAAATAAAGAAGGCAAATTTCTACAACACATTCAACCATTTATGTACCGATTCTTTTTCAGAAAATTTAACTTTCTCGGCGGGTGTTCGTAATTGAAAATAGGTTGTTAATCGTAGATGTAGTGGCCATCTTACTGCAGAGAAGCTGAGTAAAGAGTTAATATTTTTAATTTCTTCAGTTGTAACAAAAAATATGTTATTGTTCTGCATTTAAATTTATAATATTGAGATAAATTATAAATTTATAAAAATTAATAAACCAAACTATAATAGTAAATGATTTTACTAGTTTTATAAAAACGATAATGCCTTAATGACGAGTTCGCCTCATTTCGCGCTCATGTACTCAGGAGAGAATCTGCTATCTCGAAATGTGGGAACCTGCTGACTGGAATTATACCTGACTTGTGCGGAGGATCAATGAAGACGAAATTTAACATTACTGCTATGGGTTTTAAAATATCTGGAGGCGTCTGTCTACGTCCCATACGCTGCCACCACTTATTTTATTGATGTTGACAACACATGAATCATCTCCGTACAAATAATAATTAATAATAATTATCTAGCAGATGAATCATACCGGACTCCATAGGATAGGATGTTCGTGAGACTGACGGGTGGTATGTCAGGCAGTATCTCAGGCAGACGTTTCGGAACGAAGAAGTGGAGACAGAGTGAGGGAGGTAGCCAGCCGCCTTCCCGATATTTTACAACCTTTAACGTTTGTTCTCAAAAGCGGATTAATTCGTCCCATTGTAAGAGGTGACGGTGGTAACCCAAACAATACCTCTGGTGTCCCTGGAGTGTGACAACGTTGGCGGTGGTCACCGTAGCAATAGAGACGACGTTCATTTGTTAAGGTAGAGGAGAGTGAGAGAGAGAGGGGGGAAGAAGGGGAGAGGGAGAGAGAGACAGAGAGGAGGCGATGGAGGCGGTGTCAGCAGCCGTGTTGATAGGAGTCCTCGCCGCTTTGGTGGCCGTGGCCGTAACAGCGAAGGTCACGTCGCTCTGTATCGTGACAGCACGGCCGGAATGACGGGGAGATGATTTAAACTAGGATGCTGACCATGAGAACGAGGTGTTTGGATTCACGTGGTGGCTCGCTTCCAGTATTCGGCACTGAATCGGCTACCCACTCATCGCCGCTGTCTACATTCTTCGATCAAGATTTGATGGCTCCTCAGTGTTTCCACCTGTTGAATATTTTTGTGAGAAGGCCACTGCAATGACTTGACTTTTATACGTATGTTTTATTGAAATATATTCTTTACCTTCAATATATTTTCTTAGGTGTAACTAAACTCGTTATTCGCCACATTTTTCATCAATTTTATAAGGAAGTACATTTTGCTTGAAGGGTCTAGAAGAAAGAGCAAATAAATATTGGTTTAGAAAATTATTCTCTCAGTCATTTCAATATGTCGAGTGAACCCCATTCTAAACTCCCTTTACTGACAGAAAAAAAATAGAGCATTTATTGAATGAATGAAATAAGAGTAGTGGAGGATATTCTGATGGCACATGCTCCCGTTTAGGAATTGAAAGCGTAACTCATGAAGTAACCTCAAGAGGATAGTGATTAACAGAATGTATTTCGGAGTGTTCCCATACATCTCAAAAACAGTATTGATGTTTCCTTCAAAATTATTTGTCTGAAAATCATTTTATTTTTGCTCAGTTGTTTAATTTTATAGACACTATTATAGTTTCTATCGTGTTTAAGCAATTCAAATACGGGGTCGAAACGACGTGTAATACTTGTATGAAACACGAAAAATAAGTTTGTCTACAAAAAGGTCTTACAGCTATTAAAATTGCTCAATTGTACAATTAATTAATTAACAACTGGTTAATATACAATATTTTATTTACGATTTATAGAAGAAAAGGGAATTGACCCCATTCCCCTTGGCTACGTATCTGGTGGTAAGATGTGATTTGAGCAAGCAGTCGTTGCTAGCTGGTTGAACGACCAGAGTATTTCTAAGAGAAGAGGGTTTTCAGTTTTACTTCCTCGTCCATACTCACTCCCACGCCTACTAAGCCAGTTGTAAAATGAAATGTGGATTTATCCCAGAGATCTAAGCGTCCAGAAAGAGCTACGTCTCGTTGATGAGGGGATGCCTGACAGATTTGACAACGGTCGATTACTGTGTTGAGGTCTACAAATTACCTCCTCTTCTTTAACCAATAGAGTTAACCATACTAACTGTTGATGGACAGTTTTACATAGATACTTTTGCATTCATGGCAAATTCGATTGAATGTGTTAGAGAAAGAGGAAAACAGATGAGTTCATTGAAGATGTGACGTTTGCAGAAAAGGCGAAAAATTTTATCCGGGACATGTAGCAGAATTTTTAACAAATCAATAATTTATATCGACAGTATTAAAGAAATTTAATAATGTGTAGTAAATTGTATTTAGTTATAATTCAGAAAAATGTTAAGTTTTCGTGGTATGGCTGCCGATGGAAACACGGCGTAAATAAATAAATGAGAAAAAGTGTGTTCAGATGCGTTAGAACACCACATCCTCACCCTTTCCAACCAACGAGCTATTTATTCGTTCCCTATTGAATAGATTTGTTGAATTCTAAGACACCCCATCACATTGGATGCAGTGGCCGTCCCCTATCAAATCCAAGTACACGATTCGATCCCAATTTTTTCGAATATTTGCAACAAGTGTCGAAGTATAATCGATAATTGAAGTTTTTCTATCACATCATTTATTTGAATAAAATGTTTACGCTGATATTGCGATCATCTGTAGTAGATTTGCTTAGATACCAGCTCGCCCGTCTCTTTGCACTGACATAAGGACTTGTACCTTCAGAAGGGACATTTAAACTTCTCTATGACAGACACTTGTGTAGCCATAAAATTAGTCTGCTTTTGAAAAGAGTCCGTTAAGGTTAGTTTCACTGTATTTTAGAAAATATTTATGATTCCACTTGCTTTGCCGAAGATATGAGTCATTTGATCTCGCAACGTAGTGATTAGACAATTCATCATAAAGAGCACAAGTATTGCTCATACTCATACTTCGCTTACTCATGAGTATTGTGTAGAAAGTATCGTATCTTAGCAAACAAAAATTTGTGGAAAAATTTGTGTATGACTGCTATGTGTGTGTGATTTGTAATTCTTTAGTTTTTGAATGTGACTGTGTCAAAAACCATCAGTAAGAGTACACAAAGTACCTATAATAATAATAATAATAATAATAATAATAATAATAATAATAATGGTTGTATTGCGTAACGAGGCTCAGGCCATCAGACCCGCCCTTCCGCCTGACCACTATTTGTATACATACAATACATACATATACAGTAATATAAAACATACATACATGAATATCTAAAACTAAAATTGGAGGATAAATTCTACTTTACTCTGGGGTAGCAATCAATGGTTCATCTATAAGAGTAGGCTATACACATACGTTCTGAACACACTAGAAATATCGCACGTCTTCAGTTATTTTGAGGGGTGCAACGACTGTTCGCGTCCGTAGCAACCCTTAAGCTACACGTGTCCCCTGGGTGGTGCTAGAGAACAGTCACTTCAAGGCAGAAACAAAAACCTGAAGCTACGGCAATCAGACAAGTAAGTGAGAGATCACTCGCAGTTTTTCCTGGCTATCGGACACTTGGACCAATGAACGCGAAGATGGATAGAAGGAAGATTCAAACTTTTGAGCCTGCACTGACTAGAAAGCTGGGTAGAATAACCTGGATCTGCGTGGAACGTGGAGGGTCTTAGTAGGTCTAAGAGTAAGTATCTCTCCAAATTTCTATTGGAAAATCAAGTTGACGTAGCGATTCTCCAGGGAACGCACATCGAAAACGAAGAACAACAAGGCCAGAGACAGGATACGTGGCTACGATCTCCTGAGGGCTGTGTATCACCGCCACTAAAGACTTGCAACCTATGTGAGGAGTAACATTGAAAATGCATCCCTGGTCACACTTTCATCTGAAGATTTGCAACAGGTAGTGGCAAGAATTGGGGAACTGACAGAGGTAAACATATACAAGCTCCCTCAATCAACCTGGCCACAGAATGTCATAGACACTCATCCTCATCCCACAATATACGTTGGAGATTTTAATAGTAATCATGTTTACTGGATATATCACATAACGAATGAAAACCGGAAAAAATATCAAACTGGGTTGCAGAAAAACATATTCACTTAGTTTTTAATGCGAAACATAAAAACACTTTTAAAACTGCCGCGCACAATACGGAAAATAGAACCCTGACCTGAGCTTCATCACCAGGAATTCCCAGTCACACCCTATCCCCATACGTAGGAAGGTAAAGGATAGCTTTCCCCACAGTCAACACCACCCAATTATTGAAATTGGAATGAGCATCCTACTTATTCGCTCATTCCCACACCCCAGATGGAATCTGCAAAAAAAAACTGGGAACAATTCGCTAAAGACATTGATCAAACTCTGCAGTGGATTCCAGCAAGGTGGTATAACTATAATAGATTTATAAAGATAACAGCAACCGCAAAAAGATATATCCCTCGGGACTATCGCAAGAAATATATCCCAGGATGGAATGAAGAGACGGAAAGATTGTATCAGAAATTCTTTCAGGAGACCGACGCCGAAATTGCTGACGAGCTCCTACACAAACGTTATTCAGCTCGTAGAAGGAAATGGGAAGAAACCACTGAGGATTTAGACTTTACAAAATCAAGCAGGAAGATATGGAACCTCTTAAGGAAACTTGGTGATGCCAGCGCACCTGCGAGAAAAATGGTAGATATCAGCCCTGACCAAATTGCCTCACGCATAGTTTCACTATCAAGAGCTCCTATAGTCAGGAAAAACACAACCTTCATCAAGTGTTACCTGAAACTGTTTCGCCAGTCAGAAGAAGCTCCGAACGACGTCTCCCGTCCATTCTCACTAGAGGAACTAAATGATGCCATTGGTCAAATGAAAACAGGGAAGGCCCCTGGATTTGTTGGTATTCTCCCAGAATTTTTGATGCACAGCGGCCAACGCACCATGGAATGGTTGAGCCAGTTCTGTTCACATATTATGCAGACTGGCCAAGTACCACCTGAATTCAAGAAAGTGAAGAAAATATCCTTGCTGAAGCCTGAAATAAGGGACAAACCACAAAGTTATCGTCCAATTTCCCTCCTAAACACAAGCTACAAGTAGTTGGAGAGATGTCATTTTAAATCATATAGAGTTAACACAAGAGGAACATCTACCAGTGGAATTCTACCAGCTGGCTTTCGTCACAACAGAAGCTGCGAGGATCAGGTACTCAGTCAAACATTGAAGCAGGTTTCCAACGAGGATTCAAGACAACGGTTGCCTTCATAGACCTCACCGCAGCATACAACACAGTATGGAAAGATGGTCTACTGTACAAACTGCGCCGCATCATCCCGTGTCAGAAATTGTTGTGCCTCGTCAATGATATGCTACGTGACAGAACCTTCCAGGTAATAATGGGCGACAAAACAAACAAACTTAAGAAACTGAACAACGATCTTCCTCAAGGATCTGGTGCTGGCACCTGCCTTTTTCAATCTGTTTATATCCGAGACGCCGGAAATAAAAGGACGGAAATTTGGTTATGCTGATCTGGCCATAACCGTCCAAGCCAAGCGAATGGAGGATGCCGACAACCTCCTGTCCCAAGAACTTAAGGATATCGGAAATTTTTACTCTGACTGGCGACTCACTGTTAGCACAAGCAAAACGGAAAAAAATATGTTTTCATTTAAATAATAAGGATACCTCAAAATCTCCAAAATTATATTTCAATAATAAGATACTTCGCCAAAACCAATTCCCAAAGTACCTTGGAATAACACTAGACCGTGCCTTATCCTTCAACAAACACCTGCAAACAACAGCAGCCAAAGTCAACTCATGCAACAACATCTTGCACAAGTTATGCGGCTGCAAGTGGGGAGCATATGCTTCCACACTCCGAGGTTCTGCCCTAGGACTCGTTTACTCTGCTGCTGAATACTGTTCGTCTGTATGACTGAATAGCTACCATGTACACGAACTAGATGCCAGGCGAAACGACACGATGCGCCTTATCAGTGGATGCATCTAGAGTTCACCCTTGGACTGGTTACCTGCGATTAGCAACATCGCCCCACCCCAACTCCGCAGAAATGCTTACTTCGTCCGCCAGCTACAAAAAACATCAAAAATAACCCAGAACTGCCTGTACATAAGGACACGCCCCATTTATCACTGAGGCGACTGAGATCTAGAAAACCCCCACTAGCCCTAGCAGAGCAATTAGTGGCAAATGGAGAGTTTAACATTAGTGAACAGTGGCAGACAACTTGGAAGGCGGATAACTCAATGTCCCATTGGGTGACCATCGACCCTACACAGAAACCCCATAGTTTCGAGCTCCCTAGTCAACAGTGGAAAGTCCTGAACAGGATCCGTACCTTACATGGGGTTTGCCAGGACCACCTCTACAAATGAGGCTAGATCTCAAGCCCTCAGTGTGACTGTGGAACCCCTCGCCAGACAATTGACCACATTGTCAGTGAGTGCGTCACCAGATCTTACCCAGGACCAAAATCGGACTTTTACGAAGCGAAGGATGCTGTAATTTTCTGGCTGTATAGCTTAGACATTAATATTTAAGAATTGTGTTTATTGTTCAGTTTACATTGTTATTGTTAACTTTGTTGTCAGTTAATTTGCTCTTATTATTATTATTATTATTATTATTAATGTAGTGATCTCATACTAATTGTATCTGTTTAAATGTATTTGTTTAGTTTATGTCTAATGTATCATTTTTATCTAAGTGTCGTACGCCAAACGATAAATAAATAAGTTATTATGAACCAAATTGTTTTCAAACCGAATTGATATAAAGGTTTCGTAACTATTTCATCCCCATATTTTGAACTCGAAATCATTCGATTCAATTCTCTCGTACCAATTTTACCGAAAGTGTATCTTACAAGCCAAAGTGATGTTTTTGTAATAATTTAATAGATTGACAACAATCTCAAGATTAAAAAATGGATAAAATTTAGGAATAGAATTTTAAAATCCTTCTAAATATTAAAAATTGTTTGAATTATATATTTATTTCCCTGCACTACAAATTATTTGAAAGCGCAACCTTGTTCCAAGCATGATATCCATTAATGATTCGATCTTTTATCGTAGGGATACTTCATTTCCGATACCTGTATTCATACGACACTTTTCCTTCAATACCTAATAGGTATCGATATTTTCAGGTTCGATGTGTCCCTAACTGAAAAGCTCAATCCTCGTTGCTGCCGTACATGTAACCATGGGCAGCTCTCGGAAAAATTTTCTGCGGGGAAGGGGGGATTCCAAAATGGCATTTGATTACGTAATACTCGTAGCTGTTACATACGTTATAGGGAAAATAGTGAAACATACTCATGGATTGAATATGTCTTTAACGATAATGTGTCACAATATTCTTTAAGAAAAGAATATTAAAATAATTAAATTAATAGTGAATTAAATAGTACGGAAAGTAACAATTCTTTGTCAAATTTATACCTCTTTCTGTAATGTTAAAACATACAGAAAAAAAAACTCTCGAGAAAAAATTTGAGTGTCCTTCATTCACTCCAGAATGACCATATCTTGACCGTTTTATATTCAGCAGAAATAGACATAGCATTCATTTGGAATAATCTCTCGATTATTGTTTAGACTCATTGTTCAAGGAAGAAAAATTACTATTTTTGAAACTATAACTGTTTTTCGGGAGGGGCGATGGCCACTATAGTTCCCTGGTCTCTGCATACGTACGTTAGGATTCATCCGCGCCGGTAGCGCCTCTATCGTGACCGCGATGCGCCGCCGGCCGTGCCGCTGCGCTGCTCATCACCGGTCGGTGGGTCGCGATGGACAGACGGCGCATGCGCTGCCACCACCATTACCTCCGCAGCCACCGAAGACCTTGCCTTCGCCTCATCCCCGCGTCGGCAGCGGCAGAATGACCTCACAATGCTGTCGTAACTATGTCACAGCGGCGACGGTGACATCGATGAGGAGAGAGGGTTTGAGGGGGAAAGAACGGGCGGAACCGCCCGCGATACAACTGTCCTGTGGGTCTCGAACATGGTCCTCGTTTTCTTTCACAGAATCAGATGGAATACTTCATTAGATAATGAGTATACTTCGGATTTTACGTATTTTGAAAATCATAATAGAGCAGTATTTTTTGTGCTATGCCCCAACTTAACCTTTCTAAAATTATTATGCCCCCCCACCCAACATATACATAATTTTAATATTAAAAAACTTAAATGTTCACTAAAGAAACTTGAATGATACGTTTTAGGAAGAAATCACTAGGAAATTATTGAACAAACACCGTAAATAAATTTTCAAAACATATAATGGAGAATTGAAATTCAGGTACAGAATAACTTAAATGAAAGATTTTTCTATATTATTTTATTTATTCGTAATTATTTATTATTTCACTTTAGTGAGAACATTGCACCTGATGCTTACTGCAAAGATATTTTATGTCAGGTTTCAGTTTTGTTAACTTACGTCTCCCCGTTTTGTTATATTCAGCCGATTTCTTTTTTAGCAGCAAATTATTTATGGTACTATATCCGCATTCAGCTAAATATGAAGAAGAAACTGTAACAATACTTACACATTTAGATATTTGATTTCGGTTTCAAAGTCATGCCATCGCTCCTTTTATATTAAATAAAGTTTTAATTGACTCATCATTTTGCATTTCTACGGGTTCTTCTTGATACTGCATATTTGAAATATGAGGCAAATATATTAGAATTGACTGTTATCATCCAAGTTGGGAAATCAATTTGTTTCAAATCAGAAAATCTATCTTTTAAATCAGCTAATATTTTTTTCAGATATCAATAATAACAACTATAAATGCATCCGTCACTTCACATTTTTGGAGGCAATGAAACTTTTCAAAATTTTTGTTGTAAATACAAGTATATGTGTGGCATAATTCAATAAAGGTAATGCACCCAAATATCTTCGCTTTTGCATCGACGAGAGTTTTATTTGTTCCTTAAAGTTGTTTATTTAATACATTTAGTTTTTCAAAGATATCGGCTAAATAACTCACAAATACCTTACCATCGACCATTAACAGATTTTTCATTGCAGGTTTAAAAAATCGCTAAGAGCATCGAATAGATCCATAAATCTTTTCAAGCAGGTCCCTTTCGAGTACCATCTTACTTCAGTGAGAAGTATAAGTCACACATGGTCTAAACTGTATTCTTCACAAAATAACTTGGAGAGACGTTCACATTTGGCACTAGCTTTAATAGCATTGATACACTTTATAACTAAATTTAGAACTTCATTTAGAACAGGTGAAATGTTTTAGCTACCAGGTTTTTCCTGTGAATAACACAATGCACAAGAAGCATTTCTGGATTCTCATCTTGCATCAATTTTAAGCAACCATTATTCTTCCCCATCATATGTGGAGCACCATCTGCAGCACAAGATGTTATATTTTTATATCACTGGTATATTATTGGCATCTTAGTAATTTTTAGCTTACTATATATGTTTTTGGAGGTATCTAATGATATTTGGAGGTATCTTTGGTGCTTTCTAATGATTTACAGAACAAAATTTCTTCAGGAAAATCTCCTTTATCAATATATCGTACGTATGTTATAAGTACGGCCTCACTGTCTCTCAATGTTGATTTATCAATTTGCAGAGCGAATTTTCTTGTTTTCAACTTTCCAACAAGTTTTATTTCAATATCCTCACTCATTTCGTCTATTCTTCTGCTAACAGTATTGTTACTTAGGGGCATAGTTTTGACGTCGTTGTCATCATTTTCCAGAACCGTTTTAAGAAATGCTGATACTGATGGTTTGATTAAATTCTCCCAGACTTTTAGTATGACTTTTCCCAGATTTCGTGATGAATAATGAAATTTGATGACAACCCCAAGATTACGATTGATGGTTGTATTATGAGCAGCAAATAGAGACTTTAATGTTACTCTTTTCTCAAAAAATTTCTTTAAAGTTTGAAAGTAATTCAAATATGAATTGGTATGAGCATTATGTTTCGCCTTCAAATGTGCCTCAAGACGACCTCGTTTCATCGATTCGTTGATAAAGCATTGTTGGCATAAATGAGAAAAAGATGAACGTTCATCGTGGACAGCGGGAATGAAACTAAATTTTAAATATTCCTCCGAATATTGACGAATTTCTTTCTTGCTTGCATCACTCACTTCACTACGGGTGAAGGAAATAAATATAAGATCAATTAAAAACTAAAAAAGTAATATGAAATGGAGTAAACATAGACTAAAAAAGGCATATTTAAATATGTATGACACATTTACCCCACCGCAAAAACCATACTTTCTCATTTGACAATTTTTTCTGGAAAAATGTTTCTAAAACTAAAATTAATAAAAATTATCAATTGAATATACATATCAGTTATATATCACAACAAGGAAACTTTTCCAACAATTTAACGGATGGTTATTTCAAATTAACACAAACGGTGAATGCTGTGCGTTACTGCGAAACAGCAGAAACTGAGATCCCAGTATAACCAGTAGTTCAACTCGAACGTGTAACAATGAAATCAAGACTACTGACATAGCGGACAGAAGTTACTTATACTGGACCTTTACCCAGCTCGAGTAGCGACTGAGAGTCGCCATACGGTTAACTGAAACTCTGGACGTGTCCATTTTCGAATTGACCCCATTAACAATCGAATTACCCTCCTGTGGGACATGGGCCACATGTTGGGAAATACTGTAATAGAGAGTATTTGCATAACGTACACGCTTCCCAACTTGTACGTTATGTTGATGACGCTAACCGCATAGCGTACATGGTGCAATCGTTGCATTTTGCTCAGCGTACTTTCGAATCAAATCAGAATAAAAGTTGCAAACCTAAACAAACTACTTTTTTGCAAGCGTAGACAAGTAAACTGTACTGTGAGTACACCAGCACGTGCTCATACGGCACACACAACCAACAAATCTCTCGCATACCCTCTGAGATGCATTTTGCATACACTACCTTCGACTCAAACTACACTAACATTGTGAACCCAAACTACTTTTTTGCAAGCGTAGACAAGTAAACTGTACTGTGAGTACACCAGCACCTGCTCATACGGCACACACAACCAACAAATCTCTCGCATATCAACATAACCTCAAATCCAGACCAAAATCCTCCATGACCACGCTCACTAGTGTACCACAAGCATCATACGCAGACAGAGGTGTTGTAACGTGCTACGCTAGGAGCGTTAATGTACCACTAACTTCTGAGCATGCATGAAGTAACTTGCATGTGGATAGCGTATACGATACCTCGCAAGTACGTATGCAAAAACTCCCTAATATTGTGTGTCCTACTACTCTAACTCAACCAGTAGACTCAACTTTCAATGATATATTGTTATATGGAGTGATTTAAAGCATTGTTCTTCTCGTCGAGTATTTTCTTTCTCTCAGTTTCTGAAGAGGAGACCTGATAAGATCTTATGATGGATCATATTTGGTGATGGAACAATCGTTTTTAGGTCGAACAAATTATCTAAGGGAAACCATTATTTATTTATGTATACCGCTGATTGATACACATAAGAACAATAACCCTTTTCAAATTTTATGCGGGGTTGCATATTGAAGATAATTTAACATTTAAAGGATTTTAGGTGCATGTTAGAAGGCATCCTTCGTGATAAGTACGTATTTTATGTGCAGCTTTCGGGGAATTGAAGCACGTATTGGCCCGAACTCTACAATTACATATTAATGAGCATATGACAGAGAATAATGTAACCGATACAAAGAGATGAGTAATAAACGGTTCATAGCAATTTTAGGACACCAGTAAATTTTTTTCATTTACTGATAAGAATATTCCCCATGATGAGTACCATTCTTTTCGCATTTGTTTTTCGTTAATATTTTTTTATCCTGTATTTTCTGGTTTCTGAGCTCGGTACGGTAGAGCAGTGGGGAGGCAGGAGGATCTGAATTAATATTCGATTAAACTATAATAGTATTGGGTTTTTTCTTCTTCTTTAATAAAGTATCAAGAAAAATACAATGTTTTGTGTGTTACATAAGTAGGCGTGATTAGGGATGAAATGAACGAGCAAGTGGCGAACCCTGTATAGCAAGCAGACCACGCCAATCTACTTGCAGTGAGGATGAGCTTACGCATTAGGATCAAGAGTTGCGATTTTATGGAGGCTAGGTTCTTAAAGAGAATGTTGATTTAACTCTTTACCGTGCCAATCTTAAAAATGTGGAGTCTAAATGGTGAAAAAAAATGGAGGTCCAAATTTTTACAAACTTATTATGTTTTACAAGCGACGTATTCACTCTGAACGAGAGCACACGACGCAGTGCCTGGACAACGCTATCAAGTTAGTGGATAATAACCCTCGTTAAGGTAGTAGGAGTATGCCAGGAGCTAGTCAACCACATAACGATTTATAAGAAAAACTTTGCTATCTATTCTGTTTATAATAAAATTTGTCTATATAACAGTAATTCATGAATTGCGGAAAATTAAAAACTGCGAATCGTTAATCATATCTTTTAAATTGAAACAATATTTGAAAAATTGTCTCTATTTTGATTAGTGTTCTCTAGTTTTGTGACAGTTTTTATATAATAGATTCCATTAGAATTTACATGGGAACTTATAAATAAAACGTCACTACAGAGACTTTATATGCATGAGTCCGTACGTACCTGTAATTAGCCCCGCAAAACTCAAATATTATTAGACGTGCTAACATGATATTGTATTCTTACATTCTAAAAACATTGAAAACAGTAGCCAGGTCCTCATACAACCTTCAGGTTCGTACCTTATCTTCGATGTCCTACCCCAACTGCATTGCGTGAGCAGTGGCGGATCTAGACCTTACTCAAGGGTGGAGGGGATCTGGGAAGCATTTCTGTTTAAAAAAACATGGTTTAACAACACTAATTTTATAAATATTATCTTTTAAACAACTTACATCAAATTATCTAATAGATAATCCATAATTAACAATATTAAATTGTATTAATTGTTTAAAG
The DNA here is from genome assembly GCA_002313205.1 of Laupala kohalensis. Taxonomy (NCBI): domain Eukaryota; kingdom Metazoa; phylum Arthropoda; class Insecta; order Orthoptera; family Trigonidiidae; genus Laupala; species Laupala kohalensis. The sequence goes on along the minus strand of NNCF01126869.1, from coordinate 1,063,994 downwards.
TGGGAAAGTATGCCTTTATCTGTAGAGAGTTCAAGTATAATGGGGGCGGGGGGTTATAGCCCCGTTTAACCTCCCCTCTAGATCCGACACTGCGTGAGTGCGTATTCGCCGTGTGCACTCGCGTTTCTTCCCACACGCTGTCAATGTAGAGCAGCGGTGGAGGCGAGGGAGGTAGCGGCTCGCGGTCCGATGTGCAGCTCAGGCGAAAACCTGCTACAGCTGCAACACTCTTCGGATTTATGACCCTTTCCCGTTTTGTTCGCCGTTGGCTGCTCTCCGCTACTCGCGTGCGGCCGTGTCCGCGACTCGGCTCGTCGCCATTTCCTCCTGTTCCCCCGACCCCCTAACTCTTCCGCACATATGCTAACTCCATAAACACCCCAGCCGAGAGTGGCTCCAGAGTAAANGGGGGGGGGGGGGGTCGTCGAATTACAAAAACCCGTTTAAATTTCAATAGATTGGGAAAATGTATTAAATTCAGATCGGGAGCCAAACTATTATAAAAGTATAATTTCAGAAATGTTATACATCAAGTTTACGAAAAGCACATTCAATTTACAAACAGGCACTGACAACTTATCCAAAATTTATAGTCGTTCACAAAAATTTGTCATTGAAGATCTTTGCTTTCAAAATATTTATTTTTCTGTCATTGTTTTATTTGTATATGTGGTTACTTTGTTTCTCTACTTGTTACTTAGATAAATAAAACAAATTTGTTTATATGTTCAAAAAATACGTTCACCTGACGATGGCAGCAATATACTGCTGAAACGTTGACACACTATTAATAAATAATTGTCTACATAAAAAGGTCGGTTCAATAATTTCAATTTAATTATAGACGAGAATAATGTCAAATTGAAAAATGTTTGTAAATTTGGGGTAGGGAAAAGGGAACAAATTGATATCAAACTTGACAAAAATAATAAAAGTAAGATTTGTTTTTCCAATATGTTATGTAATTCATTGTAAAGATGTGTGTCTCCGTAATAGCTGTAGTCTTTAGCTGAAACCAAGTGATGAAATCATAGATGTCTTTTGTCGACTTTACATTACAATTATAAGCTCCCCTATCCAATACAAGACAATCTTCTCCTGGAAATATATACTAGATTAGTTCAAATATTTTTTAAATAATTATATCTCGCTTAATAATTATAATAAAAAAAGGGTTTTGTGAACCAGGGATTCAGTTCAAACTACAGTAGAACACCTCTTAACCGACCTATCCCGTAGAACAGTATTTTTCTATTTCATCGTACAAGAGCGGGCAGGGAGTGACATTTTGATTGTTAGACGGACCTTTCCAGGAAAGTTCCGGGAAAGTAAAACGGGATGACGCGACATAAGGTGGGCAATGTGTTAGTGTTGTGGTGGGTAGAACGGGGGACGTGTTGAGAGGTGCGGAGTTCGCCAGTTTGATTCCTCTTTTGATTCTGAGTCCATTTTTCTATGGATCAATATGAACATCTCTCTATATTTCCATTAATCATTTTCTTTTCGTGTTCGTCATATTTGTATGTATGAACAACGAACTCACAATAAAATGAGTTTNTGTGTATAAGAGACAGTTGTTATACCTATTGTTATGCCAATTTAAGTTTTTGAAACATTTACGGTAACAGCCGCGAAACATATGAAACGAAGTCAAACACACTTAGAACCGCCAAAAATTTAAATTTCCGTTTATATTCGTTATCAATGAATTAATAACTAAAATAGTGTTTCACTCAATATAATTAATATTATCCCTCCCAGGCCGAAAAAGGATCGTTTGGGTCCACGAATATCAAAATCCATTTTATTGGTTAAGATATGAAGAAAGGAATAAGAAATAATGACCAATGTGAAAAAAATAAAACTAATGTAGATTGTACGAGCGTTTAAGAAGACCTCCAGAGCCCTAGAATAAGTTGTTCTTCTCTACACGTGGTGTAGCGGTGCACCGACGGGGTGGACGGAAGGGACCAAACTCTTCTGAAGAATCAATAATTTAAAAAATTGTTGTACTCCAGTTCAAATTACAACATTCTCGTTTACTACCATAGATGCCATGATAGTCAATTCACCAGACGATGACCGAAATAATGGTCGAAACTTTGTTACGATAAAAACTTTGCTTAAAAGGTTGTATAAAATATTATACTAATTATGAGATAATTATAATAAGTATAATAAGTTCGATATACGTCTGCTAATAATAATTAGTAGTAATATTTAAGCAGGCATTAATGTTGTAATCACATGATTAAATCTCACACATGAGATGAAATGTGTTTTTTTTTCTATGTTTTAATATTTTGTATTTTGTGTACTTAGTTTTTTAAGTGTTTTAAATCTTTGACAAGTGTCGCTGGTGCGCATGTAAGAAAAAATTGTCAGCAATATAAAGTCATTTTGTACTTGCAATATTTTGAGATGTTCATTTATGTGTATAAATAAACTGTGCATACTATAAATAACGGTAAATAAAAGATGTATGTTTACTTTTTTTTGTATACAAACTCCATATTTATTTACATATTTTAAGAGTACATACACACATAATAAACTATTCTTAAATAACATCATAACCCCTTTCAATGTCATAATGACGTATTCAGTTTTACTAAGAAAATGTAGCAAGGAAAAAATTGAAACTCAGGGGGTTTCGATCCGGCCAACGCAAGACACGGTAAGAGGTCCTATGTTCGAGTCTGAACTTAGAAACTACTATCCACTGGGCCATTCCTATTGTTACGTGGTTAAATATATTATGTTTTATCTGTTGAGAGATAGTTACGTGTAAACATTTCGCCGAAAAAAAGTACGATATTTATTTTTATTAAAAAAAATATTTTGTGGTTTAGTTGGAAAATGATACTTACAGGAACACATCTTGTCTGTAACTTATTTCGTCCGTGAACTGTAACGCCTTTAAAATGTTGTGTGGGGAATAAATTTGTCTCCAGAAATTACAATCTATAATTATAATAATATAAAACGGCGTCTTTTAATTTCACAGAATGGTAATCCAGTTGTTTTCTGATCCAACTAAACAGGTTACAGAAGTAAGATTCACAAAAAAAATTCAAGTAAGTATAAGAATTTTTTCAGTATTTTCACATTAAAGAATATAAAATTTCTGTTTTCGAATTTTTTTTTCTCTCCAAATGAATAAATTGCTACTGTTCCCTTTGTTGGAACGTTCTTTCGAACGTGTTGCTCTTAACGACTCTGAGTTGGGTACGATGCAATTTCATTTGTCATACCCATTTGACAATTTTTCATTCATATATTTGTGAAAAGCTTTCATCTTTTCTTCTTCTTTCTCTTCCCCATTCCTTCGTCGTTCTCCAATATCTTTCGTCTCCTCCTTTTCATCTTCTTCTTGCACCGCCGTTATTCCGACTGAACGCGTGACGTGTGGTGGGAGGGGAGGGGGGCGTGACACGGCACGTGAAGGTGTAGCCACGTGTCACCGGCGTCACGCGACCCTCTTTGCCTCTCCTTCATCCCGACTTCCTCCTATCCTCTCCAATCCCCTCTCCCCCTTCTTCACTCTGGGCGCACGCATCGAACCATTCCAAACGCCCAGGACGGTGGAGATTCGATTAACTGTCAGTGGTGGAGACCACGAAATGACGAATTCGAGAAATACACGAGAGGGAAACGCGTAAATGCTCCGCTTTGGTTTTACCTCCTCATGTAGTCTACATTGTGTTAAGAAATTATTTGCACCGTGCCACAGGAGCGAGCCAGACAGAAGCATGTAAATGTTTCTACCCTTCGCACTCATTAAAAATATAAAAAAATAAAACGTGTTTGTAGAAACTTAAATTACAAACCCAAACCCAGAATGTTATCTGAATTAGTTCATAAGATTTACTAAAAATAACGAAACGTTGAAACATTCAAATTCACCCCTTTAAAATGAGAGGGGATTTTAAAAAAGATCATTTTTAGTGAACCTCTACTATACAAAAGCGACCTTCCGCTATTTGTATAGTATATATATGACATTGTCAAAAATTTATCAACATTAGGCGTTAACATTTTATTTGAATTTCGTAAGAGTTAAGACGAAGTAGCTCTCGATACAATTTATGAAGGTGAAAATGATGATACTTCCAGAAGGTCTGGAGTTGAATCGACCAGTACATATAAACCTTCCGAATGCGCACTCTATGATGGAGATCTGTGATTGATTCCGAGTCTAGATGCCAATTTGAGAATTTGACTCACCAGTCTTTCTTGCATAAAGTCATAACGTCTGCGTATAGAGCAATAATTTTCGTAAACAACCAGATTAAGCAGATACGCACTCATTTAAAACAGAAGCATAAAACACGTTAAAAGCACTACTTTTCGATACGATTTATCATCAGGTATAATAATAGAATATTAAAAACATCTGAGTGGAATTTCGTATAGAGCTGAAGGGACAAGAAAAGAAATGAAAGGTGCCATCTCCAAAAGGTCTTTCTTGGATATCGAGCATCCATCTGATCCTTTGTATCATTTTAAGAGACTGAAGAGGAATTAAAATAATTATATTTTGTATGTTCTTTATTATGCAGTCTCTACTTACTTCAGTCTGAAATTTCCTCTATGTGTCCTTTGTCACAACTCAGAAATGTATTATATTAGATGAATTAATTTCAATTTGGATCAAACAATCAAAAACGTAGGAATAACAGGAGAAAATTCTTTAATGCTTTTAGAAGAAGTAAATGAGGTATGTAGGATATAATTCATTATTCTTAAAGAAATTACACTTATTTAATTAAAATTCTTAAAGAAATAATTCAAAGAATTATTTCTTTGAAACCTCTAGAAACTTTCTTCGAGATCAAAGTTTAAAATAATAAACTATTTTTTCTCTATACTCTAACATTTCTTTGTGATGAGGGTAAATATCCTTATTTGATATATCAGTCTAATTGTTTCGAGAATGTTTTTCGTTTAGAGATAAGCCTTCAATATAATTTATTCTCAAACTTTCTTGTTCGTGTAATATGACGATGCAATGCACTCTTGAGTTGACTGGATTACAACAAAAACATCCATTCTTGGTGGAATGAGAATCATTACAATATCCAAACGAATCTTCAGTAAGAAATAATCCTGCTTGAAAATGTATTCTTCTCGGAGTTAACGCAGAAAAGTCGTGTTACGTAGCATAACACTGTGCATGGCAGTCCGGCTGTATTGGTTATGTAATGGCTCAGAAACGTGTTTATGGACTATGGCGGTGTGCGTTGCGTCACCATTGTGTTTTGAATTCACTCCTTTTCTATCGTACCTCGAGACAGCTGGTATGAACACAAGCAGCTCGGGTCCGCGACAGGCGCACTTTAAAAGGAAGAACTCTTAGTTGTGTTGTGAACGGGATATATCTTAGTATTCAAATTCAGTTGACAGAAAAAACAAAGTCTCGAAAGGTATGACAAATTTCATGTAATAGTTACTGCTGTAGGGCGTCCATTATTCGAACTAATGTCAAGAATGGTTTGGGAATTTTCTTATGGAACTTACCAATCGTAGGGTAAGTCCTCTAGTCCTCGACATCTTAAGTTCCAAATCTTACTAATTTACTATTTTATTAATGTTAATCGAAATCAGAACCTGCAGTTTTTTTTCTTCTTCGTCGGCTTCTTTCGTCTCCCTCGTAATTTTTTAAAATTATAAGTTTCCGAGCTACTACTAAAGATACTTCTCAAACTCATTTTCTACATCAATAGTTGACAGTATAGAAAATGGAATGAGTCACTAGAGTGAGTTTGGCGGTTAAACTTAATATATACGAGTTCTTGAAAATATCCAAGAAATATTTCTCATTAATATATTTCTCAATTCTGACATATCATTACATTAAAATATTTTACGTATCATTTCAATTGTTTATTTATAATATTTCATATTTGTTTATTAATTATATCTTTATGTTGGTAATATCCAATATTTCAAGTTTTCCACAATAAAATATGATAGAAATCTTTATTGTCACTCAGTGGAATAATCAATACTTTATGTGTGTATTTCGTTTCGGCCAACTAAGGACCACGAATGACGAGTGCCGGTAAGGCTCAGTTTTTGTGTGAGTTTACTCACTAGACACATCGTTAATTTTACCGAGATCGGAGAACCAGCGTCTGGAAAATAGAATCCAAATTGATGGATCCGAGTATTACAACTGCGGTTGTTAGTCGCAGAGGGTGAACTTTTCACACATCACAGCTTTTTAAACTGAGACATGGAAATGAAAAGCTACAAATTTTATCTTGCTCCACCTGGGAATTGAACCCCGGATGACTTGGTGACGAGCGATCACGGTGATGCCGTAACCACGGAGGGGACAATCAATACTTTATACTGATTCAATAATCTCTCTTGCTTTACTCACATCATAAACTGCATATCATGTACATTTTTATTTAAAATTCATTTAATATTGTGTTAAAATTGAAACCGGAGTCAGAAAGTACTATACAACCGAACTATTTGGTTATAAATCCCCAAGTAACGAGTAGAATTTAAGTACACTGTCAAGCACTGGTTCATTCTCCCATCAATCCAATAACCCTAAACAATTCATTAATCTGAAAATGACACCAGTTGCGGAAATTATGAGAGGAATCCATATTACTATTCCATTTTGTTTCCAAATCTCTGGTATTTTTATTTTTGTGCTTTATATTTTTGATGATTTTTGTTTCTTCTGTAAATTGGCTGTTGAAGGAGCAGCTACATAAATTACAAAAGTTTTTCTTTTACTTTATTAATATTTTGTCTGCTTTATCACAACCTATTGTTCTGTCGGTAATGATTTGCGTACCCCAGTAAAGAGTGACACTTCTTATTTTCAAGACAGGTGGTTCGTATTTATAATGGGGAGGAAGTTTTCAAGCAGGTTAAAGCTTTTAGCTGTTTATTAGTGAATTATTTTTTCCACTTTCTTGTGTCTGCATGTATAGTCATAAGAGACGAGTAATTAGCAGCCCGAAATTTGTTTCAATGGAGGTGTAACGCACACTAAAGAAACACATGGACATTCTCATGCAGAATTTCTCTGTAATTTCTTATTCGATGGTTTGATCTTGTACGTCTCAAATAAATCCTTCAGTCTCTACATGGAGTTACCGTGAAAAGTGTTTCAGCCATGGAGTTGAAATCTTACAGGGACTTTGGGAATTATACATACAATGATTCAGAAAGCCATTTTGCACCACGGAATATGTCATTTCGAAGCAGTTAAACGTTCTCAGAACACCGTATTCTTCTTATTTTTGTATAATATCTGGATATACAATACAATCGTACTTCCTCTGTTAGAATACGTAGTTCGGGTGGACTTATATGCTATGTCGAAAGCAAAATTTAGTCAAGACTACAAATCTTTTCGTAAGGTGGTATGTTATAATAATACTTTCTCTGCATATTCGGTAGAACATTGTAGCGAAATGGTAATCTAGCAAGATGCTTTTTAGCTTGTAGCAAATTGCTGAAATTATTATTTTATTGTTATTAGCAATGGTTAAGAACTATATGATCTGGCTAAGATTCAAGTGAATTTAATTTAAAATATATTTCAATAGATCAAAGTAAGACCGACAATGGTACCTCAATAGTAACGTCTTGCCCTGGAGAACTTAAAATTTCGATTTCTGAGGACCCCCAAATGAGCGTATGAGTCAAGGAAAAATCGGCTCCGAAACCCAGACATCAGTGGTGTATTCTGGAAAAGGATCCAGGGGAACCGGTCAACCCCCCCCCCTCAAATAATTAAAAAATGATCTTTATGTATTAACACAAAAATGTAAAAAAGCACGTAAAATAGTAACTGGAATAAAAATTTATTATAGCAACCAGTAGGTACAAATAAAATATCATTATTTATAATAATATTCTAATAATTTTTACTAGGGACTTTAAGGTGTAACGAAATATAACTACCTACTTGAGTTAAGAGTTTAAAAACTTTTAACACTAAAAAGGCTTAAAACTTTTTATTTGTTCAATTACGATTAATTAGTGACAGAATTTAATAGAATAACCTCTATTAAATAACTTCCGGTCAGGTAAAAATGGCGACGATTCGGGATTCGAACCCGGGACTCTGCTTTGATCGCAGGGGTGTTCGCTTTCCACATATGTACACCATTTTCACCTGACCGAAAGTTATCACATATCTTCTCCACGTGTAAGGTACACGGAAGAAATATGTACATAACGAACCTTAACACGTAGGTACGTGTGAAACCGGTAATAAAGTGCTCACAGCATTGTGTGCCGCCTGGTTCACTTATCTCCTGTATGGGGATGTGTCTCAGGTCTTCCGGGATTTAGGTCTGGGTGGAAATGGTGTACAGTTGCAGAAAACGAACGGGTGGTGTAGTGGTTAGCACCCCTGCGATCAAAATATGAGTCCCGTGTTCGATTCCCGGCTTCTCAAATCCAGGATTCTCAACTTCACTTATGTTATATAGAATGATATATCTAGCGTTATAATACTCACGTAAATGGTGAATCTTGATTTGCAAATTATCACTTAGATCGGGAAATTAACTGAGTGTGCATTGTGTCCCAGAAAGTATTAGAAAGAGACAAGGTCAATCGTATATCGAGGAAGAGGATATCGTCTACGAAAACTACGACCTCTAACATTCTCATTCTCGTATGTACCTGGGCGTGAAGGATCGTGCCTCAACGCATAAAGACACGTGTTTCCCCTCCTCCATTACCTCCAAGTGGCCTTCCAATACTAGAGGACACACGCGTGCGCTCTCTGGAGGTGACGACTACCATTAGCGCTCATTCTATCTCATATGACCCAAGATGCTCTCCATCTTCAGTAAATCTTCCACACCATTCTTCCCTTTGATTTAACACGCGTGTTCTCTCGAAAACATCGCACCAGGGATTGCCCCCTTCTGACTTTTTTCCCCCGCTACTTCTACATTTTATTTTTATTCGCACCAAGAGAAAAATAATTCCAGCTCTCGTGATTGTCAAGATTAAATCTTAATTTCAACTAATCTGCCAACAATATCTCATAGAGTTTATCGTTACAATACATCCATACTAGAAATCTTTATTAAAAGAAAAATAAATAAGACAAGTATATAATATATCATTATGCATAGTGAACGTATAGTATGTCAGAATTAAATACAAAATTTCAAAAAAACTACGAAATAATTTTAAATTTTTGCCCCCTCCTCCAATATAACAACATTTTCATGACAAATTTATAAAGTGTAGTATGGTTATAAAAAAAGACAAGCTCTCCCTCTAAATTTTATTTAATTCGAACACATTTACGAATGTCGTAGCCAGTGGCGGATCTAGACCTTAGTCAAGGGAGGGGGCTAACCAGGGATCTGGGGAGCATTTCTATTTGAAAATCATGATTTTACAACGCAAATTTTATAAATATTATCTTTTAAACAAAATACATCAACGTATCTAATAGATAATCAACAATTAAGTAGAAACCAAATCAATTATTTGTTTAAAGTGGTAAAGTAAGGCTTAATGTATTGAGAGTTCAGGTCCAATGGTCGTAGCCACAATTATATTTTCTGTAGTCAGGGTGCATTTTTGTGACACGCGAGACATGTGACTTCTATGTCACGTATTCGCAAGACTGTCCATAATAATGATGATTTCGAGCAATTAGTGTGTTCGACAATTACTTGGTGTCACCCTGAACTCTTTCATGGCGCACTTGTTCCCATGCGAATGAACGCGGTGACATGACGAAATTCACGCTTCGCTGAGTGCTATTGTCCCTGTCATCGAAGAGGAAGTATTACGACAAATACACTTGCGCTTATTCTCCGCAGAAGTTCTGTAACCGTGTCATTGAAATTTGAAACCTTACTGAGTTTTGTTTGGCTTTATCTTTCGACACTGTCACGAAATAGAAGAAAAAATTGTTTTTCAATTAGGATACCTTTGGAAATGAAATGTGATAAATTATTTTTATTTTATGTTAAAAAACAATCACATAAGAAAGAAACGAGAATAACTACTCTCATTTTAAAATTTTTGAATCCTTCGTTTTCTCGTCAAATTTCTCATTTTAATGATAAATATAATGATGATCATTTACATTTCTCAGTCATACCTGTTCTTTGTCGAGAACATAACCTTATTTACTAATAATATTTTAATAAGAAAAATTGTCGAACGTGTTTAAATATAAAGATAGAAAGATGAGCTACTTCGTGTACTTAAAGAGTTTCATATTATCTTTTGATGAAATAATCACCGATTTGTCAATATAGATTCATGAAGACTCGTTAGAGTACATATTGTCAGAAATAACACAAATGTTGATGAAGTAAATAATTGATTTTTTTGAAATTTCATTATTTTTATCATAATATTTTACTATTGAAAGTTTATTTATCCATTATTAAATTAATGTATTCTAAATATAACATCATTTCAATTATCATAGTCACGTTTTCAATCAGCATAACTATTTCTATGAAATCATTTTAAATTTAATATTTGATATGTGGATTAATATAATAAAAGATAGCATAATTCTCCTTGTTCTCTATTATTTTAGGTTTTGTAAAAATAAAAGTCACACGCTTTTATATTATTCATAATGGAAATAAGTTTTTAAATACAAGGTATAAATGAAATACATTTTCGATAATTTGAACAAACATTAATGCTCTTAAAATTAGTTCTCTCCTGTTTTTTTATTACAACCAATGAACAAAAGTTGAGTCCTTAAATGTTGTGTACCAGCGTGGACGTAAGTTGGAGCTTCATGCTACATTTTTCTTTGTAAAACACATTAATTCATTAGTAAAGCCCATTTGACATATTATTGCGATAGTAACCCTTGATTATCAGATGTAAATCAGTGACGACACTTAAGACACCTGTCGCGGAGTTGTTAGACCTTGTAACACAATTTGCCATTTAATGGTGAAACAGAGAGACGTTTGCGGGTCCTAATATACCAAATTGTATCTACTCATAATGAAATTTTGACGTCGTGTGAAAATGTCTTTATATTTGCGGGAAGCGGGTTTCATTTAAAACGACCTCATAGATTTTGTAGCTGTATATAATTCTATTATGTTACGTTCTCTACATATCTATTGTAGATTTGTATAACATTTTTAATACATTCTTCTCATAATCAAGAATTCTAGTACCTTATTATAATGTACATACAATCCATTAGAGATATTTATAATGAATTGATTTAGTATGGATGATTCTAATATTGTATCCAAATCCGGAAAATCACAAGATCTGGCATTTCCCTGGTTCGGAACAAACATAAGATATAGAAGGGGCGGTAAGTCAGAAGTGGGGAAATTCTGTTTCTCCCTCCCCTTTAATACGAATCCCATCTATAAATCCGACATCGTCACTCCGATCACTTACGAAACATAAACCACTCCTCTGCTGAATTTCTCATCCGTTTACGAGTGCGGGTGCTAAACGGAGGCGCGTTCACTCCGCGACCCAGGCACGCGAGTCCTGCTCCCCACCCCCACCCCCCATACGTCACCTCTACCGCTGTCGCCCATGGAAGGTGGGAAGGTGAGAGTGGGAGGAGGTTGAGGTGTGGTAGAGGGGGCGTGGCACCCAGAATGTCAAGGCCACTTGCTCGCGCACACCGCGTCGCGTTGCTCCCGCCGCCGTCGCCGTCGCGTCGTCGGAGTGACGGACGGACGGACGCGCTTGTTGCCTCCTGCCACAGAGAAAGTGGTCTCTCGCAGCAACGATGTGGCGGCGCGGCGACACGGAGAACTCAGACGAGTCACCCGTCCTAGCCGCCTTCAGTGCAACCATTGCGCTCAGTGAATACGGGTTTTCAATTGAGACCATACCAGCGGTGGTCTAGCGGGGTGGGCAACGATTGCGTAGGATCTCCTGGGTCAGGTAGAAGGGTTTTCATCAATTGCGCATAGGCACTCCAGGTAGTCACTGAAGGTTTCCCCAATTGTGCAGAAATCCGACCACCCTTGAGGAGGGGATTCATTGAATAATCGGGTATGTCGTATGTATACCAAGAATTGATATGTTTTACGATCTGCAAATTAAAATAAATTGCTTTCACGCGGTTAACTTCTTAGACTTATAACTTAATTTTTTAAATGTTTGCTAAGATTAACTAGAGTTGGGTGTTATTATGTTGGCAGTTCTTTGAAAACTTTGGAATTCTTAAAGTGTATATAAATTATATGTATATCAGTGTCTTTGACAAGTAATGAATATCCTAAAAAAATAATTAAATATTTCATTTCATTCTTGTAGGTGGTTTAGAGGCGTGTCAGATTAGTTTGACTCTTTTCTCCCTGAATTTATGTTCTTTATTGCAATACGGTACGATAATATTCGCTCTACACTGCCTCAGAGCATGTTAATGGCGTGAGGGTGGATGTTAACTGATACTTTCCTTATTTTTACTACTTTCCTCGGTCTCTGCGCTATTTAGGACACCTTTCTGGGGTACTCTGCGCAATTGGAGCACTTGCCTGCGCAATTAATGGACGACCGTCTAATAGTACCGACAGCAGTGTTCTAGTGGTACCTTCTTTGCTTCTGCGATTCCGCGGGTCCAAATCGTTTTCGGCCTGGTTCAAACTGGGTGTGGAGGTTTCCCTCGCCTACTCGAGACAAATGTCTGTTCGGTATCATAGGATTTTCGGTAACCTAATATCTCCCCTTCCCAATTCCCTCACCCAAGTCACGGTTAGGTCGAAGAGCAGATCTCGTAGCGTGAACCTCGTAATAACACATTATAGAAAATAAAAATAAAACATACCGTGTTTCACAATACACCTCGTTAGGCGAATCAGCTATAACTGTCACGCGATTATGCTTGGAGTTAGGTTTGCTCCTGTTTTTAAACGTCAGCTTTTAAAGAGAAAATACAATGGATTTGAGTATCCTAGAATTAGATGCGAGATCCAAATTCAGAGGAAGGAAAGGTTTTCTACAAATCTTTGGATATGACATCCCATCCCCAATACGTTGGGATATTCGCATATACGTTGGGGTATCACATTCAAATGTTTGGAGAAATCTTTTCCTCTGAATTTGGACCTCGCATCCAAACCTATTCTCTCAGTGTTTGTACGAAAAATCTAAATATATCTCGAAATCGTAAAATATTGGTTCCTCAATAAATGTGATTTAAAGTAAAACTGCCGGTAATAACATTTTCTAATATTGAGATAAAAGCAGGAAGTAAATAACGTGTTGCGAGCAAATGATGACGCTCTGCGGTACTCAGAAATAGGGATTCATTCCAAGCAATGTAATTCGCGATTCTCAAACGTCATTTTGATCAAATGTTAATAAGCTACTATCATTTTGATAAAAGTTCAAAAAAAATTAAAAAGAATAAAAATGTTCATGTGTAGTCATAGTCATTTGCGCGCATGCATAAATCTAGATAAGTTCTGCTTGAACTATTCATCCATTGAACGCCTCTTTTCAATCCTTCGTTTTCCCCTAAGTATTTCTCCCGTTGTTCTCGCATCTTCTTTGAAACTATCCAAAAGACTACCCAGTGAAGGACAGCTATGCGAAGATGTAGTATTAGAGCAGTCTAATACCAAACGAAAAGGGCAAAACCCGATAAAAGTTGGAGCAAACGAATATCTTTTCATTTCAGATACTCTGAATTGCTGAACGACGTGAAGATCACTTTTTAAAAAATTTTACTTTCCTACACGTTTCAGTGTTTTTGGTATTATCCAATGTTATCCAATCCAGAAGCATTTTCAATGTTATCACCGAGCTATTTGTTCAGCGAGTTAATAATTTAATTTATCAGATAAGCTTGTTAATGCATGCTATTGACAAATGGTCTAAGTTGATATATGTGTGTGAAAATACAGGCCCGCTTCATACAAACAAGCTTCTGGTCAGTAACCGAAAAAGTGTTGAGGCGAGTGCGTTAATATTTAGCTCGCGTTTTTCCGCCATCTAAGCATATTTTCACTATTTTCACTTTGACACCTTCGCGAACAATTTTAAAGTTAACGCACCCCAATTTTGGACCACGACACATGGGATGAGAAATGCCTATTACAATTATAAAGAAAATTTATTTCGTCCTTTTAGTTTCATAAACTTAGAGTATGGTCTGAAGCATGTATATACCACTTCTCAAGACCTGCGCATGGCGGTCATGTCTGGGGAAAAATTATATTTGAATACCATTAATATGGAGGATAAAATAAAATCCAAATGGTTTCCCGAACGTATTCGATCAAAATGTCAATGCTTTAGCAGGGATTTCAAAACAGCTCTTAAAACGTAAAATATATTCATTCTCGTGCCAACATAATGTAATTAATCGTTTTTGCTGACTTGTTGGTGAATGGAGTGAGTATGTTCATGGAGTATTTGATCATCTCATTCTTCCAATCGTCTTACCATCCCATAGATCATCATTATGGTTTGCCACAAAAAGTAATTACGTTATTCCTCATGTTCATAATGTTTATAGGATTGAATGAAATTTGTAAAAAATCATCGGAGAAAAACATTGAACGTACTAATTGGAATCGAAGTATAGAACTGCTGTCAGAAAAATCTCTAAACCGCAACACAGAAAACCTCTTTCCAACTTTGCACCTAGTTTCGTTTGCCGCCCGAGCGAAAGTAAAAGCGCGAAGAATGTGAAATAAAAGAGGTCGCATGACGTACTACGTCACGCGCGGGCGGGCGGAGGTGGGTGGGGGTGTAAGGCGTGGGAGAGAGCGACGGCCACGAGTGAAGGTAGGCGCCCAAGTTACTGGTGGGAGGGAGGGGCAAGGGTTATACAACGCCCGTACGACGCACCGAGCGGGACAAAAAAGAGTGCCTCAAGGGTCAATATTCGGCGTAACTTTACTCGAACAAGAACACAACTTGATCGTAATTTTGATGAGAATTGCGATTGAGATTGATCAGAAAGGTTCTAGTATTGTCATCTGTAGGATTCCTAGGATTGATAACTAGACATTTTCTTTCCTTTCACAACAATTTTTTGAAAGGAAAAATGGTGAGGTTTCCGGGTGTTACAAAATAATACAAAACCAACTTCATTCTTGCTAGGGTCACTAAGTAGTAAATTTAGACTCGTTAGATAAAATGTGCTGAGTAGAAAATTTTTTGGACTTACCTTATGCGTCACGTTAAAATTCTATTGACGCGCAAAGAGAAATCATGCTCGAAAAGAAATAGTAAACAAAATCTTTTTTTTTTTTTTGTGATACTGACTTTAACACATTGAGTTCATGATTCATATCGGGAAATTGTCATTTTCAAATATTGTGTAAGTAAAACCACAATCTTCTTGAGATATCTACAACAATATGCTTAAACGACATCAAATTATCCGATGAAATGATTCATGATTGATTAAAAAGAATTGTATTAGTGAGCAAACGTCTTAATATTGTTTGGTCTATTTTGAGACAATGTTTCGTTCTCTTTCTAAATTTCATCTTCTTTTTTCTCTCACATCGCTTGCTAAAATTGTCTTCTTCAAATAATTATATATTTCAATAAACTAAATGTTGTACTTCGGCGAATGATGTAGTCTAGTTTTAGGTAATACATGAAATCTTATAAGTTCCATGGTTTGATTCAATTTGAAAGAAATGAGATATAAATGATCTTGAAGAAAATTATTTTTATATTTTATCATGTATAATAAGCATAATATGATAAAATGTTATAATAATTTTTAATTTAAAAAAGAAATGACCATATGTGACATTCCATTGCCATCGAGAGAAAGTTGCGAGCACAAAAAGTGAGCAATTGTATCCCAAACCATTGAAATATGATGCCCCCAGAGATCAAGTTACAAATGAATTCACCCTTTTTCAACTCTACCAGAGAATAGTGGCCAAAATAAGTGTGTTAGTGAAAATAATGATATGTGAAATTGATTTTATGAGTACAAATGATTGTCAATTCGATATTGATGGTACCTTTGGGAACAATGCTCTCAGTTACAAACAATAACAAATTACTGTTTTAAATTGACGGTGTCGCACAGCAGAGCCAAATCCTGAGCAACTGATCAAAATTTTAAACAATACAAGTTTTATAACGGTGTTTAAGTCGTGGCATTAAATTAAGGGATAATTTATTGTTCCTTCGTAAGTATTAGCTGTTCAATGACATTTCACTTGAGGTACCATAATATCTGTTCGTATAAGACTATTATTTTAAACATACGTTTAAAACGTCGTGTTTTAAAGGAAAGCACTGAATAAATAGTATTCGTCCATCAAAATGTCGTATCTCTAAATTGATTATTTTATAATATTCATATATTAATATAAAAATATTATTTTCAAATACATTGTACAGAACTTTTTGAAATGTGATATAAATATAAAATGATCGATAAATACTTAAATATTTTGATGAACCATCTTTTATAATAATATTAATATTAATAATAATAATAATAATAATAATAATAATAATAATGCAACACCACAATAAATTCAACCTAGTTATTTTCAAATAAATAATTAAATGGTGTGTCCATGTTTCTTCTCGAAAGTTCATCTGCGGTATTTCTTCCCTTTTTTTTATGCAATCGAACCAAGCAACTGGGAACTGCCCAGTTGACGCTGGAGAATGATTTTGGCAAAATCTGGTCGTATAATTCGTGTCTGAGAACTGTCCTGGTTGAAATAGTAATGTCATGTCACTCTCATGTCTACTCTTATATTCAAAATCCATAAATTAATGTTCTTTTTCACCTTCTTGGTATGATGCGAATCAAGGATATGGAATGTTTTAAAGAATATTCTTTTAATTAATGCTCTTTTAGATTAATGACTATATATTTTGGCTCAATACTTTATCGTTTGTGGATTTTTATGGGATCTAAAAATATGTACGGGGCTCAATTCCAGGAATCAAAAGGGATGGAATATTCTAGAGGAGATATTGTTGGTTCTGTTCACAATTAATTAACCTTCCCTGACATTTGGAAGTGTTTTTTTTTTTCGCTTGATTTTTTGCTACATTTTCACGTCACGACACTCGACGGATACCACAGCGAATGGATTGACACAGGAACGTAGCATTTGAAGAGACAATTGTGTATTTATTTATACTATGCTGATGGGACATGTTCTTTGAAGAGAATGAGGAAGACAGATGCACCACCACGCAATAAAATAACAATATGATGGGCAAGGAAGGGATATATAGATGTTCCCAAAGTTGTGCAAAGTTGAACAGACTATAGAGCGGAACACGAAGAAGGAAGAGAAAAGGTACAATGAAGATGGGAGAGAAGAGAAAAGGAAAAGAAAATGGAAGAAATCAATAATATAGGAACAGATCATGGAATGTTAAGAAACGCAGACATAAGTTGAGAACAGAAGTATTGTACGATATAAGTATCATTTAAATAAATAAAACATATAGGGAAGTGTTCGCGCAAACTTCCACCCTGTACATTTCGAAACATAAAGATAATGATGCGATGAAGAAAGTACGCCGCCATTTTTGACTCGTGGTGGATTTTCAAACCACTTTATGGGTTAGTTCGGTATTTCACTTTCAAAAATGTCTCTTCCAAAACGTGTTCAGTATTTCAAGAACAAAAATTTTCTCTAGGTTCTTGCCTTAGGGCGGCGGCCAATTGTAATAATTAACCTCGAATTTAGAGTTATTTTAATAGTGACGATTTGTAAACAATTTTTTTAAATTGGGGATTTAGGGCTCGCCAACATCGAGGTCAATAGAGCCCTTAATATTTTTTTCGAACAATATATAGTTTTATAAGACGTATTTGTGAAATAAGTGTTTTATTTGGTTCTTAATACAAAATTGTTCGTATTCCATCGATATTATAACACATAGCTATTTTTATTTTTATCTTACGAATGTTCTGAAATGTTAGATCCGCCTCTGCCTTGGAGCTTTTTTTTGAAGTTGATGGGACTGTTCCTCACGTGCTTCTGGAGATTAAATTAGTTTATTGCCCTCCACGTGGTTTGTAACAGCTTTTTTGACACTAAATATATTAATTATTTATTTATATAAGGGGTAAGAAGGTTTTCAATTTTTTGTCATCAATTCTCACTCCTGCCTCTTCTATGTCCTGCTTACTAATGGACTTCTGCCATTTCTGTGTTTATGAAAGGGTTATAATATTGTCTCGTTTCCATTTGGGATTATATTTGTACTTATTACAAAATTTCATTTCCATATTTTATGGATTCCAAAGAATATATTGCTTGATTTTCCATTATGAATAAGATACAGTGAAAGCGTCCGGAAGCGAAACAATAATAAATGCTCGCACGCAATAATAAATATCGATAAACTCTAATTAAAAAAATTGTTGTGTATGTTATGTTCAGAGACTAAAGCTAGGGTGTGAAAACGATGTAGAATGTTTACGTATATATTTAGGGATTGCATAAACAATATTTGTACCAAAATCACAAAATGCACCCAAGCAATGCCAAAAGTATTCAATTAGAATTAATAAAAGTGAATTTAATGTTGAACATGTGTTTCATATGAAGTAATTGATAAATGAACGTAAAATTTTGACAAATTCTTCACTATTGCAAGTGTAGCGCCGAGTTGGGTAAAGATTGTGTTGACACAAGAACGGGAAAGAAATGAAAGTTTCGTTGAAATGAAGGAGGGTCGATATGAACTAAAGCAGTAGGTGGCACCGAACTTCAGAAAACACGTATAGTCGAAGAACCATGGAAAATGGAAGAAAGTGATGGGAAAGGTGAAATAAATCTATAAATTTGTTTCCATGAAGTTCGAATTAGGATAAATTGCGCTGAATTATTGATTCGCAGAGGGAATCAAAATCATTCATTCGTGTACCCAAAGTATTGAGCAAACGATACATTTAAGTAATTGTCTCTTCTCTGTTAAAAAAAGAAGTCGATCACATACTACTGCTCATTTAGAACATTTGAAATTAATAGTTTGTATTTTTTAATATTCAAATTAAATTTGAAAACGGCGAATTAATGTGATTGTCATAAAATGGAATAAAACAAACCTTCATAGAAAGTTCAAATTGTATATTTCAATACAAATGATATTTTCGTCGTAATCGCAAGATTATCATTTTACATAAGCCTGCACTAACTTTCTTGCGAGTTAATACTGATAACACATAGTGAAATTTATGTATTGAAAATTACATAATGAAATATGATAATAAGAATGAAATGAATTCACTAACTGTATTGAGAGGATACCATTCTTAGTTCAGTATTAAAAGCACGTATAATAAGAAAGACTTCGCAAAACTTTCTCCTGTCCCTCTTGTTAAGAAAAATATCTTAGGAGCATCCTTGAACGCTAAGGTACGAAGATTCCGCCCAAGGAGAGTATGTACTCGTAGTATCTGCTCTTTGATTACTACGCATCTCGATACGGTCTATTTTCGTCATGGTCCGCGTGGCCTCGTCTCGGAGATGGCGGCGTCGGTGGAGACTCCGTGGAGCCGTGACATGGTCCTCGTGCTCACTCACACTCGCTCCCCTTTCCAACACACTCCATGGCCAGTGACGCTTTGACGGACGCGCGCACCGCCACTTTCTCACCCACCGCCTTCCATGAGAAATTCAGCGTTCGTTCACAAAACATCATCGGCTTTTACGAACGTTATTCAAGATTGCATTTGTGGCTTAGGAGGACACTGCTTGTGTTGAGAGACTATACAGTATTTGGCAAGGAAAGGAAATTTTCTTTAAATAACGCATGAATAAGTATTTGCAACAAGGAATAAACATGGTCTAATAGCCAAGGAAGAGCGTATTTTCCAACAAATGGATGAATTAAAGACCCGCTGAAAGATAAACGTTTCCCTTTAAGTAGTTTGTTACCAAGTGACGGGGATGGCTAACAACAGGTAACCGGCAAAGAGACAAAATAAAAATAATGTTTCAAAAGAAAAAATGGATTACACAGAAAGTGAAAACCCGAAATGATCATGATGAAAACTGAGAGGTCATCAGTTGTGACTGAAAGAAATTTTAAAAAACATTATTTATATTTTAAGGGAATTCAAATATTTTCCTTTTTTGTTCGTTCTTATAAGCCTCTTCTCAACTTACGCCGAATGGGGAGGGAAGAATAATATCATTAAGTTTTTGGCAGTTTTCCGGGAGCAAGTGCTTATTCTATTCGATCTTGTGCACTTCGGAATGGCAATGGATCAATGGTAGGATGATGGAATGAAGGAAAAAAAGATGATGACGATGTGTGTTATGATATTTTTCATTTGTGTATAATCTTTAGCTATCGTACTAAGTTCTATCATCTTTACGACCTTTTTCGTGGACAATTTTTATTTACTATTTCTCTGAACGTTTTTGACTTTTGTTCAAGTCTTCGTCAGGCTAATTGACGTTCACATTTTGTATACATAGTTACATGTGATAAAAATCGTAATAAGCATTCATAAACATTTGATAATTTCTCCGAACCCATTTGTAAACTTGTACAATTTAGAGTTGTTTTTATATATAACGTCTTTGATGTGTTCAAATTTGCTTCTTTATTCATAATCCCAATATCCACCCATTTCATTTCATGATCTTCATTAATACAATGATCAAATATTACACTACTTTAGTCATTCTTGTTAACATTCCTCCTACGCTCACTAATACTAATCTGAAGACATCGTTTATATCAACAAAGATTCATCAACATATATAAATCGATTTTACAGAACATCCATTTTTGATTCATCATTTCCATGAGAGAATTATACATACAGGTTCAGTACACTTGTTTCATTTTTATCAAAGGTTAACTGGGCAATGCAATTACACTTGAGTGGCTAAACACACCTCGAGACATCATCGGCCCTTCCTGAACGTTTCGCAGAATTTCACGTAGTTTGATAAATATAATATTAGTAAATGGTTAATTATTCAACCATAAATCTAATTATTTTTTGATATCATCCCGTCCACCCACCTTCTTTGATGACGATATTCAATGTATTGAAATAATCGGTGTCGTACCATTTATTAATTTATCATCTAAGAGCTACTTTATTTATGTTTTAATTTATTTTATTAAATATTAGTAAATAAATCGACCCAAATTAAACAGGCTCTGTATTTAGAAAAATACAAATTACATCATAACATTTAATTTGTTTGATTCTTAAAATTTTTAATGTCTGGATGTACAAAAATATTGTTCACTATTTTAACATGTTAAAATTGTTTAATTTTTGTATGTATGTATGTAGTATTATATTATAAATGTTTGATTGGCAGTAGTTTTGACTAACATAGCACATTAGACCAGAGTCCAACGGTTCTTCATTTATAACATTGTTACTCGTATGCAACATCTGATAATGACCACCAACAAAGTCGAAATGTTATGATGCAATTTTCTTCTTCTAAATACAGTGTCTGTTCAATAAATTGGGTGGAATTAATTACTATTGTTAACTATTTTTTACAGACATCATTATAAATTTCTCTTATTAGTACTAACAACATGCGATGAAGAAATATGTCTGAACTAATCTTCCATTCTCCTGCATTTTCTTGCGACGGGAACAAAGCAGATGAGGGGGAATGCGTCTCCTGCTGGACTCTCGCCCTTCGAAGACAGAATCCTCTGTGTGCTAGTCGTGACGTTAGTGTCAACCACTCTCTCGCCGCTGCGCTGGTCGACGATCAGCGAAGGAAAAGCAACGAGGATGTGGTTTCTATTCTGACGATGTCTCCGTCCCACCACGAAATGCGTCTGCAACGCGTGATATACGAGGCGATAAGGGACGGCTGAAAATGGAGACTAGGATGGATTTGAACCAAGGAAACAGGTGTAATCCGAAAACAAATCTACTAAAGTTATGATTTTCCAACACAGAGCAAGGAGGGAGTTCCACCTATTCACATACATATTTTGATTCCTTGGGGTTTCCCTCTGTGCTCTTAGTCCAACTCGTATTGCTACAATTTTTAGAATCGCTCGTATTTCAAGTTAGGTTAGATCACGGTGTAATTCGAAAGTATTTTACTGAAGCAGATCCTAACATTCGCTAACATTCGCTAAGCGTACTAGATGTCTTAACCCAGGTATATCGCAAAAGAGCTTGAAATTTGGCACACAAGTAGGTAATAACTCTCAAAACTAAAAAAAAATTAAATTCGCGTCATCGCAAAAAAAGGCTGAGAAAGAAAACAAAAGTTGAAACAAAAATGTATTCATTTGCATTGTAACCAAAGCTAGAAGATTTTTTGAAATTGATTTTCACAGGATTAAAGGTAAGCAAATCATACAAACATAATGCTGCAAAATTTTTCGTAAAACCCAATGTTTCCCAACAAGTGACGGTTGAAGAATTGATTGTTTAGAGAGGCTTGCCTGTTTAACGCCACACTAAGAACCATGTAATTAAATCGTAGCGACAGACAAGAATAGTCACAAACGTGAAAAATAATTCGAAAAAAATACACTGCACCCATAAATTAGCTAATTGGAAAATTGAATGTAACTAATAATCTCCATAACAATATGGACGCTCGCTTTTATTTAGCAAAGTCTATGACATTGACCTGAATAATACGTAAGACTCGTTTCCCCCGTGTCTGCTAGTTTTCGGCAAGTTTCACTCAATATCATACTTTGCATTAACCTCGTAAACAGGACAACAAAACAGCTATGAATAGTGTTTGATAATATAAAATGAAGAATAATGTAACTTAGGTACAATTTTGTAGAAATAATATTTGTCACTAACCAGCATAAGCAGACGCGTCCATGCTGTTCACGGTTAGGATCGAAGTAGTCAAGCGACATTCTTTTCAAACAAATGAGTCAAGTTCTTTTCTTGATGTACTTTTTCAATGTATTTACCTTGGAAAGTAAAATGTGAAGTATGAAACAATAATAGATAATCATAAACTCATCTTTGAATACTCTAAAGCACCATACTTCATTGGTGTGATTTGCTTCGTCCGATTAGGCAGTAAAGAAACGCAAATTATCTGGGACATTTGTATGTTAATGTATATGATGATATATTATTACCCTTTATATAATAATTCATATAATATAATATATGAACGGGTGATATTTTATATAATAATTCATATAATATAATATATGAACGGGTGATATATGTAACCTCTGGTAATAGTGTATTATTTATTTTATCCCGTTCCGCCCTTTTAAGTTTCCAAAACATTTTTCTGTTATATCCTAGGCATTTTACTTTGATATAACGAGCTATTTTAATAGTCCATGGATAAGAGAAAAAAACTATGTTTTCACAGAATAAACTTAAAATAAAACGATGTTTCTTTATCATGAAAAAATGAAGAAAAATTGTTTCCTGGTTACCTTAAATTCATAGATTTTTTATTATCTTATCCTATTTACCTAATTCTTAGTTTGTTCTCATATATAAGTGAATTTTTTTTTTTAGAAAATTTGTACTGGAGTTACCTGCTTATTCCTATTAAACGGATGCCAAACTGGTTACTGTTTTCTTAGAATTCGTACATAAATGTTCATTACTTGGTTCGAGAGAAATTTATAATTTTATACGAATAAAAATTTAAAAAAAAATATTTGTGACAGATTGTCTTTCTTCTTATTCAAAAAGTGCAATTACCTGGTTATTTCTGGCAGTCACAGATTAACTATTAATATAATTATATTATAAGTTATTACAATATTTACGAAGTGCTATTCGTAGTGCTATTCGTCCGCCGATCTGTGTATGGGAGCTAGTGTTGAAGGGCACGTGGTATCTAGTGCAAAGAACGTTATTGCACTGCTTTCGCTCAACATGCGCCTCTCCCGTCGCCAGCTCACTTTCAGTCCTAATTGCTCAATAGGTCAACATGTTTCGTATTCTTGTAATGAGAGTGGGGCCAGCGATCGCTCAAAAGAAGAGAAACCTACAAAAGGTGGCCAGATCCAGTGTTCAAGCGCCAGAGAGGCTCTCGCAGTGCTTTAAAATTAAACGACACTGATCAAAATTTGTGGCGTCTCAAAATACAGATAATTTACTTCTTTGAACTGTCTTCAAGTTTGTTTATCTTCGAGCATTAATATGCTGTCCATGGAGTTATTTTTGTTTTGTTTTCAAGAATTTATAATTAGACCATAAGTCGTACTTTTTTTATGTCCTTTCATAAAATTAATACAAAATAATTTATTTACGAAGTTTACAGAGATATGTAAATAATTCTATTACCCTTTTTTTCAAACAATATTGATCCAAATGTATGTATAGTTAGTTTTTTTGCAATTCCAAGTTTCCGTTTAACAGTCAGTTCATGCGACATTAATGAAGAACTTTACAGATGAACTTGTTACATTCATCTGGTTTAGGTCATTAGAACCATAGATGTATGTAAGTGAAGTAGTATGGATGGTCGTACTCATATATACTGTAATATAAAGTGAAGCACAGGGAAATTGTATGAAATGTGCATTAGAAATTACAATTTGAAAAGTTTATAAAAATGTCTATTTGTACATAATGTTATAAAACAGAAAAAAAAAAATCTCCCGTTAATTCTTTCATTATAGTATTTCAATATAATAATGGTATAGGTCAATTATATTTTAATTGACTCGATCAATTTTCTAAAAAAGTCATAGTTTTCCATCCAAAGACCATTCGCGAAAAAGTAAGTAGAATGTGTCGATGCAAAAAAATTAAAAAATTTAAAAAAAAACTATTCCTTACCATGCGACGAAATAGGGTCACTTGTGAAAAGCAAGACTCTGGGCAGAAACTACCACCCGCGTACTCGCTTCATGGACATTTATAAACAAAAAGTTCTTCTTTAGATCTACTCAATGAAACATAAAGTACCGACATTTTTGACATAAAAACTTCTAACCCAAAAAAAACGTTTTTGCATACCTTCTCCATGACATGTATATATTCTCTAAGATTTAGTTGTTTTTCTGAATCTTTTATTCGAGTTGGGTGCATTCTGAAAAGAGAAACAGGATGTTGTGATTATTACTCAATAGACTTAAGGACTTATTTACTCTACAAAATTCACAAACTTGACGTTTCAACCTGTGTGTGGATCATCCTCGGGTTTTAATAGTGAATACAAATATACTCTTGTGACAACTGCAGAACAAAAAGATTTATAAGCAAAGAACAAATATTGAGAATCATATACAAGTTTCAGGATAGTTACGCCTCACTCCTCACGTAACGTCCTGGCGGACTCATTAGTAAGCTTCGTAGTCAACAGTTATGCATCTTCCCCCCTACTGATGAGCAGCCAATTCTAGTTGTTTTTTCTGCTCTTGTAATTCATCAATATTAACCATACTTTGCATATTACTTGCAATAACTCTTAAGAAGTGACCTTTGAAATTTTAAATAACTTAATGAATTACTTTTTCCGATTTCCATGCAACAGATATTCCAAATGATTCACTTTTATTAGTATAGATATGAAAGTTGAAGTGTCTGTCACTTTCAACGTTTTCCTATAACATTGATTTTAATAAGAATGTTCTGTGTCATGCTTTCATGACGGCGCGCCGGTAGAGCGTCTTGAATGAAAAGGTGAAGCAGTGTCCGTGCTTCGGTCGCCTGGATCACTTTCAAGATGAAATCGTTCCTTTCGTAAGGCCAGCGCCCGAGTGACGTAACGGAGACCACGGCACGGTTGCATTGGCTCATAACCATCGACAATGAAAATGAATATCAGTGACTCTATTCGTTTCTTTACATCATCATTGTTTTAACAATCTTTCCAAACATTAGAGACAAAACAAATTTGCATTCTTCTATTACGACAAATCTAAGAATCAAATTGGAAGTTCAATTGGCTATGTAGTTCCACAAAAAGTTCTGTCAACTATGAAAAACCATATTTTAAAAAAGCAGCGTATTGAATCCACAGGGATGGATTCTAAACCCTCCTTTTTATTTTCAACATTATTGTGATACAGAAATTCCCTTTATTCAGTCCCGAGGAATTTCATAAGTTAGGGGTATCAGCTCTGCGTAGGCTTTAGAACTCTACTGAGAACTTTGTCTTGTCGAGACATGAGAAATTGACGAATGACTATTCCTTTTTCTAAAATTACTGATGGAACAATTTTTACTGAATTTTGCATACTTTGTTTTAAAACTCAGTTGCTCATTGTTGGTACTTCGAATGCTGTAAAATAATGGAATCAATTTAATGAATTACATAATAGTGATAATTTTCAATTATCAAGTCGTAATCTTGAAATGATTTGTAGTACCAAGTGAAATATCGAGTGTAATAATTTTTTTTTATAAACGAGTGTAATAATAACAATAAAAGTGTACACACAATTTTTTTCTTCTCTATACTGGTCGAGAGCTCGTGAAACTCGAGAACTCGACTAAATTTGGGCGTACAGTATTGTTATTGAATCTTTAATTGATTTCTAATGAAACCGTATCACATGCGCACTCTTCATCAATTGGGTTACGATTTATACTGACCATATCATTCAGTAGGAAATTTTCCGTTAGTTAGTACTACTTAGTTCAAAGAAACAAGAAGTTTTATTTCCTTTTATAATATTTGTAGGGTGACACATTCATGCCGAAATTTCACCTACTCCCAGAAGTGCTAGAGACTTGAAATTTTATCTGTGAACTCGTATCACTTAAAAATACAATTATTCAAAAATTGTCGCTTGCATTAATAATGTAATGAAATGAAAAATACTTCATTCAAATTTTACACTGTAATGTCTTCCACAAATGAGACGACTGCCACTGCAACCAACGTTACATGGGAGTATTTAGGAATAGCATTATCAAGGGGTAAGAAATATGTATTTACTTGTCTTGTTGGACATATAATAGTAATAAACATTACTTTACTTGATTAAGTATTAAATTTAATTCTTCACTCAGCGATACTTATGAATTCGGAATGATTAAAATCTGACTGCATGGGTAAGCTCTTTCAGTAAACTACATTATGAAGGGAGTTCACTTAACTATCAATCTTATTTAAACATATACTTTATCCAAGAAATGTTAATAAAAAGTATGTAAGATTTTAGAGAAATATTGTTCTAAACGGGGTGAAAGTATATTAACTGAAAAAATATGTTTAATAATAATTTTTTTTAATAACATTACGTAACATTAACGTCCATCGACATCTTGTTCGATTTTCGTAGACTCGAGAAACAGGCGCTTCTATATTCTCAAGTTATCGAGAGTTTGGACACTAAAAAAACAAAGATGTCGGACTCGAGTGGTACTTGAGGGCTGCCACGACCAATATTTCAGAACAAAAACCTCACACTCGTTAAGACTTGGACTGTCTAAGATTGTCGTTTGATATTAAAATCATCGTTTAGTAGCACTTACACATATCTTACGGGTGTACCAACGCTTTGCAAACAACAAAGAGTATACCGTAAAATGAACTTCGTTGAAAGTAGTTTAATAAATTACGATTTTTGGGATAATTTACTCAATGTATTTTATAAATAGGAATGTTAATTTTGTGTTACACTACAAAGGTAAAAAAGAATATTTTAAGGACAGGCTCTCCTCGAATTATTTCGTCAAGTTTGGTGGTAGTGAATACAACGTATAAGAAGAAAATATCACTAAGTCGAGTGGATACGACATAGGGGAAATCAATTGAATAAGTTGGCAGTTCTCCCAAATTTGGTAACTTTTCAGATGGCAACTAGACTATAGCAGTCGCTAACGATGATGGTATATGGCTTCCGGTGTACAGGAGCCACTTGACAAAAGTGTACCCATATCTAGCGAATATCGTCGTTTCTCTCGTAGGGACCACGGTGTGTAAAAGATTGATTGATTATTTAGATATTTTGTTTTCTACAGTGACAGAATAATCAGATATTCGACAGTGACTTTCCATGTTCGAAATACCGGGGAAAAGGCAGATTTTGTTCAAACAAGCTAGGGACTTAGTTTTACGAGTGAACAACAATTTCAAGTGAGAAACGGAAGTGGGATAGTCGTTCCTAAACGTTGCCATAATGGAGAAGCGGACAGTCGATGAGTCATGAGAACGGATGCTAGGGATAATAAATTTGCCCGCAATGCAAAAGTATTTGTCATCATGTAAGCTGTCATTTCCAGTTAACGGTGGCGACGACAATAGTTATTTTACTGTGGGGGAAAGTTTACCGGCAGTCTCATACAGATGCACCTGCTGCATACACGTAAGGACTACACATATGTGACGAGTAAAATTCGCTCCTGAGTAGTCGGGATAGCATACGTGTACGCTACATCCCATTACTGACCAACCGCTGGAGATACGCGTATTTCTACCTATAGTTTGCTTATCTTTCACCCATTTCTAAAATAAATGTGTTCCATTATATATTTGTTGACATCTCACTTTTCGAGAGTAAAATTTCTTGTCGAGTATCAAGTCTCTATAAGTATCACTTACAATAAACTGAAATAATTTGGAATTCGTGTGAGTTCGTCATAAACTTAGCACTGAGATTATTCAAATAAAATGTATTCGAAAACAATGCAATATTTCAAAACTCTTATGTACGCTTGTTTTAGCTTTCCTGTGTGTTCTCAGAACATATGACTACTTAAACTAATGTAACTTTAATTAAGCAGCTTTTTAATTATAATCTTACGATTATTTTTGTACAACTTTTTCTGCGAATAGTATCTCCTTTTTATTTACCTATTAATCTTAAATTTTAAGAGATGTATTTCAATGAATCTATAAAGATTACGAGTAAAGATACAAAATATAAAAAACGTATTGGGTGTGTCATCTATGACATTCACTTTAGTGCGCCATTTTGCCTATAAAACTGTATTATTTTTCTGTGAATAGGGATGATTCATCTACTCTAGAAATTGAGCATGGTTTTCTTGAAACAGCTACCAATGTACAAATCTGTTTCTGAGAAAGGTCTCGTTAGCGAATGAGAGACATCCTTCATTTGATTTGATTTGGAATAATGAACATGTGATCTTATTTTATTGAAACAGAGTAGTAATGTTTGTAATAGGAAATTCAATGGCGTTCCCCCAACACATTTTATAGCCTTTTCTTTTTACATCCATGTTGTTGGTATGAACATGAGACAATTTATTAGGCCTCGTGTGCTTTAGAGAAGTAAGTGAGTGGTCAACGACTTCTTTTTTACCCTTCACTCCTACGTTAGAGATGGACGATATATTCTTATATTACATCAAATGGTTGTTAGACACGACATCCGGTAGGTGGGGGTTTTTCATTTTTTTCTTCGGGAAATGGTCACCGTAATCTAGTGGTGCTTTGTTGATTTATTTATACTTAATATACGTTCAACAATTCAATTTTTTTAATTTTAAATGTTTAACGAACATTCCGAGAGAGCGCGTTCAATCTACCGAATGGTAAACCAATGCAGTTTTCCTCACTTGTTCAGAAAATGTCAGTTAGTTACATTATGCTACCCCTCAGTCCACTAAATTCTAATCTCAATTCCTTCACCTAAAAACTGTAAACCTCGTCGCGTAATAATCGCTTTATCTTAATACAAAAAACGGTAACTTTTGTAAATATCTTTACCTCCCGTCATTCACAACCGAGAATTACCTTAAATGAGCTATCGTTGCAAAGATTTATTTTTGTCTGGGACAGGATTGTAATCTTACCTTTAAACTATGTACATTTTTTTATTATTTCATTTAAAATGCACACTAAAAAATAAATTGCGATAAGATAAAGCATTACCTCCCAAGTGAAGCTAATCAAGTCTCCTTGGATTTCAATTAAATCCACGTTTATTATTAGCTTTATTGCGTATATTTACCTGAAAACAGAATACTGGATAGATATTTTTAACATTATTACGATTATTATAAAGTGTATTACGAGTATATTGATACAGTTTATACAATAAATACTGGATTCAGGAGCTTAATTACTGATTTTAGATACAGTGGGCACACTGATTGACGCTCTAGTGTTAGCAAGATTGCGAAATCTTTGCACAGATCCACTAGTATGACAAAGTAACAAACGCGCCACATGGATTTATAGCAATTAATGACTTATGAAGATGAGTCTACAACATAAAGGGATAAATGTCATTTAGCTACATGTTTTGCACGATATACCAAGTATGCTACAGCACTATGATAATATTTATATGTATTACTTGATATGCATTACTTGTATTAACTTACTTTCGTGTACAGTTATATTTTTATTACCTTTATTCGTTGTTAGAACATACCTCTATTTAACCCATAAACGCTACTATCACAGCCGCGGCATGTATCATTATTGCTACTGAATAAGTTAGCTAACAAGGTTATTTTCGTAGATGTCACATCACGTCAAAGGTAATACACATCAAAGTTTCTTCCGTGAGTGTAACAAAGTATATTAGGTGCAATCCTGAAAATATAAGCAACGCACGAATCACTTATACAGAAAAGTGGCAGTCGAAATAAAGTGAGAAGTCAAAGTACATTGCTTGCGCGTAGTGCAGGGTAATTCCGTTAACGAACGAAGTACGCACGCACGTTCGTCATCGACCGACCCGCTCAGTCGATAAGGAGCGATATAGACTTTGTGTCTGGGGGAGACGAAATAAACGGTATCTAAGCAGAATCAGTTCACAGATCCCGGACAAGAATGCGTTGTTTTCTGCCTCAAACGAGGAAACAGCAGTTCTTGACCATAATTGTAAGAGAATATAATTTTTCACTCAGGTGCCACGATTTTGATTTTGAACCCTACTCCTTTTGTATTTTAATTTTTCCAAATTATAAACGCACTAAAAAATATTACGTCCTAAAAAGTGTGACGTACTTGACTTGCTAGTAAATCAATTAATTTGTCGCAAATGGAAAGGAAAAGACAGAAAAAATGTTAATACGGATATAAATTTTTTTCTTGTAATGGATGGAAAATCAATTCTAGTCTTAGAAGAGCTATTACGTCAATGCTACTGTCAGTAATGATATCATGTTAACATTTTTAATATGTACATAGAACTAAATCGTGATAAAAATATATAATTTCTAGTTACCGAAGATTTTCTGGGTTTATTGTCTACCTTGTAATAAAGTAAAATATTGTGAATTTTTTAATATTGGAGCTCATAGATAATCAGTTCTTTTGCCCACTAAATAACAAATTTTTATTCAACTTCAAATAGATTCATCTGAGAAATTAAAAGAATGTGTATAATCAATTATAAATATACAATATTTATCTGTATCACCTTCACAATATTTTAAGCCAAATTTTTTCCCATTTCATTACTAAAATTTAATATGAAGAGTTCGTGTAATGCCTCACTATACAGTATTAAATTACATAATGGGCAGCATACGTAAATATGATAATTAACACGTGTGATTGAAAATCAGTTTTCTAAAATTCCACATTCCGTTGTCATGTATGGGATCGTAAGATGAATGTAGTTCTTTTGAGAAAGATAAGGACCCGTTCGTACAACCCGTCCGTGCATCTCAAAGAACGCGAGGTCCTGGAATCCAGTGATGAACTCAGGATTTACGTCATCCACGCATTGGAATGTCCAGTTGCCGCGTGGTCGAGCTCGCATGGAGAAAATGTTCCAGCGTTCCTGCACATACAATAACTCCACGCAAAGCGTACAAACGATATGAAATCGTTAGAAATTCGAGCGGCGCACAGTTTTATTTTTACCACTCCATAAAATGATTTAACCGGAAAAGGAATATTTCTTTCATTTAATTTAGGTATTTCTATGAAAAAAATATAAATTCATATATTTTTCTTGAAAATGCTGGAATTTGACCGAAAAGCAAAACACTTAAATACTTTTTTTAACCAAGATAAATTATATTTTCCTTTTTAGTTCACTGATATTATGTTCTTAATATTAAAACGTCTCTTGATTTTTTAAACTTTTTTATTACTCCGAGACAAATCTATGATAAACAAGAAAAAATAAATGAGGTACGAATTGTATGATGTAAAAGTAATGATAGTTGACTGAACTCTTGAATGTTGCACACTGGAAGAACAAAATTTATATAAATTATAGATAATATTGTCTGATGTTTAGTATTCATAATTTGATACAATTCTGAAAGCTTTTGAATTTGAGTGTTAATTTAGCATTACACTATGTCTTCCGTTGGGCCGAAGAAAAAAAAACGTATTTTGGGAGATTCACACATGAAATTTTGCAATAAAAGCCTGGATACTAAATCCCAAAAATAAACTAAAATAAAATGTTGGAATTAATACAATTAATTATTAACAAAATTGTTACAAATAAATATCTTTAAAAAAAGATTAATACAATAACAAAATCTTTAAAAACATTTTTACCAACTTCCGATTATTTTGTTATAATAATTAATATAAAAAAATATTTCTTAGTATATTTACTTTCCCGAACCATATTTTGTGTGTACTCAAGTTAACACACATGCGTCTTAACAACTGAACTGTTTATGTTCGAACTGCTTTGAAATATATCCGGACTCTTACTGTAGTCAGTAATCAAAACATATAATTAGTAAGACAACTCTACTTTCGACTTGTTTCCCAAGGTTGGGCAAATTAATTTTGAATTATGTTCACGTAGATTGCATAGAAAATACATTATTGTTTCCAAGAATAGACAACTTTATAAACATAGCGTTAATATAAACCCTAAAACAGAAGAAAAATTAAAAAGATAAATATTTGGTGTTCTAGTATTGTCGACGTCTATTACTGCAAGAATACGATGTGACAAATCATTAACATCTTAAATTATCTCTTTTAATAAAAAAAAACAGCGCATGGTATAGATGGTAGTTTGGAAATGGCTTGGTCAGGTTCTATGGATATTAGAGAAGAGAAAAACGAACCAACAAGGTTTCATTTCTAGGAAAATTGTGCTTTTTAAAGACACATTGAGAAAAAACTGTAGATGTAAATGCCTCAGAACTGGATAAGAGATACAAATTCAGAGGGAGGAAAGGATTCTCCAAACTTAAGGATATGACATCCTAACTTTATGGTTCGAATACCATAAGGTTGGGATGTCATAACCAAAGGTTGCGATGTCTCATCTAAGAGTTGTGTGTTACACCCAAAGGTTTGGAGAAATCCTTTTTTCCACCGAATTTGGATCTCGCATCCAAACCTGTTATCTCAATGAATACTCTCTCACAGGCGCAGATAGACGTCCAGCTACATTTCTTTTTATCTTCTAAATAATGCCTGTCCAATATTGGTTATACCAAAAGGAAAACCGATAATACATATAATAATAATAATAATAATAATAATAATAAAAAACTGAAATCAAGATAACTCTTACATCGGAATTTACCACCATAATGGAGACAATCTGTAGAACAGATCTGAATAGTAATAATTTGATAAAGGCCATAAACACATATGTAATATCAATTTTAACTTATTCATTTGGGATAATATCTTGGTCAACCACTGATTCGGAAAATCTGCAGAGAAAATTGCGGGTAAAATTGACAAACCATCGGAAACACCATGCAAAATCAAGTAATCTAAGAATGACACTTCCATGAGATGAAGACGGAAGAGGAATTACAGATATAACGAAACTACACAACAGGCAGATTGCTCAACTTCGTGCTTATTTTCATGAACGGATGAAGGAATCCTCACTGCACGCCAGCATTTACAGCTCAGACAACAATTACACTTCATTAAACCTATTAGAAGCTAGAAACTAGTGAAAAAATTTCAAAGAAGCAGACAAAATTTTGGAATGGAAGAGTATGGCACTGCACGGAAGACACCCTCATGACCTGAGCAACCCCAATGTCGACAAGAAAGCGTCGAACGCATGACTCAGGCGAGGGGAGCTTTTTCCTGAAACAGAAGGGTTTGTTATGGCCATCCAGGATCAGGTTATTCCCACTAGGAACTATAAGAAATATATTATTCAGGATCCCAATATAAAAAATAAGTGCAGGAAATGTGGAACTGCTCCTGAAACAATTCAACATACAACCGGAGCTTGTAATATGTTGGCACAAACTGATTATTTACATCGCCATAATCAGGTGGCTCATATAATTCACCAAGCATTAGCTTTAAAGAAAATAGCACACCTTATTACAAATATGAACCGACTGACGTTTTAGAATCAACAAACGTCAAATTATATTATGACAGGTAAATAACCACGGACCGTACAATTCATAACAACAGACCAGACATAGTGCTAAAAGATCAAGTTACAAAGACAACCTATTTGATAGACATAGCTGTGCCAAATACCTTCAGAAAACAATTCTGGAAAAATATCAGAAATACAGTGACCTTAAAGCAGAAATACAAAGGACATGGAACATGGAGAGAGTTTACATAGTACCGGTAGTAGTGTCCTCTACAGGAGTCATCCCTATCTCCCTCCACAATAATATAAGCGTGTTAAAATTGCGTAAGACCATTTATGTGCAATTTCAGAAAGCTGTTTTGCTCAACACATCAAGAAAAGTCAGAAAATTTTCAGAGTGAGTGTGCTTGGTGTAGCCCGTACCTCACTAAGAGCAGCAGAAAAAGCTGAGATCCTAAACGGAATAAAATAATAATAATAAAAATAATAATAATACTACGTGCCACGAAAGGAAGGAGGACGGGGTTTAATACAGATAAAAAACGTACAAATAGCAATTGAAAACCTATATCTACCACAGTACCAATGACCCTTATCTCAGACTCATAAAGAAGTGTGACCAACAAAGAAATAATATAAATTCAGTTAAGAAAAATGCTTTAAAATATAGAAAATCCATACAAACAGATGAAGAAGCAATTGAAGAGATCTCAATTGAAGACTACCAATCTTCAAGGAGAAAATCAAAAACACAATTTTTGACAAATGGAGAAGTAAACCTATGCATGGACAGTCATTACGCAAGATGGAAGACAAATTGATAGACAGAGAAAAAACATTTAACTGGTTGACAGGTCATTTCAAGGGAGAAACGGAGAGCCTCTTGATAGCAGACCAGACCCTCAAAACAAGATATTATATCTAAGTACGTGTTTGGCGTGCACGGGGCCCCGAGCTGAGTCTGGCATTACTTCCACTTACTTGTGCGAGGCTCCTTCCTTTCTCTTTTCTGACCTCCCTTGGTCACCTCTTGTTCTTTTCGATCCCGACCCTATGAAGGCTAGGGTATCTTTCATTTCTCTCTTTCCTCTCATTTTTTGTCCTACCCCTCATTTTTTGTCCCCCCTTATTCTTTGTCCCCCCCTCATGTTATGTGCCCCCCTCATTTCCCCCCCTCCATTTTTGTTTTGATGTATGTTGTGAGATATGTTTTGGTGTGTTGTAGATCAGGAGGGTTTTTAGTGGGTAGGGTTGAATCATTCGACGAGTCCCACACATGCGGAGAGTCATGTTGGCTCTCCCTAGTGCGTAACTGCATTTTCCCCACCTGTACAAGTTTTTCGGGCTCCAATGACCTTTGATATCGACATGAGCCGTAAAGCCCCACAAAAAAAAATATATTATAGGAAACACATTTTGAAAGAAAATATAGATAATAAATGTCGACTGTGCCAACAGTATAAAGAAACAATAGACCATATAGTTTCTGGCTTTCCAATACTGGCAAAAAATGAATACATACACAGTCATGATAATGTTTGCAAATTATACACTACAGAATCTGTAAAGAATACAAGGTTGATGTAACCGACAAGTGGTATGAACATAACCCACAACCAGTTACGACCAAAGGATACATAACTATCATTTGGAATCAGCAAGTAGTAACTGATAGAGCAGTACCTGCTAACAAACCTGATATTATAGTGCGAAACCATAGAGACAAAATTTGTCGATTAATAGATATTGCAGTGCCCAAAGTTACGAACATCTCCCAAATAGAAGCTGAAAAAATAACAAAATACACAGACTTAAAAATAGAAATTCAGAGAATGTGGAAAACAAAAACAGACATAATACCAGTAGTAATACGGGCATTAGAAACTATCAATAAAGCAATAGAGCAATATGTACAGAAAATACCAGGAAATCTGAATTTAAATGAATTTCAAGAAACAGCACTGTTGGGAACTGCCCATATCCTGAGAAAAGTATTGTAGCTGCTAAATGGTTTATATCCAACCCTAGGATTTTGTTTCAATCCCGGTTGGAAGAAAGATACCAGCTTTAGTTGAGATAAAAGTACATAATAATAATAATAATAATAATAGACATGAACAAAATAATAAAAGACCCTACTGTAAGCGATAGCAAATGCCGCCAATGCCATCTGATGGAGGAAACTATGCAACACATCACTGCAGGATGGAAACTTTTTCCTCAGACGACTTACTTGCACAGGCACAACTTAGTGGCAAAAATCATTCATCAAAAAATTGCGGATAAACACAAACTCACTCAAGATACAACCCCATATTACAAGTATTAACCAGAGACAATGTTAGAGAACAAAATCCATGAATTATGTTTTGATCGAGCCATCCTCACTGACAAATACATCCACCACAAACTTCCAGATATAACGTTCATTGACCAAAGTAGTAAGACCACATTCCTCATGGACATTGCAGAGCCAGATACAAATAATCTACAGAAGTTAATACCTGAGAAAATTTCAAAAAACTTCCTCCTCCCTCAGGAAGTTCATAGAATCTGGAAGATGAAACAAGTTAATATAGTCCCAATAGTAGTCTCTGCAACAGAAGTAATTCCAAAAACTATACATTCCAGTTTTAAAACAATAAATTTACGCAAACAACATTTACATATCTCTGCAATAAAGCAATCATTATTGCAACATACCATATAGTTAGTATCTTTTTATCTCTAGAAAATTAAAAGAGAAATGGACACTTGTTCTCTAGGCCCGTGCCATTTTATCAATCAGCGTTTGCTGAGAAAACAAAATTCAACTACAATAATAATAATAATAATAATAATAATAATAATAATAATAATAATAATAATAATAATAATAATAATAATAATGATAATAATAATAATAATAATAATAATAATATAAACTTGTAAATGTCATTTCATCATTTACCATGTATAAGTCACGCAACATAACTCCCGTTCTCATCCGGCAGCAACTAGCCAACCTGCAAACTATGACTAGGTCTGCAAATGGGGGTTGGATGGTTGCACTTTCTACGAAGACAGCTTCACCACCCCTTCGAGGTAGATCGCCCTTCGTTTTTCGTGGGTGGTCGGTGAGGAAACCCGGAAGGTGAGCGCCGGATTAGTAGACCCATCGCTCTGAATGATAAATGTTTTCCTACCAGCGTTCATTTTCTTCTCTCTAACACCCGCGCCCTCTCTTTCGGCTCGGCAGCAAAGAGCGGGAGTTATGTTACTCACTTTATATATCAGTGTTTCTACGAAGAATAGATGTTTGGGAGAAAACGCAGGGAAAGAAACACTTTAATCATCCCTTTGAACTCGCTAACAGGAAAATAAATAGTTAATAGACCAGGTAATGAGGAATCTTCCCAGTTATAAAGTGCGGGAAATTTTAACTATCTTAGACCCTTCAAGTTTTTGAAAGGATGGTAGCGGAGATCATTTTTCACATGAAGCCATCAAAGTGCAAAAATTGACGATTTATCGGTTTTTTTTTATCTAGTGACTTTGGTATTGATCCTAGGAAAACAAAACTTTTAAGAGTGTGTCGTAGATCTTAAGAGAATCTGTTAAATGAGAATTTGTAAGTTTGAATCCGTTCATTAGATATTGCTTTAAAATTTTTTTCTTAAGACCGATCCTTCAAGAACATGGGAGGCCTTAGAGTTTTGTGTTTTACACGCTAGAATTTATCGCTGACTTCTTAAAATTTCCAGGACTTGTCTATAATGATGCAGACGATACTGACATTGCAAACTCAAAAGTTTGGAGAGAGAGAGTTACTTTGTACTTTCATCCGAGCGAAACTCATTCTTCCAGATATTATACTCATGCATTAAATTGAATTTGTGCGCTCAGCAGTGTGATGTTCTTTGGTATTCTTTGGTACTTCGAGACCCTTGGTCCTATGCTTGCCTCGTGGTTGCATTGCGTGAAGGCAGTCGCGTGCTTCGTTCAAGGGATCGATGCATGACGCATGGCATGGTGCGTGCGTACACGCATTATGCGTGCGAAGGGCAGTGGTAGTCTTCCAATGACATCGCTTGATCGTCACCACATTCTCCAATTCTCTCTGTCTGGAACATCTGGAATAGTTTGAGTTAATGTGTAACGTCAAGTGAACTAACGCTATGAAGTGGTATTTATGTAAATCGAAGTAAATAACTATTTATAATAATCGAAATTATTTAATTTCATAGTATTTATTGTAATTAACTTCATTAATCAATAGATAAAAAGTATCCTTGAATAACGTGTAACCTCAATATGTAGGAAAACTCTGAATATTTATTTTGCTGACTTTTCCTGGCTAACTAAGAGAAGAAAATAAGCGTTTAAGAAAAATCTATTGACCTTTTCCTTTTACACTAATTCATTTTGATACACCATTAGAACCTTCTTCGACACCGAAGTCTGTAAACTACCTAAATGACGTTCGTAAAATGGTTAGTTCACTTCCTTATTAATGCTCTAAAAACACGGACCATTGCCTCTCCGATGCAACTTAACTGATCAAAATCTCAGTAGCAATTCTCATAACACCAGCCGTCATAAGAACAGAAATAATCATAGTTTTGATGTAGTTTTCATTTATTGTTATTTCGATGCGGTTGGATTCACCTTTTCGAGTGTCAGATAATAGCTTTTTTTAATACAAAGAAATTTTGAAAATTTATAAAACGTGTCTCTGTAGAAGAAATATTCATCTATAGGTTGTAACATAGGAAAGCGACTGGGTACCTCCTTCACTCAGTCTCCACTTCTTCGTTCCGAGACGTCGTGACGTAGAGATGCTCCCTGACACGTCACTTATCCCTCACACCAACATCTTTACCCTTGTTGGCTGGAATGATTCACCTACTGTATAAATATTATTGCAAATAATTGTTTTACTGTGCAAACAAATGGTTGTTATTGTTTTTTTGTGGGGCTTTAGGGCTCGTCAACGTCAAGGTCAGTAGAGTCCTTTAAATGGTGGTTGTTTGGTATCATTTTTCTCGGAATTTTGCACAGAATCCGGAATTAAACTAACTTTTTATCTTTTACTTGCGCAGTAAGAAACTTATTTGCAATATTAAATACACAGTAGGTGAGTCATTCTGGCCGCCAAAGGGAAGGATGTTGGGGCATGGTAAAGGTGATGTGTCAGGGAGGATCTCTGAGTCAAGACGTTTCGGAACGAAGTAGTCACAGAATGAGGAAAATAACCATCCGCCTTCCGATTTTTACGACCTATAAAAAATGTGTTTTTATCGTTTACGTAGTTATGTTGAGTGATCATTCAATATTATTACGAATCAAAAATTCAAATTGACGCATCTTTTTATGATTAACGTAATTTAACATTTTATCTATGCCAAATTATTCTTTAATTATCAAATTCCCTTTAACAATTGATATTGGAAAACGATATTACTCAAGCTTCATGTATCCCATTGGCTGAATGGACCGAAACACCATAAGGAAACGATATGGCATGAATTTTGAAAATAATTAGTTTCACACTTTTTTAAAAACTAAAACAATGCTACCTGCGTTTACGGGAAATATTAAATTTTACATAAATACTGAGAGGGAATTCTTTCTGGGATCATTGAGAAGAAACAAATTTTCCACATAATGATACATCGCATGGATAATCTCGAAAATCTTCTTTCTTCTCTTCCCACTAGTACACGCATTTAGTGAGAAGGGAAATTGCAAATCGTGAGTACATAGTGATGAAAGGTGTGCACCATAGTCTCTCTTTCGAGGGTGAAAGTAAATTGTACTTCTCGGTCACGATGTCTTTCGGGAAGGAAAGCAAGCTTCAGTCCTTTCGCCATGAGCAGAGACGGAGATATACACGGAACGTCGCCGCAAGGAGCGATGTGGAAATCGGGAAGAGATAGTGCAATGACATCCTCTGTTTGCCGCTCATTAGGGATGGACTCAGTCCAGGGAAACGTTCTGTTGAACTAGCTACGTTTCCGTGATGCCACTCGCGAAAGGTTTAAATTTCGAGCGTAAATAATTGTTCCTGAATCTCCATTTGATTTCTATTCAAAATCTGTCATATTCAATTCTCAAAACAATTGTGAAACATACCTCGCATGATAAATGAAACAGAATAATCATAGAAAAAGGATGGCCTACAATAAATTGCAATGCGAGCTCATTGTTAAACCAAGAAATTGAAAAAATACCTAAATACAGAAGAAATAAACTGAAAATATCGAAAGTATGTTCGCCTATAATTCACACAATGATAGTTTAATGCTATTTTTATATTCATTTTTCAAAAATCTAACTATTTTTCTTCCTTTAACTATTCTATATCGCACTCGGGAACTACTTTACTCTCATGATGACTGACCAATAAAGTAATGGATCAAACTTGGGGATTGTATTCGTTACCTTTGTGAACAGATAATGTATAGACTATTCCTTTCTCCATCATTTTCTTCCGGCACGACACTTCTGATCTATAAAAAGATAATGATTGGAAAAATTATTAAAATGATCAGAAAATTTTGTATGATGTAAAAAAGGATTGTTTAATGTAAACAAGATTCATACGGCCTTCCACTGTGTCTAACTATATTTTTCAGCTTTTCACATTCCGCCATAGAAAATCGTCTGTTTTAGGGACGTTGTGCCTGTGGAGGCTTAGAAATAGTATATAGCAATAATTGTTCTGTGCTATTGGTTGCAGTTTTGAGTTAAGTCTTGACAAGGATCAGACATATAAATTGACTTCTCTGACAATTTAATTCACTTTGATCAGTACATACATTGATTGGTTCATTCAGGGCTCAGCGTGTTGGGGATTTTTTTTTTTTAGAAATAGAATTATTGTGGTACATAAGAATTCCTCAAACTTTCCTTGGACGTCATCTGCTTAAGAAGTTTTCAAACCATAAGTGCATAAAATCCCCTATATGACAGCTTGTTTTTCAATGGTATCTGTCAGCCATCAGTAAAATTACTTATCTTTAAACTCATTAATTGTAAGCAATATGTTTCGGTGTTGATCATGATAACGGGGTAGCGGTATAAGGTAGGTGTGGCGGCCCCCATGTGTGCCGACTATACCAATGTTATGGCCGTACTCTATGTGAAAAAAAACATGTGTGGCTTGGTCTTTGGGTCTTCAATTCGCCAAACTAAAAATCTCTAAAATGTTTTTTGGTATACCTTTAATAAAGA
Source organism: Laupala kohalensis (assembly GCA_002313205.1). Classification (NCBI taxonomy): domain Eukaryota; kingdom Metazoa; phylum Arthropoda; class Insecta; order Orthoptera; family Trigonidiidae; genus Laupala; species Laupala kohalensis. Next base: position 1,022,687 of record NNCF01126869.1, on the reverse strand, counting down.
ATTTTTTTGCGGAAAACCAAACTGTATCTCAACTTTAAGTAACAAACGCCATTTGTAAACAACATAGGAATAATTTCTACATTTTTTCAGATTGTTTCAAAGCTACGACGGCAGTCAATGTTTAGTAAAACACTGCAATGTAATTCGATATTTAGAGTTTAAAAATTCGAACTCATAATAATAATAATTGTTGTATGTTTTTACATAGTAATATGTATTTTCTCCATTAAAATCCGTGAATATATTGATATATACTCCTCAATTGTTGTCGATACATTGCTTATATTAGATTTTTCATATTTTAAAAATGAATATGGCATACTGGCATATTCCAATATCATTAAAATTAAATATTGCATCAAACATGCAACGGGTGTAGATTTAAACTGTTGTTTTCCTTAAATACATTAGAAATATATGAGAAAATAATTATGCGTTATAAAGCTACATATGTGTGATATATTTAATAAATAACATAAATTAAAAATATTATGAAAAATATTAGGAAATTGGTTTCATAATATATCTGAAAATGCATAAATAAATACATAAAGAATGACTTCAATAGAATATAAAATGAATTATTTTGTAGAAGATAAAACAATACTAAAGTGCGAAGTGAGATCTAGACGTATAAGTTGTAAAGAGTACAAATGCTGTGTGCAATATGAACCAAATTCGGTAGGATTCTCGGGAGTAAAGCGTTGTGTGTGCGATTAGGCGGATAGTCAACGAAATGTCGGTCACTGTTCGCATTCTGTTGCGATTATATATTTTCTTAGTCACGTCAGATACTTGTCTAGTTTAATTCGTCCTGCGGAAATTCTTACAAAATTGATCGTAGTTGAAAGAGTAGAAACGGTTTTCAGTGAAGACGGTGACGAAGACTAGTTTGTAGATACAGGGAATATGTTGTGTTTATATGTTCCATAAGATATAGTTATGTTATAAATCGTCGAAAACCACTTATATTCCATTAAAGTCATTCTTTACGTATTTATTTATGCATTTTCAGATTTATTATGAACAAATTTCCTAATGTTTTTTATTTATGTTATTTATTAAATATATCACAAAATGGTCCTTTTTTCAGTTTTTTGTCTTAAGGTGATTTTAACTGCAGTCGTAGCTTTGAAACAATCTGAAAGAATATTGAAATTATTCCTATGTTGTGTACAAATAGCGTTTGTTACTTAAAGTTGAAATACAGTTTGGTTTTCCACAAAAAAATTATTTATCAAAGGCATGTCAAAAAAACATATTTTAGAGATTGTGTCTCAGTTTGGCGAATTGGAGACCCAAAGATGTTTTTTTTTTCAAATAGAGTACGGCCATTACATTGGTTTAATCGGCACCCATGGGGGCCGCCACACCTACCTTATCCCGTAACTCCCTTTACGCTTCTTGAGATTAGTTGAAATTGCAAGTCGTTACATTGGTCAATGTAATGTGGTTGCTCCCGAAAAAATATTGATAAGAATTAGGTACGTGTTTATTGTTTGATCTAATTAATTTAGACAATATAATGAGTATATAAGCAAATATTAACTTCATACTATAAACGTAGATTACTAATACAAATCGCAGTGATTGTTTCTTTATTATTCATAATCGTAATATTTCTTCTTTGTACTCGAACTTGGCACACGTAAGGACATATTTCTGCAGGTTGATTGTTAACTAGGTATTTCCTTCTAGTTCCCTTTTTGAGAGAACATTTATCAAAGATATAGTCCCGTGCTTCCGGTGACTTGCTGCAACAATAAGTTTCTACAGGTTCACACTAAGTTGTTTACTAATTTTTGCCAGAAATTGCTTAGATTGATTTAACTACAATTCCGAAATAAATTCCTAAACTTCAATAGAAATATGAAAATATGTGGATGAATATTGTCATGGTCACCGCTAGCCTCCCTACACACAATTCACGTCGCACTACGTCTTCTTCATTTCAACGTGTCATATACGCACTACCAAATTTCTCAGTCTTCGCAGCAATATGATTTCGTTGTCACATCAGTCATTTTCTTGGTCATCACAGTCTCCCCTATCCTAACATGTCATTTATTCAAAATTCTCATATTTCTCGTTTTCCCGCCGAAGAAGTTACATCTGAAACTTTCCAGTTTTATAGTTTTCACGCTTTAATTTGGAAATCGTGTCTTTGAGAAGTTCGTTGCGATTTTCTTCACTATCGCAGCTGCGAGCTTTGCCTGCTGAAAACCTTTGACTTTATTACGTACACTTTTTATGGCTTGGGTCCTCCAAATGCGTTCTTCGCTTATTAACCAACGATACTTCGACATGCGACATAGGAATGCTCCAGGTTACCCATTATCCGAAGAGCGCAGTCTGCATATCTGCGAGACCGACCCAAAGAATGCGTCACTCAACTGTGCGAATTAGTTACCTATTAAATCCGTCTTGTACTTTATCACGCCATTGCTGTAGCATTTTTTAAATAACTTATAAAAATTTCAAAAACTATTTTCTTGCATGATTGTGTTGCCGTATGGCTCATATTAATTTAGTTTTATGTGTACTCAACTTTGGCACGGTTGTGTACATAAATTCTGTAGCCCCATCCTGGCCCGGGTTTTTCTCCGTTTTTCCTTCTGGTAGAGGCGGATTTATCATACAGGTTCTCTAGGCTTTGTCTAGGGGCGTGTTTATTGTAACAATAAATCGTGAATTTAGTGTTATTTCAATTCTTATGATTTTTAAACACTATACTCAGAATAATCTATAGTTCGATAATAACTTGTACATGTAATTTTTTGCTTAAAATTACAAACATATTGACATTCTATTAGTATTATAACTCGCAGCTAACTTTTTATCTTATCTAGGAACTTTTGCTGAAATTTTTGAATCCGCCTCTGCCTTAGGGCCCTTGATCGGAATTGATGGGATGGTCCCTTGCTTGCTTCCGGAGAGTAAATTAGTTTATTGTCCTCCACGTAGTCATACGCAGTTTGTACTGTTTTTTAACAATAAATTTATTATTATTATTATTATTATTATTATTATTATTATTATTAGCTTTCGCTAATTGATAAATTATTTCATATATTTATTAGGATATCGTAGTTATTCTGGGATTTTTGAAATCCAATTGTAAAATAACAATAAGTTATTCCAAACTCGATGTAATTACACTACAGAATCAAGAATAAAACAGCTTTAAAATATGCGTAGTGGCGATTTACATATTATATTTTATTCAATTCGCGTCTGGTAACATTTTCGATATTTTTTACCTAGATTTATTTATTACCAGAATATTTGCCACTTCTTTGTAATAATTTGTTACAGCAGAAGTTAGGAAATACTATATTTTTAGTATCATACGCACTTCTTCGGTATTAAACATCACAATTGACCAAGAATAATTTAATTAGTGATATTCATTGGTAAAATGGTTTTATATTTGTTGAATCATTTTAAAAAAAGAAAGCGATTAACACATTCATAACACGAGTGTCTTATACGAGGCAAAAGAATGAATTGATCAGAATGCTATGCATTTAAACAGTAAGAAGATTATACCTCAAAAATCATATTTGAGTAAATTAATTCGTATTCTAAATGAACTCCTTTTTGCCTGTATCAAAAGAAAGGTTATCTAAATTTTAGAAATACATAAACATTTATATATTTCAGAAAATGTTTATCAGATTTATTATCTTTAAAATTGTATTTATTTGTATACAATATTGCCACGCTCAGGTATAACTGATCACTGTTGTCCTCTGGACTGCGAATTTTTTCCGTGCAAAATCTCTGGGGTACTTAGATCTAACCATATGGTAGTTCAGTGTCGGATCCACGATGTTTCTGATGGGGGAGAGAGGGCAATATGCCCCCGCGTGTGCGTAAACCGACGCGCCGCGCCCATGTATCGAAATTATCGCACGCTACTTAACTATATTAAGAAAGAAACATATGTCGAAGACGTGCCATTAAAAAAAAAAAGGGTATTACATAGTTTCTTTCTGACGGGGTAGGGGCGAAGGGAACGAAGACCTCTCCCCTGGACCCACCAGTGCGATAATTTGCTTGTCTTCGGAATTAACGTGTACACACATTTATAATGGATGAACTACCAATTTGAATAACAAGAACCTAACACGCAAAAAACGTATACCACGAGATATCAGTTTGTGGAGTTCGTAGAAGGGAAAGACCGATAGGTACAACGTCAATGGCACAAGCGATGGAGCGACCACAATGGGTTTGGCTTTCTCGCTTATTAGTGTTTCTGATGGAGATATTGGTCATCCTTTCTTCGTAAAAAAAATAATATAGCATCAGTTTGATGGATTTTATTTTTTCCAAGTTTTCAAATTTGCAATCCACGTTTTCGTTATTTCAGCCAAAAAGTACGAAAATCTAGGAAAAAATAATTTTCATTAATATATATTTTTAAGAAACAAGTTATGTCAATTTTTTTTTTGCAAAACTTTTGATTTCTGTTCATCTCTGTTCACTGTTAAAAAAGAATATGAAGCTACAAAAAATCACCTTTCATTCAAAACTTTCCATCCAGATGTCTCTTTAACCCGTATTACTGGACTCAAAAAATTAACAAAAGTATCAGTACACTGTCATAATAGAAATATTTTAAACACTGACAACGAGTTACTCTCCTTCTTTCTTCCAAGAAACAATGTTTCTTCCAGAGGCTTCCATTGAAAGTCGACTTGCCAAAGTAAGCGAATGTCGAACGCAAAGGTTTTAATTAACAGTGTTTTCTCATTGTGCTTTCTGGGAAAGTGTCCCGGTTCGGCGTTTGTACCGAAGCGAGTGTCGAACGAAGCTTTCTCGTTTGCATGTTGCGCTGTTTCTCCGGTGATTGTCTTCGAGTCGGTTTCCCACCCACACGCGTGGTGCGGGAGGAGGCGAGGAGGAGTGGCTAGAGAGAGCGCCGGCGGAAGTGGATGGGAAGACGCACTGCGTTGCTGATCGCTTACAACACGTCTCCCTGTTTGGGGAGTCAAGGAACCAAATTGAGAAAGTGCAGTAATACCCCGTTGGACGGAAAATCCGGATAAACAAAACCGATATTAAATTGTGATCATTTATTTAATTACAGTATAGAAATATTCATACGTGCCGATGAAGACTTAGTATTTCAATTGCGTTTGAATGCAAATTATTGTATATCTTAAAAAGTCAATTTTAAGATTCAGAAACGAGTTACTTGCTGTATGTGAACTCGGCAGTCTCATTGCCATGGAGTATGAAATTAGCTGCGGAGTGTGAAAGTGTGAGTACAAAATTTGTATTTTGTGTTGATGCAAAATTCTAATGTGATCTTTTTCCGTGAGCGAAGTTATTCTTAGAGGATATATGTGAGGATTAGTAGATTCGTTGTGTTCGTAATGTTGTACATAGGTTACATTCTGTTATATTGTTTGGGTTTTTTTGCCCTTTTCCTCATTTTTCTATCCACATAGTTAGTATAGAATTGGAAGCTACTTGTGATCCAAGAAGTTACCTGGACCAGCGTATTTGCGTCCTAGTACAAAAAGACACTTTTCTTAGAGGAGTCCAATGCTATTTTTTCCCTCATTTGATGTGTCGTCTTTTTTGTAAGCTACCTTCAGTGCTGTCAGCTTGAAGACCTCTTTAACATCCTATTTCAAAAATATGAAGTTTGAAGGAATATTTGGGCGATGTTGATTAAAAGGGAAATAGAACATTCTTGCTTATTAATACTTGTAAATAAAAATTACTCATAATGTAAAAGATTTATTAATGAAAATGTGATTGTTACTCAAATTGAAATATTATTGCTATAATCCCGACAATCATACAGTTGTAGATCACCTTTAGTAACTTAGTGAAACCGTAATAAACCAGAATGGAATAATGCCGACCCAGTACTATGACACCACGTACCTTTTGTTTAAGCGGTTGTACATACGGATGGCTGTCCAGTGGTCAATTTGAATTCCAAATGTACGCGTCAGGATGCTTCTATGTGGCAATCAGGTACCCTTAATTCAAACCTCGAAACAGCCAATTCATGACATCCCATTCATGGCTTTCCGTTTGTTCAGCTCACAAAAAAATGTGTGAAGAAAATATTTTTTGTTTATGTATTATTTTCTAATTTATAACGATGGTAATTAATGTCTTACGACATTTAATGAAAATTATTTGTAGTAAAAAGATGAATGTTTGAATGTTTATTTTTCCAACCTACTACTGCATAACGTACAATGGAAATTTATCGAACTCGGCAAAATTGCGTGAAATGGTCTACAGGATATTTTAAATCTTTACTCGTCTCTCTCGAACATAAATTCAAACGTTTATCATGAATGTCCCATGCGGGGTGAAAGCAGTTGAAGAAATTTTCTGCTCAGCGGTCCAATACGGAACGTGTTTTGGTATTTTAAGTTATAATAGAAGATTTAATACCTTAAATATCGCAATGATACAATAGACATGGTTTTTGTCAGAGATAGAAAAATTACTACTCTGGTAGGCGGACTATTCTCTTGACATGTTCCAAGTGTGCGGAGAAAAGCCAGATGTACATCAGTAAACGAACTAATTTGAGTCCTCTGCTATCCTATGCAGCATAGTACACATTATAAAATAAACTATTAATCTTAGATTTTCTCATGATTCATTGTTGTTGTACTAGGTTGTAACATCTCACCTCAACCCTGATGAGATGTTTTGTTTCCTCTGGTAGAAGCGGGATCCAAATACTTACCAAATGTCAATGGTAGTTTTCTCGCTGCCACCAGCTCGGTTTCCCGAGCAACCAACCTCACGAGTAATAATAATAAATAATGGTTTATTATAAATTACATAAAATCTGAATTGGTTATAAACTCAAACTCCCAAAATCATCAATAAAGGAAATTATCTTTGACTAGAAAAATATTGTCGTATAAAATATAGCTGCATCTCGCACCTAGTACTGAATACATTAATCTGACGCAGCAGCCTTAATGAAACAAACTGGTCTCCATGACCAAAACTTATGACAGACACTAAACAGCGCTGACGGATCTCTATACGGTCCCTTGTACAGAATGAAT